>OX381721.1:43646062-44246062 GCA_947462335.1 Harmothoe impar
CCAAACCATTCCACTTCCATACCCCTTCACTCCCTGGAGGAATGGCTGCACTGGGTTCATACCCCCCCCCCTACACACACACCTATACCCACCTCCCCCTCCACCCGGAGGCAGTTACATGAATAATCCACAGTACAGAGACCCTTTCCTCCATGGTCCGACTGTGAATAGCTGCACACCTAAAAGGGCTCCGAGATCAAATATTCATCCCATCCTGTCGCCCCCTCTGAGCGCTTGGGGCTCGCCGGGCAGCAGAACCCTGGCGTTGTGTAAATTGATGGTGGGTTCATTTAAACAATCGCGAATCATTAGTGCGCACAAGGACCCCTCCAGGGTCCCTGGGGTCACGTGAGGGCCCAAGTGAAACACACTGGAGGAGCTTTCTAATCAAAGGTAGCGGTGGTGGAGGGGAGAGTGGACTAACAAACGGGGTGGACTAGGGGAAATAAAATCAAGCATAACAGTGGGAATTTCGTGTCAACAGCCCAGGATGGGGCAGGCCTTCAGAAGTTGCAAGGCAATCAAAATGGCGACCACAATCTTTCTAGAGAGGTTCTCCTTTTGAAGGACAATAATGAAATACCCTGCGTAAACACACGGTATAGGGGCATTAAAAGCATGGACTGAGTAGGGTGAGGTTTTGTTCCATGGCAACAAGTGTGTGCTATAACAACACACAATGGATGCGCTGGAGAATCGATTCTCCCAGTCTCAGGGAAGGCATAAATTGCCAACAGAAGCTCTGTGGGCTGCGCAAAACCATTGAAGGACAAAAAACCCAGGGTGATCGGGCTGAGTATAATGAAATCATCACCTGTTTGCTTTGAAACTAGAACAAAAAGCGAGGAAAAGTTTTACCGCACACATCCGCCCATATACATAGGCAAGGGTCCCTCCTGAGGATGACAATTTGAAGAATGTTATATCAGTCTTGACTCCTTTCCCTGTTACTATTAGTGAGTGTGTTCAACAAAGTTTTTCCCTACATCAGCGTCACTTTTGTAACCCCCACCCCCTCCCCAGCAAAACAACCAGGCATACAGCACTGGGTGGATATCATAATTTTGTGGTTTATCGTAACAGGTCAATGGCCCTGTGTATGAGAATGTGTTTGGCATGTAGGCGTGGTAATCTACATGTCAGCTGTATTCGGACCGACAGGGGCCCAGACACGCCAGGCTATATCACCCACACAGGTGGTTCCATATAGATTGGGCCATCTCAATGGAAGAGAGATCATCTCCATTGAGGTTCTTGGGGACAGAGTGTGAGCTTGTGTTTTCATGCTCCACCAAATGTGGTCAGCCTTGGGACTCATTTGCATCATATATCATACATGGTTGCACCGTATTGGCCAACACCCAGCCAGGCATTCTTTGTTATCAAACATACTGTTGGTAACATAGTGGCCGATAACAGTGGGGTCGGTCAGAGGCAATTCAATATCTCATTCAGTATCTGAATTAAACAAGAACCCTTTATGCCCAGCTTCTTCTATATATGCATATTCCGCCAGAGGTTGCCATGTCTTTATTGCATTGCTGTGAACATGGAACTAAAAATGTGTTTACTTCAGAATGATTATAAGCCAGAACAATACATTGTCATCACTCCCAACAAGATATACACTTTTGTAACATTAGCAATTTGTTATTCAAGCTGTTGGTGATTCTGTATAACCCTTAGTGTTAAATCAACACAAGATACGTAGTTTGCAATAGGTATAATGCTCGTGTGCAAACATGACACTGACTATATACGGCCAGAGCAGGTGGGGAGAGGCCCGGAGTATATATATGCAATGAATAATGAATCACATGCTTATTTTCAGAGAGTTATGTACTCCGAAGTTGTAGGGCTCTCATACAGTAGTACATAATTTATATGGTTTACATACATTGTGACTAAGGTGTTGGCACAGTAAATACCTCTTATGTTCATAGGGTAACATTATAGCTGTCTATTAAGATATTAGTAAATCGAATTTATAACGAGGTCTTTGGTGTTATTAAGAATAATTAGGTTTGGTTTCAGCACAGCCTTAATAGCGAGCCACCCACACCTGTAGGATGCACCTTTCATGCTGTTTGTATTAGACACACTTGTCTTAGATAGCACGTATATTGATATTTTAAAGTACTTGTATATTTAAACACATTTGTTTTAGACAGCACGTAATCAAATCGAGTCAGTAACAACGAATAAACTGTATACAACTGAGTAGTTCCCTCATAAAGACATACCACACCCGTCACAGCTCTTCACATGTGTCAATAGATATGACATAATTGAGTTCCCCTCTTTACTATTGAGTTATGGGTTTTATGATGATCTTGTCACCAAGCAAGGTCTTTATGAAGTCCCAATGGGCGTCCCGAGGCGTCAGTGCGTCGGTGGGGCACGACCAGCTAAAGTTCATGCCCCTACAGGTCCCCACTTTGTCATGTACAGTGTACTAACATGATATCAATTGATTAATCAGGTCAGAAAACATGGGGGAGGGGGTAACCTAAAATGCCAATGAGCATTTATCATAGGCAGCAGCGTGGCTGGGAGCTCTGGCATGTACACTTATGGCAATGGCTGTTTTGACCCTGCTTCTGTTTCACCCTTGCGTCTCATGGTTACCAAAACTGTAAGATAGATCTCTGTTAATAGTAGTTTTAAAGGCAAATTCTATCTCAACTAGAACATATGAAGAAGAAAAAGCCTTCTTAAAGCGTTATTTTACATTTCTTCCCATAATAATTATCATTCCTAGATCAAATTTTATGACCTAAAGAATGGAAATGTATCATACATTTCTAATCATCATAATTATGCTAATTAGATAGGGATAACTTGGAAAGTATAAGACTTGGAGCTTATTGGGATTTTGGATGGGGCAATGCCCACATGTATTCATGAGGCAAATTCCCAAAAACTATAATAGATATCTTCTAGTGTAATGTATCATTGGAAGCTTATGACATCGATTTTAAAGTTGTCTTTTTTCCTTTGAGTACCCTTTTCCTTTGCCTGTGCACTAAAATTAGTATAGGGCCCATATTTCTACCTAACTCATCATTATAATACTGTAATGTCATCGGTTATTTATCATCAAATATGATAAGGCCGTAACAATGTAGGTGTGTTTCGGGAAACCAAATCTGAATTTCAAAAAGGGGCAGATTCTTACAATTTTGGTAATTTAAAAAGAAATCGCATCATAATATCGAAGTCTTTTTAGGTCGACCTTATGCTAGTCAACATCTTTCTCCGTGCCCTGTGTTACAAGAAAGTGATTCATAGCCACTTTCTAGGCTAATACTAAAATATGGCATTCATACCCCTGTTTCAGGCCATGTTGCCTGAAACACACCTTTCTGGCCTAGGATTTCCCCACTTTCTACTGAAGTTTGTGACAGCTCTTATATAGATTGGGAACTAAGAGTTCTCAACCTATAGGGTCAGGGCGTCGGTGGTATTGTTATACAATTTATTTTGATCTAGTTGTGGGTAACCTTTCCCATGTTCGTGCTCTCTAAAGCCTAAAGGGCGAGTCGGCCATCAATTATTTAGGCCTGCTTGAGGCACCTTCACCATTCGTCCTACACTGTAAAAACTGTGTTTAACTTTAAACACCAAAAATGCTAAGCATGTTTAATCTGTACACACTTGAGACATCTAAACGGCCATTATGTATGTTAAACACATCATTTCTAAATGCCTAAACACCGAAAACATGCATGTGTTTAGACATTTAGAAAGTAAATACTCATGCAGGTGGGTGTTTACTATTTAAACATATCTTTTCTTTGTGTTTAGCCTTTAAACATTATGTTTACCACATGTTCAGCATTTAAACAGTGAGGTGTTTAGATACCAAATAGTGCATGGAACACTTTCTCATCTAGTATATCAATCATATTGCTATCATTAATCCGATTATCTTAGCAGCATGTTATAACCTATTGGAATGCAATTCTATTACTTATGATCCGAACGTATAAGCTTGGCCTTTTCCAGAGTATATCTCTAAAATTCAGAAAACCGCCAGAAATGATATATGAGTACTCCAACTACAAGCAAAATTATAACCGGAAAAATGGTACATTTGATTAATGGAGTGTGGTGCCCTGCCTATATTTGGGCCACAGTTTATAAACAAGGAAATACAGTATTTTGCCTAGAACTGGATCATGACTGTGTCTGTTTGTCATAATTGGTAAACTTGTTTAGACACTTAACATATACATTGTAAGCATGTTAAACACTTTATCAGTTTAGACTTAAACACATTTTATCTAAACATCTAAACACTTGACCTAAACATGTTTAAGTGTTTAGATATTAAACACAATTTATTCCCACCAGGTGGCAGTTAAGTACCTGGATGGACTTTCCCCATCCATTTCTGAGCTGATTCTTGAATTAACAAACATAGAATTATATCATTTGAGTGATTCAAATATGGGAACCTATGGCTTTTATTACGCAAAAAGTAGGTATATGATTTGAGGTTTGGACTAATAGAAATAATATGCAGAAAAGCTATAACCATTAGGGACACCTGTTCTGTGGTATATAAGAAAATATATAGCAATATCCTCTCCACCATTCTGTGTAAACATTTCCCAGTTACTAAGTATGAATGCTATGTAACATATGTGATGACACCCTATAAAAGTGTTATAAAATACTATCTATCTCCATGCTATCTGAATAAAAGAAGATAAATTGGATCGATTAAATCATAATATGCACATTCCAATCACTATAAACACATCAGCTTCAACTAAACAATATTTAACTAAACACCTACTATATCTAAATGCTGTTTATCTAAATGCCTAATAATTCTAAACACTACACATGTAAACACTCTACAGGTCTACACGCTATACATCTAAACCCTTCCTTGGTCTAAACTCTATACATGTAAACACCTACTAAATCTTAACACTTTGCATGCTAAACATGTATTAGCTAAACATGTTTAGAAATTAAACATGTTTAGATGGAAAAGGGTGTCTCAAAATGTGGGACAAGATAGTGTTTAGAAAAGTGTTTAGCTGCTAAACATATGCATTTATCATCTAAACACTGTTTTTACAGTGTAAACTATCACTCTTTTGGACGAGCATCAACGTCTTTCTGTGATTCATTTGCTTTCATAGTGAATAAGGTCATTCAATTTTGTATAGAAGTAGTTTGGAAATATGCCCTGTCAATATGTCTCCCTACTGCAAAGTATTTATCCGTTTGTTCTACCAAATAAATCAATCACAGAAATATTATCCACCTTATCCATCTTTTGTTTACATCTACATGTTCAAAAAAAAAATGTTTGTGTGGTGTTAGATGTTTTTTATGCATAATTATGCTGGTTTTTTTTAAATTTCTTTATTTAACATCCACATGGTGATATTCAAGTCAAATACATTCATTCTTTTAGCATACAAACAGTGTCCATAAAAGGTATAAAGAGTTTAGGGAGGCATATCACAAGCTATGTCAATCTGAATACCAACAATTTCTTTTTGAACAAATAATAATTCGAATTATCTTCATCATACTTTATTATGACTATTTTGATTATTATGACTGTTAATATTGGCCATGATAATTATCTGGGGATGGAGGGCAGAGCCCCCAATAGCATATCATATACATATGGCTATTCTGCAGAGAATATAGTATTTGGTGGTGTCATCTACAAGAAAACTACCCATAGTATTTGGAAGAGTATACACTGTTTGCATTTTAAGACTTTGCATGGTTTCTAAATATCCATCTACAGGCTAACTATTTGGGTGGTACATTACGACCAACAAAATTGTACATTCCGACCACTGCAGTGGTACATCGCCACCACACTGGTGGTACATTCGGACTGGTACATTGTGACAGTGGTACATTCCGTCTAAAATTCTATGTAACGACAATTTTTGTACACCAATGTCTTCTAAATCATGACAAGGCAGGAAATGTAAATGTAAAGTAGACTCAATGCTGTATTTTTAATGTATTTTATTTCCACAATATTGGCAGCTCAATGTCTTTCAACATCTTTTCTTCATTACGATTATGTGCCCCCAGTTGTAAAGTAAATATTGTAATATTGCTTCTATAATAATTTGATATTTTTATATGACAAAAATGTATATAATTGTTTATACCGGTAATACCTAGATGTATATAGCCTCAATGTTTTCTATATTTTTCTTCTGATTTTAACCAGAAGCAACAGTTCTTTAATTCCATTTTAGCCGTGCTATGTGTAAACTCGAAAGCAATTACAGCAGGTGCAACTGAGAATTACCTGTAATCCCTATTTCTACAATTCGCTTGTACGCCGTAATACTACTTCAATGCATACAAATGGGCTGCGAAAACCCCGTCAGTCCTAGACGAGGAACTTTAAAGGGAACTTTGGGATTCTAAAAACCAGAACAAGAAAGGCACATCGCCAGAGCTTTCCGTCCAGATTAAAGAAGCTATATGAAGTGCAGGCATGAAGGGGTGGGAGATTCTCTCTATCATGAGAATATGTGAGAGAATGATCTCTGAAAATTACAAGTCATTTGGTCTCATTCTGAGAGGGCCAGATGGGAGGCGAGGGTCCAAAGTAAGCACGCCAGGGAGAGGCTGGGACACCGAGGAGTAATAATGGGGGCCAGGGGGAGCACCCACCTTGCCAGCCAAATGGATGCCGCCCTTGTCTTCCTCGCCTCATCAGGCGAGGATCAAAAGGGCTCGGGCACCTGACAAAGAACACCTATCATAGTTGGATCCCCCTCCGGGCCGTTGGCTCCCTGGGATCTTAGATATTTCACCCTAACGGCACGGCAGGGCCCACCTACCATCATTCACCATTAGTCCGGGGACTCTGGCAATCACCCATCCAGCGCCCCCGCGCAATTGCCTCGCAGGAAGCCAGCAGTAGAGTGACTGACATTTGTCACTCCAGGAGGTGTGCCGTCCGCACCTGACCCAGCCCGTCATTATGAGGACCTCCAGTAAGCTCCAAGACCCTCCTCCAGCACCCCAGAGGTGACCGTGAAGGATGCAGGTGTCGCCCTGGAAGATGCTAAGGGTAGGCGTGATGGCGACGGCTGTGTTGTGAGATGTACCCTCCACGTGCTAAGTTGCCAATTAGGGCCCAACCCAGGGAGACATATTCGGTCATTATACACGCGCAGCGCGCCAGCGTTTCACCACCTCGCCCATGGATCAAGTAATTGATTGATATTTCTCCCCTACCTAAACACCTGGGTTCCACCCATCCAGTCCCCTCCTCCAGGGCGGTAATGGGGCCAGCAACGAGGGCCTGCCTCAGAAGTTAACCAAATGTTTACTTAGGCAGGAAATGATAAATCACTCAGATTAATGTCAATAGCCATTTGTTATTTTAACCGAGTTGTCTGTGTTCAGTAAAAGCAGCTACATTTCATGTGTTCACCCAGCTTTCACTCAGCAGGCTCCCAACCAGAACGACATCACTTAGAGCAAACAAAAAGTTAGAAATAAAAAAAAAAGAAACGGGGGATTTTTCGTTAAGAGGGAACTTAGGGTTTTGTTTATTGGGAATCCACAATCTTATAAACCACATTTCCCATGTCCATTAAAGTTAAACAGGCTATCTGGTTATCATACCACATGGGGAGAGGAAGCACAAAGCAGAAGGGTGTCACTGAAATATAAGGGTACAGGCGGATGAGAGGACAAGTTGGAAATATAAATCAGACGCCACTCAGCGTCGGGGGTGGGGATGGGTGAGAGGACATGGCTGCGAATTCCTCAGGCATTTTAGCATGGCTGAGATGCACATTCGCAGTCTCTTTATGCTTCACGTGAGACTTGGGGACCGACTTTGATAGATCTCTGCTCGGCCAGCAGTGATCTCTGAACAAAGGGATGACGAATAGGTCGGATCGAGAGGCCGACCTCTGCCACAATGGTACTGTCCGTTCGATGCTTGACCCGCTGAATTCTCTGCCAATTTATCGAAGCCCCGTATGCCTTGGCGTTAACATACACAGAGCAGAGCTTAAACCGACCAGCTTTTCGTCGCCAAGCTAAGGCAGCCCCACCTCCAACCCTCACCACCATCCCCAATACCAATGGAGGCCACCATATTGAAAAATGGCGGCTCACTCCCTAAGTATAAGCTTAAACATTGCGGCCAAGCGCGAGTCGTGACGAATCGAACCCAATTTCTCCAGCAGGATTTAATTTGTTCCACAAAAGATACAGATAGATGAGAATGCCTGGGAATCCGATTTGTACAGGGAGTAGGGATGTCTCCTGGCCATGGCTTCGTTGGGTGTTTGTTTGCAAGGTGGGAAAATGCTGATTTCTCCACTCTATATCTTTCACACACACAACACACAATCCGATTGGAGCATCACTCAGGCGATTAGTACTGGGGCTCCCTGTATGCAACAAGGCTGAACAAATTCTTTGAATTATGACACTATTAACCCAGCAACAGCAGGGGTATTTACTGCACTCAGTGACAAGGCCAATTCCATGAATAACAGAGCAAGCTGATTCCCACCTCCGGCCCAAAGCAAAGGCTACAGTAAGCCAAAGAATGCATGACAAAGACAGAGTAAAAAGCATATGTTTAGGGTATATAGTTCTCAGTTCTAGAGGATTGCACATCACCATAAGGGTTTTAATTTAAAGTAGATCATAGATCAGTTATTTGGTGAATCTTACACATAATTTCATCTATTTAGAGGAAACATTTCGAATCTAAAGCCATGCACGTCCATACCATAAGAGAGGTTTTAGTGCATTTTTTTGAAATAATAACAGTATTACACCATGGTAAGTACGTTAGAACTTACGTATTTATCCTACAGGTGCATGCATTTTCTAAACTTGGCTATACATCGGGAACTCGTGTTGACTTGTGGGAAGATTGCTGATAAGTAAGTGTTATTGGGGACACTCACAGCGTATGCTACAGTCACACCAAGAGTGTGTGCACGGTTTGACGCCATATTAAAAGTCGTAGAAACCAGTGACAGCCAGCATCATTTGTGGCTTTCCACCTCTTTTTTACCACCCATATCAAGAATAGTTCGTTCACCCTTACCTTGGTGAACAAAAAGGTCATTGTAAATCTATGCATGCTATGTCAATATTCAGGTTGTGAATACGGGAAGTATTGTATATAGGCCTTTATATAGGGTATCCAAGGTATAGACTGTATGTACAAAATGGAAGAGCAAAAGGAAATACTCGTGTAATTCTATATGGTCAATAAATGATTAAAACACCTCCAAAAAAATGTACAACAGCGCAAAAAAAATTGAAGTTCCTTTTAATACAAAGTAGAGTCCATTATTATTACCATGGCATTTTATATGAATACGTTCAGTGTGACGAATACAATCACGTGTACTAGGATAATGCTATATTAATTTTTTTTATGAAACATGAATGAGGTTTATTTCAAAATCGATTGATAACATATGACGTATACATGCAATCTCTCCAACAATATTATTTAAAGGAACACTACATCTGTGTCATAATACAATTTATATGTAAACATTTGTACTACCTTCACAATGAACATAAATCTTTCAACCTCAAACAATGATGCTGTATGGTGTATTATAAAACTACAATTATCACTGAATCAGCAACTTCAGTAACATGTTTGAATACCATAATTATACAGATCTAGAGGCAAGTAACTACAAAGAAAGTGATAGATACATAGCAGTTAACACAGTGAGATAATGTGGGTTGATTCATTGTCCTATAGGAAAATCTGATATTACAAAGTTTATTCACTGCAACACTCCCTAGCTTGTATACCATTTCAAACACCCTATAAATAGGACCACACAATCGGCTCTCTGGGCTATGCACCCAGTGGCCGAGTCTAGAAACCAAACACGGTAACCTTGTTTTGCCTATTTTTACGACGATAAGGCAGCGAGGGCGCTAACGGTGTTGGCCTCCCGCGCATAGGGCCGTTACTCACGGGCTAGTATCAGATACCAACAGGCCTGACCGCCATTTCCTATACTACCACCCCCTCAGCCCCTAGCTCAGAGGTAGACCAGAGCTGCTCCTACTAGCTCTTGTACCGGCTCGCCCTGGTAACACCGGGGTGAGTCATTCCCTCAAAAGGCATAAACTGAAACTGGGTCAGGCTGCTTGATATTCGTGAGTATAACACAGCAGGCCTCTGCTGTGCTATTTTTAACCTCTGTTTGGCATGCTATCGATAGGTATTTCATAGCTGCTCAATATGGAATAGAATAGTATATGAATGTTCTTGACATGTAAAATTAGGTTACTTTATATAGGGAGTATACTACATGTACTGGTAGTTCTTGAAATTTGAAAGGCTTTGAACAAGTCCAAGAATGCATGTTTTTGGTTGTACAGCAAATCAAGTTCACAGTAAATCAGAATAATTATATTTCAATATTTCCATGCTGAAAATTTAAACTAAAATACTTTCTCGTCAATATTTTCATGTAGGTAATTTTGTAGAAACAAAAAACAATATCTAAACCTGGTATTCGTTTGCAATGTACTACATGGCCTACCCACAGTGAGTTCCCTTGACCCAGAACGCACAGCTCATAACATATTTATACCATAAACCTCATTGATATAATATATTGATAGCTATTTACATTGTAGGATAGTACATTCGGGTTACTTGGTCACACTCTAGTTTACATTGATGTGGCCTACATAAAGCATGCGTTAACGACCTCATCTTATGAGTCACGTAGTATAAACTACATGCCCGGTGCAGCCATTGCCCCATTTTCAACCTTGCCAACTCTGGGGTCTCACACTACCAACCAACCGCGTGCGTAAAATGGGCCACCATATTGTGATTTTCCAACCCATTTTCCAAACCATTCTCCATCCACATCCACACTATCCATTTGCCTTGAGTCGATTCCTCGTTTCTGGAAATGGTCCATCTGTTCTGTGATAGCAATGTCTTTTGAGATGTAATTGGGAAGAATTGCATCTACAGGGGTCTCTATTCTATAGATGAGTCCCATGGATGAGATCTAGTTGTTTTGTGTAGGATCAAGGCAGCCACGCCAAACACCTACCAGTGCCCGATGAAATAGACTCGGGCCTTGACAAGTGTTCGACGCGGTCCCAGCCTCTCTGGTTGACGGCCCCTGTGCAAGGTGACGCGGCAGGGTGGGGTTCAGTATACCGTATAGGAGGCAGGCGGTTGCTTGTTAGTCCTTTTATAGTGAGTGGACAATACTATGGAAGTGGTCGTGTCCAAGTGAACCTTGGTCAAACCTTCCATGACTTCCATATTATAAGAAGGTGGTGTAATAGGTGGTAATCCAAAGTCTTCAAAGTTGTCATGAATAGAATACATACTCCCTGAGAACTGAGTGGTGAACTGCCAACACTCGCTCGGTTCTACAGGGTAAAAGTAGTCTATGAATTCAGCCCCAGCCTCGTCACACTGGTATGTATGAATATGTACGCTCCAAATATGCCACACCAATTATTCTGTCTGCAACTTTTTGTTAGGATGTCCCATTGGTGTTCTCTACTGACAGCTAATATACATTGCCAGAAGCAGTATGCTATTGCCTATGGTGACAAGTCTATGTAGGTAGTCTAATAGAGTGAGATCAAAAAACATGTTTCCTGATATTCTTGTATATAGTATGCTGGTTACAGAGTAGATGATTGTGTATGATAGACTGGAGATTCTTATTAATTTCACCCAATAGGAACAGTAAGACGATAGGTGTAACAGGGCTCTGTCACATAGGCAATAGGAAGAAGAGAAAATGGGTTCAAACAGTCTTTCAATGAATGATTCTGCTAATGCCCTACTTTGACAAATTATTACAGACGCACAATAAAATGAATTCATATGTTTCGGGCGAAAAAGTAATTGAATTCATGCTGGGTTGTTAGCTTCTAGACACAATTATCAAACTGTCGATATCTATAGGGTATGAGTGTAAGCTGAGAGCCTGGATGAGAGTGTGTAAACAGAAAAGAGGGGTCGGATTTGGACACCAACTGGGGAAGGAATGCAAAACATAATGGGCAGTTGAGCAACATATATCCCATACTGAACGAATTATTTTTTGCTTTGAATTTCGACCTCATTTTATTGCCTTGTACAGCCTGTTGTTTTGGTGTTTGCTTTTCATTTTGGCTTGGCTCTGCTACTAGGGGTACAGCTCCGCATGAGAGAGCTTCAAAACATGAGTAGCAACGGGTCTACGTGACAGGGCCAGCAGGTGATGAATGTTAAAATAAACAAAGATGAATAGTACTCCCCATTCTTTAAAAAAAACACCACCAACAGGCACACACAGGAACGGAAGCACACTAACAAAACACGTTTCAAATCAAAGACGCCTCTTCTAACCGAGCAGGCTGGGGAAGAACGATGTTTATAGATCTGTGAGATGCCAATCCCTCCCTGTCTCCCCCTTTCAAGACGCTTGGGTTTCTCTTAAGAGAAAATGCTATTTTATCAACGTCCCTGCCTTGAATAACCAAACCCTGTGATCCACTGGTATTCAAAGGTCCTGATTTATCTGAGCTATTAGTTAGGCGGGGAGGAAGGAGTGGGAGCAGGTGGGAGAATGGGGTGAAAAGCTCGTGGTCGGGCCGAGCGGCGTTCGTTGGTTTTCGACCATTTCCGGCGGCGTTGCCGATCTTTACTCGCCAGCCCTCGACGAGCGTTTGTTTTGTCACGTGATCATTATTGTTACAAATAAGCCAAGGTGAAGGTCGTTTGTTCGTTGGACACAAACGTGATCAAGTCACGAAGGGGAGGTGTAGGGTAGGGTGGTGGCTGGATGGGCAATGTACGTGCAGAGATGTGGGTGTGGTAGGGTGTGGTGAGTTGGATCGGATTTGAGAATGGGAGGAGTGGGTTAAACAGTGTAGCCTATAATATGGAAAGCTGAACTGTCCAAGGGTGGAGTGGGTTCAACTTGTTTTACTGGTTTATTGTACATGAGGAAGCACTAATGTATCAGCATTTCAATTTCTGTAGAAGAGAGAAATATGTATTCATGTATGTTCTTAGGTATATGATGAGAGTCAGAATTATGCCTTTAGTATATAACATATACAGAGACAAAAAGAAGTAAATAATATAGGTCAGAATCGTGTGAGTAGGTTTAGCAGGGAAGCCATGGGTGGGGGTGGGGTAGTGAATGGGCAGAATGGGCTTCAGTGTGAATGTGAGTTGGACCTGGAATGGTAGGGCGCCAGGGTGAGGAAATGCAATGCCTCTGGGGAGGAATTCGTCAGAGGGGTGTTGTTTGCCTGGAATGAGCTTAGTGTAGCCTGTAAATGGGTAAAAGCAGGATACTAGGTACTGGAGGGAGTTCCCCGAAAGGCATTAGGGCGCACTCCTCCAGGGCTGCCTGTTGGGAAAGTCAATAACCCTTTCTCCACGTCCATACCTCTCTGTGGCTGCTCCCAGTGGTCAGTGCACTGGTCAGTCAGCCTGCCCTCCTCCCCCACATTTCCCCCCTTCTCTAGATGGTCAGGGTACAAGTTCAACCCCCTCCCAGAACTCAACAACCCCCTCCCCTTCTTGTCTCCAGTCCACATCAGTATGCGTGCAGGGTGTCGCGTCTCCCGCGCCCCTTAGTCCGCGCTGTGGCCGAGTGGCGATGGAAGCCAGTCCCCAAAGAGATGGACGCGCGTCCAGCCGCCCGTGTTGTTAATGCTCTCTGGCTAAGAAAAGCACGGGGTGGGGAGGGGGAGGGCTGGGGTGGAGTCGTTTTAACAGGCCGCTGGTAATGAAAGTGAATACTCAATGCTTACCTGGTCCGACTCCCGCCATTACGCGCCGGGCTCCAGGGCGGCGACCGTCCGGACCGCGGCACCCGCCTGTGGACGGGGATAAAACGACCGGTGGTCCTCGGCGGAGTCGTAGCTGTGTCGGCACGGCGCGCCGACGGCCGATTGATGGGGGGGCATTCATCGCGGGCACACAAAGGTCGTGGACACCTGTAGAAAGGGCGCGCTGCCCGCGGCAGCCACCAACGACCCTGGAGGAGGCACCTGGGGAATACAAGGTCGGCCACACCTGGGTCCCGCCGGCCACCCTCCCACCCTGCTCCGGGGGAAATATTAGCACCATTAGAGTCAGCAGGGCCCTTGTCGCCCTTCTGCTCGAAGCGCCTCCATGCTCCAATTGGGGGACTAGGCGACCTTCTGCCGAGCTGCTCAGAATCAGTCTGAGGGCCTCCTCTGAGCTGCTCAGAGGGGCTCCCCCAGCATGGCATCCATCAGGTATATTATTTACCATGCCACGTCCTGTTAAAATGCAAAATAAATGGGACAAGGTGGAGCATAAACCATCTCCCATCTCACTGTCAAAACCCCACCTCCCTACTCAGGGCCCACCATGTCAAATTCCTTATAAACGACGGGTCTCCGCCGCGGCCCCGACCCAACCCTATCCCGCCTATGTCATCTGGATGCGGCCTATCAGATGGGAGAAATTGCTTTGAACCGGTTTCATTAAATGGTGAATTCATCATTTGGCCCGTGGGCTGCTGGCTGCTTGATTTAAGTCGGGTGTCCTCCATGGTCGTGGACGGAGGACAAATCTTCGTCAGCCTCCTCCAGCGGCCACGACACTGATAAACTAGACCAGAATTAAGTTTGGCGCGGACCCTCCCCGCCGGCTCATTTGTACCCGTCGTCGGGCGCGGACGGCCTCAACTGGCCGCCGACTGTAAGATATTGTTTCAGAAATCTCTCCATTTATAATGACCCCTGATGAATGGGCAGGGTCAGAGCCGGGAGGCAGGGTCCTTCCTCCAGTGTGAAGGTCGAGACGCACCCTGGAGGCACGTGCATCCCCTCCTGTCCCTTCCCACCCAACCCCATAGCCAATCAGGCCCCCGCCGCCTACCTGTGGCCTTTTCCCTTATTCAACACATTTTATTTATTCAAGAACTCGAAATATATGCAGGGCTGCTCTTAAAAGAGCCATTAGTGGAGAACTCTGATGTGAAATACGTACCCACATGACAATGCATAAACATAGTACATTCAATGTCTATAAATGTACAGACAAATACATATCGAAAACGAAAGAAAAATAGTTTTAAATGGAATTGCCCTCGCAAAATAATTGTATAGATTACAGGGATAGAAATAGGATTTCTATATTCCACCAGCATCATTTTAGAATGGATCTTCCACTGACCTAGATAAGCGGATTGATAAGAGGAGAATATACCAATAACAATCCACTAACAAGCCTATAACAACAGACCATATAGATGCCATGACGATAAGCACTGTCAAATAAAATAGATCTTTAGGGGGAACACAAATAGCCATCAAACATGACAATGTCAATAAACAGACGACATTTCTCTAAAAGCAGACGACAGTTTCACAACAGGAACATCACTGAAGCCACAACCACCACCACGACGCGGTGATCTATAACAGCCTGGAAGCGTTTGTCGTCTGACAGAAGGTAAAAAAGGCGGGAATCGCTGGGGAAGTGACCAATCACATGGCCGTATACATGACAAGAACCACAAGCTGACACGGGAGTCCGCCCCCGAGCCACACTCCGCCATAAACCAACAATAAAAGCCATGTGAACAAGCCTTCTTCAACTCTCAGGTCAAGCAGATCATAAAAAAATGACGGACCATGTCGAGTTGACCTGAGTCGTGATTTATCCGCCTGGTGGCACTGCTCTCGCCGTTCAGCTAGCAGTGGGCGGAATGGGGGGTAAGAGACTTGATTGGCTGAATAGCATATCAGGCTGCGCTCCCTGACCTTTTGCCTAATAACCCCCTTTTTTATCCCTCTGAGTGATGTTATGTTTTCACGGCCTGGCATATGTGCTAGTAATATGGAACGTTTACTCAAAAACACATATCAATATGCCAACCCGCGATCTCTATTATGATGTACATGCAGGAGGTGTTATTTCATGGATAAAAAGAGGAATGAATCGGATTTAAAAACATGACCATATCAGCTACAATTACGGGGGCGATGTGTATCTAGGATAAATAGATCCATAAACATGAAATTGGATGAGAAATAAATGGAGTATCTATTGATGAATGATAGTAGAGCCATTAGTTTAATGGAATATCCATGTACATAGATACATTTAGAAAGATAGGAGTCAAAGGTGTGCCCAAACCCCTATCTCCAATTGAAGCCGTTCAATTCCCACAATACAGCCTTGCCTTCAGTTATTTGAATTATGTGTTATGAAGATATTGCCAATGCCGAAAGGTCCATCGCAACACCAACCCCTATAGTGTCTCTACCTTGTCTACATTTCATGACTAACATACAACAATATATCTTCGACAAACTGCATTGCTAACTATTGTTCCTTTGCAAAAAAACACTACAAAAACAAACCCTCCCTTGTTTACCCAAATTGAAGATTAAATAGACCCTCCCTATTTGTGATGGAGGAGGGGGTGAAATTGTATTTTTCTTCAAGCAGTATTCAGTGTTGTACATCTGCACTGTTAGAAGTAACTGTAGCGGCAAAGTGAGTTATACTGTATAATTACAGCATAAAGGGAGTTGTTTTTTTGTTTCAAAAATACCTCCTTTTATACTGTAAATCTACAGTATAACTCACTGTGCAACTACAGTTACTCCTGACAGTGTGGAGAGAGCTGGTTATTTCAAAATCGGTCGATAATGATTTATACATTGTATCCCTTCTTTTCTTTGAAAAATTATCCTCACGTCCATATGCTCTGCGTTGTAGAGCTGCGAGAAATGAGATACAGGATATAGTGATTACATATAGTGAGAGACGGGATACAGTGCATGTAATGATGTATAGTGGTGCTGCAAATGACTCCCATAAATATGAGGTTTGAGGTATAGGGGCCTACACATTAAATATCTCTATCATTACAAATACTACCGGTATACATGGACTCAACTACCTGCCCCTTCCTCACCTGATACATGTAATTATCCCTCAATGGAGGTACATACCCGCCTAACCACACTATGCTTATATACACATACATCAGAACTTACCTGCTGGACTCTCTCAAGGTAGGGTTTCAGCTGCCTGCAGTGGTCACCATCAGCGGTTGAAATTGCTGATATCTCACCTGCGCTGATAACAGGGCAAGGATGGCCCGCATCCCCACCGATAACAATCGCCCACTGGACAGGTATCCATCTGCTGGAATTAAGCTTGTCTCAGGGGCCATGGTCCCACATGATGTACTCCCCACACTCTGCCTGCCTGGTATCACCAACCTCACAGCCTCATCGGCGCCTGGTGATGCTCACAAATTCTCTGCAATCAAGGTGGTATCTTCTTAAGCTGCCAGCAGAGAGAGGATTTATTGAGGGGCAGGAGGCAAGCAGGACCTGGACTGCAATCATTAGGACCAATCAGCAACGGCCACTGGACACCCACACTGCCACAGGGGCCATGGGCAGCCAGCCAGGGTGGTGATGCTACCGCCTTGGGAGGTCATAGGTCAAAATCTTAAGCGACAGAAATTCTTAAAATCTAGCATTGTCTCAGGTTGAGGGTTGGGTGAGGGACTGGGACACCTCTGTGTATTGACCAGGCCGCGTCATGTGGTGAGAGGCTACCCTTGTTGTCCATTGGGTGTCTTTTTTATCTGTGGGGAGAGTTTGCGAACTTTAGGTCAGTTCACACCTATGAAAGATAGCACTACTACATACTCAGTGAACTTTGACTGACCCTTTGAGTATACATAAATCCTGAGTACAATCACACATTGTCCTGGCACCACAGGGGTCACTACTGGATATTCATTAGTGGGCGGGGTCTAAGGCTGGATGCACTCCAAACTGACCAATTGGGAGGGAGGGACACTCTGCCTATGCACCTTCTTTTAGGTCACAAGGGCATTCGTGTTTACTCCACACCCAACAGAAAAATTGTCTTCAAATGTTTAAGGCGTTAAAACGTGTCTTCTATAATTGGAATGTAAGGAGTGGTAAGAATGCACCCCTAAAACCCAAGTCAGATATTTATGGGTGATCACACTTGGTCTCTTTGAGCACTTTCGTTTCAAATCAAAATAAGCCCACTTTCATCCGACCTTTAAGCCACTTCAATAAGAAAAGAAACTTCACGCTGGGAAGATGAGAGCAGGATTTACGGGTCGTAACCTGATCAGAAAAGTTTGATTATTCCCGAAGACTTTTGAGAGTTCCCTTGAAAGTGAAACTGAGAAAAAAAATCTGTGATATAGGTGCAATGACAAAGGGTTGACTCTAATACCCCACATTCCCCGCGTCCGCCCCCAATATCCCATTTAAAGTAAAGCGATACTCACCAAACAATGGTTCCAGTGATAGAAGCGCCTACCCAAACCCTGGGAGTCCTGTGAGTAGTATACACAAATGTCGCCTTGCTCCAGCCCTGGAGAAAGAGACAGCGAGAGAAGTCCATGGAGGAAGAGAGTCCTTGATATCGTTGCTGTCACCATCACACCTCCAACCCACAATGGTGACCACCTCCACAAAGACTGAGCTGCATTAAGGGTTGCAGTTATTAACATTGAGCTGAGGGGCCATACACATAACCGGGTCACATGACCCAGATTCCCCCCTCCCTGCCCCCCCCCCCTTTGCACCTTTCTCTCCCCATGGGTCTATGATGACTGATGACCCGGTCACGCTCCAGTAACTTCAGTAGATTAATTACTCTGGAGGTCACCTACGTACAGGGAGAGTGCAACGTGTCATGTACCTTTGTACCCAGCATTCTCCAGTATATATCATGTATACACCATTGTATATATATATATATATATATATATATATATATATATATATATATATATATATATATATATATTTATATATACATATATATATATATATATATATATATATATATATATATATATATAGTTATAATAATAGTATAATAATAGTTATAATATAGTTATGGTTTAAGTTATAGTTATGGATACTCCAGTATATATGGATACTATACCTGTGTATTCAGGGATACTCCAGTATATATGGATGGTATAGAGATGACCTGCATACATGCTTCATGTATTATGGGAGGGTATGAGAGAAACCCCTTTTATATAGGGGGGTGAGTGTTATATTGCAGTATGTGTCAAATATTATGGTATTGTAATAAACAACCCACATCACCTACAGACATGAAGATGCAGGTCGATTTATCAAACATCATGTTATGTACAGTCCAAATGGGGAACCACTCGCGCGGCATCACTGCAAATTGGTTCCTTCATATATTATATGCATGCTTATAATGAATCTATCCTATACTGAATAAATCTATCATGGCAAAGTACTTAATCTATGCAACGTCTATCCAGTTGAGCTACAGTATATAAGGGAGATGCAAGACATGTAAGGCATAAGCGGATGTCCAGTATATCACACTCATACAGTTTCCTTATACAATTATAGGTTCAATAGTTATAGGGCCCTGGGGTGATATACACGATTAGTTGTTTATAAAGTCATGTAGTAGTGAGCAAAGTGAGAATCAAACCCCGGGATCAAACCACAAAACAACACTACTATGTTATGAAACTATTCAAATTATGACTGATATGAAACCTATTTATGTCAAAGAGCATACTACCAAAATATAAAATTAATCATTTGTTCCTTTCTGTTGTATACATATTTCCTCTGTACTACCAAGGGCCATATAATGTCACAACTGTGTGCGTAGAAAGGAAAGTAGAGAAAGCAAGAAAAAAAGGAATGCCCTGGCGAAGTGGGGTGCCGGAGCCATCTCCACGTGATTGGGAGGTGGGAGTGTGTTAGTGAAGTTGGGTATTATGGAAGCTCGCACCTTGCAGCTTTTCTCATTACCCCGTGATGACACTCAGCTCCCGTCATCCCCCATTCATCAACCAAAGTCTCGTAGGACCTCGCAAACTCTCGCGCGAGCGTCACGTGGCGCGTGACTTACACGGATCAGTGCGTTCGGCCCCGACCAAATGTTCTGGTCACGTGACTCGAAGGCCGAGACCTGGTCTGCCACCTGGGGAGGAAACCTGGAACTGACGATGCAGCTGTGAGACCGCAAGGCGGTATATACATGAGGCATTGGCAGCCAGTCAAAGGCTATTGGGTTGAACCACAGGGTATGCATAGGAAAGGCCCCCCTGTACCTTTTAATATTGTGGTCAACTGATAATTATCATCGAGATTCTTACATTTGAGAATTAAATTCATTTAAATGCTAATGACACCTAGTATTTGATGACTAATTTAGTTGTTCACCTTTTCGTACAAACTCTGTCTTGGCTTCGGCTGCATTTCCTAAATATATTGCATGCTACAATGCTGTTGGTAAAATACTAACGTATTCCAGTTGCTTTTGTGATAATTATGTTAATTAAAAAGACCTGTATGTTTACATATGTATACATACACGTATTAGAATACTTCTCTAATGTAATTTCTTATCCTATACTGAGTTCACAAATATTCTTTAATTTCCCCCTATATTTTGTTTAACTCCCATTTGTATGGAAATAGTATGACATTGCCTTGGCTATAGGTATCTCAGGTATGACAATGTCAAAGAAGTCCCTCATTCAGAATTCTTATTTGGTTTAGTTAATCCCAAAGAACACAGCAGATGAACACAAGTCCCGAAAAACAGAGGACTAGACAAGATAAAGCGTTTAAATTTGTCGCTTGGATTGTTTGGATTTCTTCTGACATTTTGGAGGAAATGGAATTGTCTGAGCAGCTTGCTATGAATTAGTGCTATGGGCATAGAATGATTTGACGCTGAAGAATGACTGTGATTGCAGTATCGTTATAAACAAGGATGTGGTGACAGTTTGAGCCCCTTTCTAGCGACACCCCCCCCCTTCACCTTCTTCCCCCCTACCCCCTCTCTTCCCCACCCTCAGCCTCTTCGCCAATCAGGAGGGGTCGCTTCGTGAAACGACCATTTGATACAATATGAGATGTGAATATCATTTTCATTTGCCATGTTTAAGTATTTATCTTCTGCAGTATCCATTGTCCTCACACAGTTGTGTGATATAAATTTCAGAAACGAAACTCAGCTCGTAGTAGGTCATCATAATTACATCTTTATCATAAGATTCTATTTGGTTTGGCGTTTTTATTGCAATGTTTTAGCTGTCCCTATAAGACAACAGTGGGGGGAATGATAGCTTTGCTTTTTTTTCAACTCGTATAGTTTATAGAGCTTTCCACCAACTTATAAAATGCCTGTTTAATCCGACCATCCCTTCGCACTACCTCTGCACCCCCCCACACACACACCTCCCATCCTCACCCCCCCCCCTCCCACCCACTAATCCCCTCTCGTCGCCCCACCAGATCCTCCAGGCTCGCGCCCAATTAAATACGGCCGATCCCCTCCCTCCCACCCACCTCCTCCAGTGGGCCGCGTGCGTAGAATTCGCTCGGCGGGCGGCAGAAGTGATGAATGGGCCTAATTCCCTCTCCATCCCCTTCCACGGCATTCATTTAAGAAAGAGGGGGGTCCGCCGTTGCCATTCGCGTCGCCATGGCAACAGATCGGCACGGAATATTAAGAAGGGCGGCGAGAAGAATCAGCTTTTTAAGCGATGAGCTTACTGCATTGTGGGTTCAACGCCAAAGCCGTGGTGGGGGATTTTTGCCCCATACCGTCCACCAGGGGAGCCGGGAGGAAACAGTGGGGGTGTGAGAGATGTGCTAAATAAGGGATAGAAAAAGATGGCTGTGCTGTATAAAATACGCACTTTCGCTGGAGGTAAACTCTCTTGAGGTATGCGCTCGGTGAGTTGCACGCCGCGATTAACTTCTTATGGCACAAAGTTTGGGCATACAGCGCACGGCCTTGAGACCAGACGTATTCACAAAAGTAAATACTAATGATAATTGACTACATGTATAACAATGGACCGCCAGCATTGGGAGGTTTCATTTTTAAACAAATAGAATCGATTCATATTACAATGGGAACGAACAATGCGAGAAGGTACGTTGGGTAAGGTCTATATACAGGAACAACGGATCAATTATTGGGGCACTTGGAATATGAAACGTGGATACATGATATAAAACACAGAAATTATCGCAACGGTCCATACTCAAACGGAGGGTCAGATTTGGGTCAACTAATAATAATAACCATCATACTGTACATTCATCTATTTTTTTACAGGCGTAGATTGAGGTGTCACGATCCTAATTACATTTTACATATTTCTGTATGAATAATCCCCGGGCTTTAGTTGACAAGACACCAAGATCCTATACAGTATTATAAATGACCTCCAACAGAGACGTGACGGCGCTAATCGCACTTCGTTACTGTTTCATCGATTTTTTATTTAACCAAATGACGGCGCTGCTGTCTTCATTGTGCCTCCCTCCTCCCCCACCCTTCTCCCCTCAACTCTGTTCTGACGACCCCTCCGTCTGTCGTCGCTTATCGGCGTATTAATGCCATTTAGCGCTTGACTAAATGGCAGCGCAATGACGTTCAGCTTCTCCCGTCCGCCGCCGTTTGCCGCCACCTGTACGATCGGGCTTTATGACCTCTTGTATGTGTTTTTTTACACATACGCACTCAGCGCTGCTTCTGCGCATGCCCGACCGGAAGTCCAGCGTGTGGCGCCACCATGTGGCATCAAGAATCACCACACCCTGGCTATATGGTGTTGGGCTGAGGATGGGCAGTTGGGATGTGAAACGTCATTGGTGCATTCTTGTTGAAGTTTCTTGGAGGATGTGTAGTTTGCGGCTAGGTGGGGGTGGGGGTGGGGGGTGAGAGGGGAGGGGGCAGAAAAGGAGAGGAGGACGTAAAGGTGTATGTGTGTATGTGTGTGTGTGTGGGGGGGGGGGTGGAGAGTTAGGAGTAAGGCGGGGGTAGGAAGGGGGTCTTGGTCGCGGCCGTCACTCAACTAAGTTATTCATATCTTATTCATGCCGACTTCCGACGACGGATGGTCGCAGCCCCTGCCGACGCACAATACACAAATTTCACGCGGTGATCTATGCGACTTCCGGCCGGCCTAGCACATAAATCCACATCAACAGGAGGGGACAGGGGTGCGACGACGTGCGACGCGAAACAATTGACGACCGGTCGCGCTTCTCGGACGAGGACGATAAGACGACCATGAGGGCAGTATATCAGGATCCGTCCATTAAACATGAAGGCGACCCGACATGTTACTTATACATTCTCAAACTTTTACAGGTATTATACAGATAAAACCACGGGAGGGGTGAAGGGAAGGGTGTCATGGGGACAGAATGGAATGTAGGCCACTCATACCATCTACGACATTACAACTCCTAAGTTCTACATCTATAACTTTTATATGAATTCGAATTATAAACTTTGAAAAAAGAATTGGTTCGAATAAGTCAGAGATATTGATTCCAGGTATTGATTAGATTGTATGTATCCTTCTTATTGATTACATATTTAATCTGTTTGTTATTTCAGATTTGAAGTCAGTTTACAACATCTATCTTTCATGACACTATTTAGTTTACATTATTTGATAATTGGTTATCCAGAAGACCATCTATAATCGGAGCGGTGGGATACAGTCGTGCCAATCCATCAAGGATTAAACATGCGATTCGATTACTTTATCTATACATAAGCCCACTCCAAATAATATCCTCGTTTCTCGTCATCACGCGTGTCACCCAAATATATATTTTTTTGCAAATATTAAGGGAGAGTTGATAATAATGGACTAATGTGGGCATAATTGCTATCAAATTGAAGCTTACTGTGGTACGAATACAATGGGCCAGAGGAAATATACATATTCAAAACGGTTGTAGATAAATAATTTCTTAATCATTAAAAAATGTGGATGTTTAGTCTCCGGAGAACCTACATTCCCCTACCTATTTGGTCTTCAGCAAAAAGAAAGAAAAAAAAGCAGCGTCCTAGTAAGTCCCTACACCATTTAAGATATACATGTTCAAATGTATACAGGTTCATTCAACGAAATATAACGAATAACCCAATATCGATTAGCATGATACTGATAGAGGCAACAATGCTTTAACACAATGGGACGAAGGATCTTCTTGTCTCCAGAATAAACAACTACCCGGAACTCAGAGATATCGATTAGAACATAACGGGTCATGCGGGTACTTAAAGTATGTTTATAAATTGTCTCTGTACGTATGGTATATGCCTATATATATTGTTCCAAACTCTTAGGATTAAAGTAATATCAAGTTTATGCAACTCACAATTAATCCCACCTCACAACGAGTATATGGAATGCTGATGTGTTATCTTTATGGCTAGATACACGCATAAGAAATAATGTAAATATGTTTTTAATCCATTTTTGCGGTGGTCGCTTCTCATGAATTATACCATTTTTCACCTTCCCTGCATACCCTGTGGGATGTTGATTCCATGCAACAGGCATAGTTCTATCAGGGATGCGGCTTTTTTTTTGCTCTGGTATATATACAGGGGGAGGCTGGATGGGACCCCCTAAAACATGGCTCCCACCTCTTCCCCCATCCCCCACACCATAGCGGTGCAAACCCCCATACATCAGACCTCACCGTAAAACAATGGACCTTTCTTTTTTTAAAGCTGCAAAGTGTCGAAAGAGGTGCGAGGGCCTATTTGTGAATGGGTTAAGTGCGAGGTAAAATGCCGCCTAAAGGCCGTCGCCCATTTCTTTGGGGAATAGCTCTGCCTTTTTTTCGGCGTTAGTTTTATTATTTCTGACTTTCTCTTTTTTTTTATCCCACCTGCTTTTGGTTGCGACCTGGAAGCAGTAACACGGCATGGGTTGGCAGTGGAGCAGGGGGGAATGTTTAGGGTGAGGGCCATGCACCGGAGGGGGTGTCTGCTATGGGAGATAACCCAGCGTGTACAATGCCTCTTTTATTCTCTGGCCATCGATAAAAGGGAAATCAGGAGATTTTGCAGCATGTTAGCCGTCCATAGTATTACCCTTTAAAATGTCACCACACAGATCGACTAGGAATCATCTCTACACTGTCATGGAAGCGTTTAGGAATGAAACGTGTTTAGCATCTTCATGTGTTTAGGATGTGTTTGATTTCTAATCACATGGCATTTTTGGAGTTTAGAACCTAAGCACATAGGGGTTCTAAACATGATGATGGACTTTTTCTAGCCTCTAAACACCATAGTGTTTAGATATATCCCCTCCAACCCCTGCTGCCTACTCCCACCCCAGTGGTAACCTAGGTAACCAATGAGCTTAATGTTGTTGTTTCACTTCTGGGTGTCACTTCCTGGGACCTGCCAGGGATAATCCCATTGGGCACACTGGGGTCAGGCTGAATTATGTTTATCCACTGGTGTCAGGTTACATATATGCATCATGAAGATCTCCACCTGCCACATGTGCAAAGTTTCTGGTCACTCTTGGAGAAGACTTCAAACATACAAGAAGGGAGGCTTCCATGCATTGGACTTTGCAGTTTCCATAGGAGCTGTCATGAATTAGGTAAGGTTCTATGGAAGATCTAATTCTGTATTGAAACCACATGATCCAATAAGACTACTAATTATATGGTTGTAGCTGTGAATATTCTAGCACTGGAGTATGACTTAATAGTTAACTACCACATCAAAATACCAGTAGTCTGACTTTGTTCTAATGTACATGATCACACTGTATAACATTGAATATCTTACTTCTCTTCCCCAGGTTCCTGTTGGTTAGATGTGTCTTAAACTACAGAGGATAAACTGCACTTCTCTATAACAACTTTAGTATAGAAGGACCTAAAGAAGAGGAATATATTATCACTAATTGATGCTAGCCCAAGCCCCAAATAAATTTGAAACACCTAAACACATGATATCTAAACACAATGATAATCTAAACACTTTGGAACCTAAACACCAGCATTTTTCTAAACACTTCATGTCTAAACACCTGGATTTCTAAACATGTTTAGCCCCTAAACATGTTTCCAAAAGTGGGACAGCGAAGTGCTTAGGAAAGTGTTTAGAATCTAAACACTTGCCCTGAGAGTGTAGATGGAGAGGTTTGCTCTATTTCTGTCCTGGCTCTGTTATTGCTCTCTGTTTATTAATGTTGGTACATTGTACATGTTTTATTCTAGAGGTAATTAGTTAGCAATGCTGTATTAAATATGTTGTTCTGCATATTGCCGTATCATCCCTGGCCCCTTATAGTCATTTCCTGTTGTAGTTTGGGAACAGTTCACTTGTCTCAGATCCGGGCCTCAGATCCCAATTAGTTTTCAAGTTTGCTTCATGCCCTTTTTATGAAAATAAATAGCCATGTTTTATATCAATGAGTCTCATCATACTTTCAATTATGGCTGTATCAAAAGGGCAGGCAAACATGAACACGCAAGCCAAAAAGGTGAATCAGAGTTCTCAAAATGACGCCCTCAATTTACTGACCTACTTTATTTTCTCTGTGCACGGTTGGTTTTGAATTTCATTTTCTGCAAGATGGATCTTAAATGTCAGGCCATCGTGTCAAGGGATCGTTCAAAATATGTACCCTGGATCGACTTCTACAGTTATCACACTTTATTATAGGTCTTTTAATGAGGAGGTGGAGTTTCTTGAGACTTGCCACACCCACTTGCCTATTATTCCTCAGATGTGAACACACCCTGGAACACCTATTAATCTCACCTGTCACACATCTATAGGCCTGCCAAATAAAATAGACTCATCTCCACATGCAAGCCATACATTATCCAATGCAATACTACCTGTCAATCACCCATACACCACGTAATACCTCCCCAGCTCTATGGCCAGAATGAGCAGCGCATTGGCAACAGGTGGGCATGTATATGGGCCATTGGCAGACCATCAACACCATATCTAGGACCCTGCTCTTTTTCAGATCACACACTGGATGTTTCTGCAGGTGGCATTAGTTAAAAGCTTTTTCTAATACCAGATAAAGGTCACAGAAAAGGGGTATTTATCATCTGTCAGCGTCTATTTTTCTCGAGTGGTCTTGGCCGCACGGGATACAGTCAAATGAATGATGCACCTTTCAAAAGGATTTTGTAAAAAAAAAAAAAACTTAAACAAAAACTTTGTTTGTATGTGTATGAGATGCGCTTGGACAAGCACAGAATGCATCAGTCATTTAGGGACTAGATAATATATACCAGTATGTTATACGTGTATTTGTACCTTGGTCAGTCAGACTCACTGACATGTAAACCAACACCATATACATGTATATGACTATGAGTTCCCAGCTACATTTCATTTGTCGTTGTCATACTCTATCTTTCTACACTCAGTGACATCCCCACTCTATGATGGGTGGTTATTTATATGCATTTATCTGTGTGTTGTAGCTGTTAAATCATGTATGTGCACAGTCAGTACACTTGTAGTGATGATATTGAATCACCTACATAGGTTATTCGATACCATTCATCCGTCTACAATTTAATGTGTACTGCATTGAGTTCTGAATTAAAAAAAACATTACACTGATAGTCTGATGTCACAAAATGGGGGTGAATGGGGTCGCAAGAATCTAGACCCACACCCCAGCCCACTCCATACCGTTGTTGACCTTAGATCTGATCGACTTGTCTATCTAATTTGGAGTGTATGCATGTGAGATAACGAAATGTCTTTCGACCTACACCATTTACTATGTACACACATGTAGTGACATTGTGTTTTCTCTTTTTGATGCTACAGGTCTCCAATTTGAAGCCAACCCCTCCAGGCCTCTACACTGCAACAAATACTCCATGGTAACACATTTCACCTGAGTTAATCTACACTTCCAGACGAGAGGATGGAAAGCAAGATGACGTAAAATAAACCAAGATTGAAGAAGAATTCGTCAGGGAAACAGAGACTTCCACGCCTTACCTCACCTAGGAGAGGAGGAGAGTACAAAAATAATACCCTGCATCCCCATCTCCTCTTCCACTGGACACCAATGTCCCTCCCATTTACCCCGCGGTCCTCCCCACCACCACAATCCCCCACCCCACCGCTCACCCCTGCTATGGCCAGTGGTGATAGGGACTGACCAGTGCCACTGACCATCAAATAAAAGTGCGAATTGGCGGCGAAGTAAAGCCCAGATTGCATGGGGCGCTGCGGAGGGCCTTTCCTAACGCGACTCGGCCCGAGTCAATTCGCGCGAATGGTGCGCGTTGCTGCAGGCGGCAGATTGGCTAATTTAGGACGTGGGGCGGCTTCAGGTATATACAGCAGCCCCCGGTCCCATACCTTGATGCCACCATTGCCTTAAATAACACCATCCCGCCCAGGCACCCCTCCTCCACACCCACACCCTCCTCCACCCCCTCCTCCAGGCGGCATAGGATGCGGTGACATCTACTGGCTTCACGCGGAATTGCTGGCTTCGGCTTCCATAGGCGGCGCGTGGAAACCACTTTGTTAAACTTGGACGCGTCCCATGGACGTTCATTAGCTGGGGAACGCGCCCCCGTGATGGCTTGTTGTCACGGAGAGCCACAGACCAACTAGACTCCCCCAATCCCCTGGCCGTTTTCTATCATAGAACCCCCGGTTAGTGTTAATACCGGTATATTCATTGCTTTTGATTTCTCCCATTTGTAGCAAATGAGGATTTGTCTTTATGGGATTCCTAGTGGTTTTTATTTCTTTGCAATTCTCTCGGAATAAATTATTCATTTCTACGGGTTCCCATACTATTCACTTTGTTACTTTCATTTCGGAGGAGAGGATTTTATCCTTGCTGACTAGGGGGTAATTTCATCCCAACAACAGAGATGACCCCTTACTCTTATCAACTATTTTATTTACTGCATTGACCATTGTCTAAGTTCTGCTTTACTTACACCGTTTGTTTGGAAACTAGTATCGGAAGATAAATTTACAGTCTAAACTGACAGCTTTTAATGTGTTTATAATATTTACATCCTTTTTATAGTCTAGTATGTTCAGGGACTGAGGTATCAATATCTCAACCCCTTCTTCATATATCCCTTCTTACAGTGCACATAATTCCGACCCATAATATTATTTGGGAGAATCACATTGTAACATACATGATCAAATCCAATTAAATTAATAGACGCTTTTGATGCAAACATCGGTATATTAATCGATTGACCGAACGCCCCCCCCCCCCCCCAGTCGATTGCGCTGTTATCTCAATATCACAGCGTTGTTTCGTTAAAATTCCAGAAGGTGTCTAAACTGAGACTAATTGCTACTCAACATCTGTTTTCCATCTACATGCAGGGCATAGTAATCAAACGCTGACCCCTGCCCTAACCTCCAGCATCCTGGCCTCGGATGTCTATCGTTAGGGAGTGGTCATTTATGATCAACTAAGGGTTGGGCTACAAATGTCGACCCCCCCCCCTTCCTAAAAACATTTTTCTACCCCTCTTGAAGGAGCTGCATTAAGATTTCTTTTAAATGAAAAAAAAGTCTATAGTCGGACTATATTTCAAGGAGTGAGGGGGCGAAAAAAGGCCTCGGTCTTTGACGCGTGTGCGCTGAAAAAAATTCCTCCAGCTCTAGGACCATCCGTGCGAAATTTCATCACCCCTCGTTGTAAATAATGACCAGTCCCTTAGCGGTTACCGTCTCTGATAACAAGCACCGACTAGGTCATGTATATATTATACTTCCAAACCGCCGCCACCCCCTTGCTAGACCTAGATTTGACTGCTCTCCTCCAGGCCTTGACCTAACTTTGACCTGACCCCAATCCTCCTCCAGGGTGTATGTGTCTTGCAGCTGTTGGTAGTTCTCTCTACCCAGGGTCCTGGTACTCGTAGCCAACCTTGGACTAATGCCAACAGATGCACTGGAGGAGGTGGTTTAAAACATGGACCCACCACCCATACACCCAACCCAACAACAAGCTTAGATTTATGCCATTAGAAGCCTCAAATAATATAGGAGGGAAACTCGAGAGGCAAACATCTGATATTTTATGGAAAGTGGTCTTGGCTTTGTGATGGAGGAAAGGAAAAAAATAAGGTTAGGGGGTGGCGGAAATGTGGAGGTAAATGGTTTCTGATAGGTGGGTGGGAGTCAAGCTGCTGCTCTGTCTGACAATTTGTGTATTTGTTTTCCTGATTTATTTTCACGTTTTTCTCTGTACAGGCCAGAAGCTTTTTGTTATGTACACATGTAGCAACACTGGCGCCGTCAGGTAGGCCGTGACTGACACAGGTATGAGGACGCCTTGCCTCTGTACCATCCCGAAAATGTCGTCTGCACAAGTGGTTACTGTTCAAGGTCGTCTGTTTCCAGTTTTGTTTATCTTTTTTCCCTGTGATGTTTGGGACTGGAAATAAAAAGCCAGGGTTTCTGTCCACCCAGAATTACCTAGTTTTGTGTATAAGGCTCACAGTCGTGTATACCCATCTGTCTCAATGGTATTTACAGATAATTTGTAGCCTCCACCCCAGCTGAAGAAAAAAATGGGTCAGCCCTTTCTTTCGATAAGTGGCAATGTGCTGTCTCAAAGCCTCACTTCACCTTAGATATGTACAAAAAAATACGGATATATTCAATGATGCATGGCATTTCAATAAATTGAAAATTGTTAAGGGTGGAAAAACAATATTAGAGATGGAGGCTCTGAACCGGGGCTCTGAATCGGGGGAAATAAAATATTATGAGCAAGTTGGGGAACTTGATCAGAATATGACCCATTCTGATAGGTTTGATAACTGTTTGTCATTCATTCATTTATTCATTCATTCATTTGGTTTTCTCTTTCTTAATTATAATAGCCTGCCATTCTTAATGCATGTATGTCGACGATGGAACAAAGCTGCAGACCTATAGGCCCAGGAGGGCCCACAAAGCAACACCACCTAAGTAATTACCCCAGCAGGTAAACACCAACCCCTCCACACACAAACACACAGGAGGAACGACTTCTCCACCAGCTATACATTATTTCATTCACTGCCACTACTTGGCGCCGGTCGCTGCACATTTTAAAGGGGAAAATTCCCACTCAGGTGACCGATGCGCACCTCACGAACCCCAACATTAACGCCGCGCCGTTCCTTCCCCCTCAGCCCTTCCTAACCCCCTGGAGGACGCCCTAACGCCTCCTGAGGGCCTCCTCCAGGTTCCTCCAGGGTGATGGATGCGTGCGCACACGGACGCAGCCTTTTGTGTCCCATTTCCGGTCGGACAAGTCGGCTCGGTCGGACGGCGGCGCGCGTGGTGGGCGCGGCGAACGGTAGCCTTTGTGAACACCCTGGAGTGGATATAGCCCAAGCGTTAGGAGGAAGTGGAAGGATGGGGGTGGGCGACTTAGTGGGGTGAACGCCTTCCTTTAGCCCTCCACGGTCAATGGCGAATTCGCTGGTACCGCGGCGGGAGATCTGTCAAAGGGAAGGCGAGGAAAGGTCCCGATGGATACATGACGGTGTCCAATGACCGCTTTTACAACGTCTTCAGAATCAACAGTGTTTTGTACGACTTCCTCCAGTGAGAGAAACTGCTCCAGCCCCATAGTCACTGCAACTACATGCCATTGCTTTACTATTGGTATATGTGATTTAATAAAGCAAATAATGTGTCTTATTTTATTATTTAAATTGGTACAAAGTGACATGTATTTCTTTCTAATTAAAACTATATCCATCCCTGCATCTTTTAACACTGATGACAAGAAACCATTGATTTGGGTGAAAACATCAAAGTATAACAACTACATTTGTACTTTAGAAAGTGCTTAGTGTGACGAAATATGATAAAGTAAAACACATTTGGAAAAATCTCCACCAACCCATAAGGTCAAAAGAAACCCAAATTATAGTTCACCTTTATCCCGTTGGGGGGTCATAAAAACGATAAAAGTCCAAATATAAAAAAAGCTATTTAAAGATAGAAGAGAAAACGAGACACCAAGGGCACCAAAATCGATCACGCCCGCGGGCACTGTATCATGGGAGTTTGACCCTGGAATTCAGATCCCACGATCGGATCCACCCCTTCCCATAATGGATCCAGTTGGAATTCCAACCCAGTCAACCGCATGATATGTATGCATGAACAATGTATACGATTGTTCAATGTATAATATGTGTATATATACACACATATGGGTCGATATGTCTGCAGATATTTTGCCCTTACTGTACTTACTCAAATCCTCGGCTTGATATGAGAACCCTATTACATGTAATCATTTAGAATAACGGGGAATACTAGACTACTACTTTTCTTACTTGAAGAAATATTATACTTGTTCTTCAAGTAAACAAGTATTTTCCTAGTGTAATATGTTTTGAGTTAACTTAGCTCCCCACGATAATTAGAGAAGGCAGGGGCAGGTGGAAGAAGGATTGTCAATGACTCACTGACAGGATTCCTTAGTCTGTACCCCCTCCCACACACACTTACTGAAGTATCAGATGATTATGAAACAATAGGGAAAAGAAACATCATTTAAGAATAACTAAATTGCCACTACTGCGGTAAGAATATTTTCATTCCGCCCCATCCCCAATCCCCCTTTTACCCCATGGGCTTAACAACTTCATGTGGGTATCATTCCTATTTTAAGGATTACCTCTCTTTTAAAATAAAGACCTCGATTATATTAAAGTATTGTATTAATGATACTATGATAAAAATTATTTGTATCCTCCTTGCTTCGACACTCAAATAGGATGAAGTGAGGTGATATCAAAATTGATATCTGGTGCCTCACTGAATATAAATACATATAGTCCCCAATTGAAAACTACGTTGGAAACATTTCACAATAATTGCATGCAACGTATTTTTCTTCGTCGCGATTATATAAGCTTATAATTACAATATTTTGATTCTACACAACCGTTTAACATAGGTATGTCCCTTTCTTGGGAAAACGTTCGGTTGAATCAGAGCAAGTCGCCACTCTTCTTCACACACTGACACTGATGGGCACCACCTAACGGCCTACATAGCCTGCCTGCCATCCAGTCCCCATTTACCTCCAATTAACCTTAAATTAATTAACTTGGCGAGGAGCAGAAACGAGGCCTAGTGCGTGTTCTTGTGTAAAGTCTATTCCAATAGGATCTGACCGAGCTCACCCTCCTCTTCTCTCTTTCTTTCTCTCTCCCTCCCTCCCTCCCTCCCTCTCCCGATCTCCCTCTCCCCCAAAAAATACCCCATAGGCTTTTTTGTTGTTGAGAAAACGCTCGTTCTCCCACACTCCTACTTCAACCTACCCCCATGCACTGAAGCAGGCCTCTGGAAACAACCCTGTCCCGCCCTTCCCCACTGACCTGACCCAGAGCCACGCTTCTTTTTATTTTCTATATGTGGTGTTCCAGTTACCCTCTCATCGACATGGGGCAGTCGTTTGTTGCATGAAAAAGAGGGGTAAGGAGTTCTGACACATGATTAATGTACGCGATCTGTAGCGGTTATATATACTGCATGATCTCAAATTAATTGCCAAAATATATACTGCAAATTGTGTATAATATGAACAGATCTCTCTTCGTCCACCTCTCACCCTCGTCTTCCCCATTGCCCCCCCCCTTCTCCCCCCACTCACCCTCTGTCCTTTTCCCTGTCTCTCTTATTCTTCATCGCTCTCTAGACTAGATGTATACTGTTTCACCCACAATCACACCCTCCCTCTATTTCCCAATCTCTCTGTAGCATCCTAGACCATAGGGGCAGTGCACTGATGCAGTTTTTATCGGAATATCGATTTATGCCGACGTGGTTTGGAGTGATGGATCGTCGAAATGATACACACGGAGAGCACGGAGATGGCTGGGCAAACCTCCAGGGGCAGGGGAGACTATAGTAGGTGTAGGCCGGAGGGAGAAAATGGGGCTACAACACAAATGGAGTATTGGAGAAGGGATGGTGATTTTAGTGAATACCCATATATCGTATGTTAAAATTAAACGATGTATGCTGCTGGGATTTATACTGGTACATACATCTATAGAGGGGTGGTTTAATGGAGATTTTAAAAAAGAGGGAATTTTATTAGGGGGTGCAGGGTATTGTGGAACAAAAATGGGGAAGTGGAAAATAGTAATCCCTTATACCTACAAAGGTACAAAAAATACCTACAAAGGTATATAAACCATGCAGGTCGAGAGGCACTGGGTGCACAGAGGGGAGTCTTCTTCTCCAGGCAGGAAGGAGTAACCCAAGACGAAATAGAAATAGGGCAATGGCTAAGGGTACACACCCTGGTGTACACGTATACACAGATGTAGGATGGGGACTGGGACTCTGTGCTATCTAGGGAAATAACTACTGATATCAGCTTACCCACTGTGGGTTTCAGAGAACGGCAGCTCACAGCCAAATGGAACAGAACAAATACAGTCCTGATGGGACAGCAAATGTTGGCCACTGTACAGAGCAAATAGACAGCAGTGCCAGGGTAAAAAGAGAGGAAATTAAATAACACGCTTGGGTGCTGTATACAAGCTTAAAAGGACGATGATTGAATGGAGCTATATTCTGGCACGGATATGCTATTCACGCCCAGCTAGTTTGTTCAGCGTTTGTCCTTATCCATTTATGGTTTTTCTTTCTCTTATATTTATTTTCCCTGTCATATTTTTCTCTCCCTATTTTTTACGACGTTATTTGGTTGTATGTATGTGGGCGTACACATTGTATCAAATACAACTTTTGTAAGCAAGCTAATCTAAATCGAATCAATTGGCGTTTTGTTCAGCATTGACTACTAAAATTAGTCGGTTTGGAGAGTACAAATTATCAGTTAAATTTGGAATATCAGATAAATCAAACATTATTGGTTATCATGTTAAACACGAGTGTTATTTGCTACTTTCATTCAGGGACTTGTATTAATTTGATGTGGGGCTATTTCCCAAAATATAGGCTATATTGTTTAGGTTGATCAGATAGCAGGTCATGATGTTCCAATTTGTCTCTTTTTGGATGTAAATGGAAATTACATTCACGGACACTAATCAAATTCTCTTAGTGTCATCTACATTTTCAGCTGTCAAAATATAACATAATGTTTACATGGCTAGCCCAATTTACTGTTATTGCCATAATATTTGTTTGTGCTATTAGACCAAAGAAATAAAGGTACTGGTATATGTTTCAGGTAATAATCATAGTCAGAGTAATTATAATGTGACCGGTACGGTTTGACTACTTTCTCTTTTTGAAAGTGAGAAGTATAGGTTCTCTATTTGGGTGGTTTAATTAAGTTAATGCTTGGTAACAGCTACAACCACTGTACTGCACGAGAGGCATAACCGATATTAAGCTGATTAATATCAAAATTAATATGAAGTGTCCTGTCTATAGGCCGCATGTCAATTTTCCTTATCTGGTACAATCAATGAAACTTAATTTAGATATTTTCTCTTATGTAATATAAATGGTTATGCAAGACGTGAGGGTTTCACACAGCTAGCATGGATATAGATGATACCATAGTGTAACTATTTTAATGGCAATGATGAAGGTTTCCTTTTTATTTGAAATCTGAAAGAATCGACCTTATAGTGTCTTTTGCTCAAATCGGTGATTATTGACTTGTTCTAAAAAAAAAAGGTCCTTGCCCTTTCCTTCTCCAAATCTCATTATCCCACCCACACCAGCTAGGTTGGACTTTCTCCAGTTGCAGGCGTCTTGTTACTAATCGTTATGCCGTTTGGCCAAGCGCACAAGGCCTCAGTGTCCAATTCATCTAATGACTTAATGACATAAATGTACTCCAAATGCTTGGATAAAACTAGTTATCTAAAGGATATGTCAAGGACATAGGGAAACAATAATATCAATTATGTGAATGCCATGCCAGCTTGTGTATGAAGAGGTAGGTATATGATATCAAATTGTATGCCTTTCTTCCATATCATGCATGTTACTTGACATGAGATACATGTAATAACATACAGCAGACCAATTTAGAATAAAGATGGAATCATGGCCAATCATGCAACTGTTCTTTCTTGTATACCAATGATGTCGTTGTCAATGAATAACTATAGTTAACCTATTTGGTTAATATAAAGGCTGATAGATACGATCTCACTCAGGTTCTGTCTCTAAAGAAAGAGAATTTGATTATTTGAGGAGGGCGGGGTTTATAGGAATTCATATAACATGAACTTGAGGATAAATACAAATGTAAATAACTGGGACAGGGTAATAGTATACAGGGTGTACTGACTGCCAAAGCATCCAACCCCCATACCCTAACCCTCCCCTACCCTCCTCACTACTCCCTTCTCCCATCCATCCAGGGCATGCCCTGAGCAATGTACAGCAATGTAAGGTCAGGCCAAGGTCAAGGTCAGACACAGGAGGAAGGTTGTCTGATTGATGGAAGATTCCTGGACGTGGGGTTCTCTGAATACACCGGAACAGAGACGAGGAGGTCATAGAGCAGTATTGCCTAAACACTCCATCAGATAAGCAGATGCCGGGGAGGGAGAAACTCATACATAGACTGTCGGGATTGCTAACACTTTATAAATATGAATGAATCCCCATTCGGATTAAAATGGTGAACACCTGTCTCAGTTGTTGTCGTATGTCAAAAGAAAAAAAAGAGAAAAGTGGTATATTTTGAATGCACATTTGGATCTAAAATAAACCACTCTAATGTCTCAACTACTGTTATCGCTCCGGAAATTGGTGGCTATTATGCATTCCCATTTGGATTTGATATAGAATATTTAGATTGCTTTGATTATTGTCATCTTTCAAATAAAAAGTCTCGTCTCTTATGAATAAACACGTTTGGATTTATAAGAAAACACTTGTCTCAATATTGTTATTTTTCCAGAAGATATTGTGTCTTCAAATTTACCTCCTCCTCCCTAAAGTGGTGGGATCGATATATCAACGAATAATAATACGGGACAGCTATATAAATTACATCAACAAAATACAACTATAAGAGAAAGGAATTGTTTCAATTTCAAAGACGAGATTCAATTGATGGACTGTATTTCTGTTCACAACGGGGCAAATGAACAAATTAAGATCGAAATTGCCTGGACTTGCGTGCAAGGTATCTCGTAACGGCAGGCAAGGTTTTTGTGCCTTAGAAAGAAATTGAGCAGGATTTTCTGCTGGAGGAAGTAACGTTCACACAGAGCCTGAGTACCAGCCATGTGGTAGGGACACAAAAAGCCTGGAGAGGGTACCTGCAGGAGGATGGAAACTTCCTCCAGGTGCACAGCACACAAACAAAGCGATAGGCAATCGTAGGACAACGGTACAAGAGGGGACAATACGACCGCTTGGAATGACCTCACAAAATCGACACTCACACAGCAGAGACTGAGGGATGCATGGGGGTTGGGAAGGTGGGTGGGGGGTGGGGTTGAGCAAAAAAAAAAGAGTGACATGAATATGTACGCTACCTCCAAATATGGTGCTGACGGAGGGGTCTCCTGCTGGAGGTGCTGGAAGTATCGACCCTGGAGGAGGGCTTGGTGGCCTGCTGCCCACCCTCCAGAGCGTGGTCAGTGAGCGTCGCAGCCATCTTTGAAAAGGTCAGAAGAATAAAGGAGTAGGGAGGATGGGGGCAAATGTCTCTCCTGCCTGAGAACGCTGTGTGGAGTTTTTGTGTGAGTGTGTGTGTGAGTGAGTGATCTGTGGGGAGATGTATGAGGAGGGGGGAGTGAGGGGGCAGCTGGGGACTGGAGGAGATGGGGTGAGTCACGTGGAGGAGTAGAGGAGAGGAGGGAGCATGGAGGTGGCTCTGATGGAAGTGATGTAGGTGTATGGTCAGCGTGGGGAGCTGCAGGGACTGAGGTGTCCCTTGGGGTCGGGCTGGCTGGCCTGTAGGCAGGCTTACAGGAGGAGAGGGTGTCGGAGGCGGCCTCAGGTCGGCTACGTGCCGTCTTCTACAACCAACCTGGCCGCGTCCTACGACCCTCTCCCCGCCACCACCAGCACCACCTCCCACCATCACCGCCACCATTCGCCACCACCGGCGTCGTCGTCGCCCCCATCGTCGTCTCATTAGTTCGGCCTTTTGTCCAAGTGCCTATCAAGACAACCCTAGACAAAAATCATGGCCAGCGCTGCTGCCAGCTTAAGCCTCCCCGTCCTGCCCTTGCGGCCGTTGGGGATCGTTTCAGGTTTCCACGTGGTCGTTTATGTATGAAAAGCAGACTATTCGCTGCATCCCGTTCCGATATTTCGACCGTTGTATAGGGAGAGGGCGCCGAGGACTGCCTTCTTGGAGGCCGCTGCCTTTATTGGCTGGCTCTGGCCTCGCAGACAAATGATGAATTGTTGTCGGATCATTTCTTTACGAGGCGTGTTGACCCCGGGACCTTTTAAATGAGAATTTAGTATATGTCAACGGGGCGCGGACACGGGCGCCGACCTGCTCCACCACTGAAACATGGCCCTCGGGTCCGTCGGGAACGGACATAGAAAAGTCACGACGGCCGCCCAGCGAATACGTCTTTCTCCCATTGAACTTTTCACTAACTTCTAGGAATTTCCGACCTAGGAAAATACCATTAAAGAGCACACAAATTGTGCATGGTCAGTGTGTGTGTGTTTGTTTGTCAGTGGGGACAAATGGATACAAGTAGATGACTTGACAGAATAAAATATGCTTTGGTTTTTGTCCCTACTACCCCTAGTAATTGGCAATAAAGGGCATTTTCGGGATTTATGTCTTTATTTTCACTATTTCGTATTTTTTCCTGACCAATCGACAAAAGCAGATATATCATAGGGATAAGTAGTTTACCCAAGAATTAATATTGCAGAATGGGAATTTATCTATCAACATTCGAATAGATAAAACATCTGAACAGAAGAGTGATATAGATACACCTGTTCATTAGCCGTTTGCACAAGTCAATGCTGCCTTATATTACTCATAGTTTCCTATCTTACATGATATCATTATACTGACCTACACGTTTGTAAAACCAGTTTGAACAAAGATTCCATACCTCCTCATATAGGAACTAGTCATGCTGTTATATAAAATAAATGGTTCTATTGAACCAATATTTCAGGTATCTACAAAATGTAGTTGCCACAGAACTGTCGTTTTAATAGCTAGTTTCGAGAGAACATAGAAAGATTGCCTACTCTTTTGATAGCATTGAATTAGTTAGGTATTTCTGCCAAAGTCTAAGCAAGGTTGTTCAAAATCAACAATACTTAGACCCACGATGGCCAAGATAAATAAACAATTAACAAAGATACCAAATGTAATTGATACGAGTCTAAGTCAGGCAGATTAAAACTATTGAAATAAAATCCTTAGCTGTGACGCAATAAAGCAGTAAGCACAAATACAAACACAAGGTAGAAAAATTATTTACATGCAGTGCAGCGATCTACTACTGCCGGTAAGTAGTACATGCCATGCCTAGATTTGTAAACCAACGCATTATACAATTGAATAGGGACAGGCCATGAAATGATACAAAGGCTGTTCGAAAGATTTCTTGATTAACCCCAACTAACTATAGAAATATTCTATACATTGTCAGCACCTCTCGTATATGTTTGTTGTTCATATTCTCAAGTCAGTCGTATGTTTTCGATTCACGTTATGGCATAATTTGTAACGTCTTAAAAGAGGAGAACACCAGTATTTTAATATGAACTTCTATCAATAATCACCTGATGATGGCTGACTAAAGCCGAAACGTAGTGATCTATACTCAGAAATAAAAACATCATTTCTGTCATTGACATCAAACTTTTGTTGTTGTAGTTGTGCTTTAATTAATGCATATATAATTTATTATATATGAATTTGAAAACTTCTATCAATAATATTTGTTTTACTATCTAGTAATCAACAATATACTGATATATCTACAAATGTACACAGTATTGAAACATGTGTTATTAAAACCTGAGACAAAAATGGGAAGCTCAATCTGTGAGTGGTGTCACAACTAAAACAAAATGAACCTTAAATAAATACAGGCTATGACCTAGGGTGTTTTTGTTCAATTCTGGATATACAGTCATTTTCGTTTACAATCTGTATGCATGCCTAGACAGGTGTGCATAGATGCATATTTATTCATATATCTCATATATCTGGCAGATGTTAAGAATATTGCAAAACTAGGAAACTTGTGAATAATTCAGGCAATTTATTGCACAACTTCCCACTTATAAATACAGATATAAGCACCAGATCACATACGAAACAAACGATATCACATATAATAAACCACATTACATACCCAACATGAACTGGTAATATGTAGAGAGGTAAAGCTAAATCCAAGTAGGCCAATATATGTATGTAGCCTCCATAATCCCCCAGGGATTCGGAGTAAGAAACCACCTGCCTGGATGATACATCTACATAACTGACTCGATACAAAGGATCCTGGGAAGGAAGGAAGCACGAGAGCCATGTGATCAACATATCGAGGTCACGTGAGACAATAGTCGTTAGTGAGGGTCGTTTGTTGTCGTTGTGTTGTCGTTAATTGACATGGGCGATAATAGGGGAGTTAACGAATACTTACGACGCTGCACCTCCCCTCATGAATGTGTAAGGAAGTCGTCAATGGACACTAATAGTCATTTTATCTTAGCCTCCATAGTCACACCAGCCTGTCCCTCTTGAGATGCAAAGATTTGGGCTTGGAATCACAATAGAATCAATGACTATTAAGTCCATGTTTCGTTTACTATCCATTCTACGTAGACTGACCATGCTCGTTTGATGCCTTTCAAGACAGTCACCCACGCCCAGAGCCTCCCCCAAATCCTTTGTTTACATTGGTTCTTTTATAAATAATTGTCTGCAGAATCTAATATTTGATACAATACCCAATACCGAAATAAATCCAAACAAAATATATGAAATGTATAGAATTATGCATACGAGAAACCCTGCTTTCTGATAGAAATTTTACTTCAATGCTGACCTCCAGGAGATCTTGGATATTCATGCCTGATCGCATGAATGGCATTACAAATTCACAGTAACATGTCATGGAAACTAGGCCATGAACGCCAACAAAAATAGATTTTACCCTGAAAAACCTGTAATTCATTGAGTCACACTGTCTGAAGCTGACTACTGTGTCCAGACTAAGTAGTAAAGAACGTGTACAATTGATTAAAATACCCTGCAATATATGAATCTCTTGGGAAAGACTGTACATGTACATGAGAGGCATGGTAACTGGGCGTATATAACGAGGCACAGGGATAATAAATCTGCTTCAGGGGGTGGGTCAGTGTGGTAGCAGTGCATGCTTACGAGAGGGGTATATGGAAAAAAAGATGGCCTCATCCTTAGGCATATGCATCTTGGGTTGGTACAGGAAAGGCGGTCTTGAGCCGGACCTTGGCCGAATTTCGCCCCGCCTCAGCTGTCCACCCCACGCCCCCACCTCACCTGCATGCACCTGAGAATGTCCCGTGACCTCCCTACAGAATTCTATTCATCTCCACCTGCCAGGGGTATCATAGATGGAAGCCCAAGAGCACATGACGATTCTGACAGTGGTAATATGCCGACAGGAAAATGGTAAGTGTCACAACTCACATGACATTCAAAAAATATGTTTTGAATACTGGAATGGTATTTTGATAAATTTCCAGATAAGATAACATCGATTGCTGACTAGTATTACATCGAGATAATGTCCATAGGGGATTATGATATAGTATGGAATTCTTAACATAATAAATATGACATTATAGATGTAAGTTCAAGATGGCTGAATATAATTGGCTCTCTGACACTACAAGTGTGGCCGTGCTGTGGGAAGCATTCTCCGAATACACACATTGTTCAAACATGGGAACCTTCATTTTCACACAACAAAAAAGATAAAAAGGGACCCCCTTTTTAAGTCATTCCATGAATCTCCTGACAACAGGTGTTAAATACATTTTCGTTCTCATCCTCCCTCTTTAATGAAACGCATTCCACTCGAAAGCAACATGAATGGAAAGGTATCAAAGGGGGCACAGTTCCGTGCAATAATGTTTACAACCTGGTACAAGTGATGGGAAGCTTTGTAGAAAGAAACACCCACAAACATATGCCATGCACGAAATTATAACAGTCAACCATAATGACATCCCATACTATGAAGAATACAACATTTAAAAATAAAGTATTGCTTTTTTAACAGCTCGTCGATAGGACCTGGCCTGGGGGAGGACTGCATACGGAGATTTGGCAGGTAGGTGTGGGGAAGTTGACACCTTCCTGACAGTAGGAGGGATGTTCTAAAGCTTCCTATATTGCTCTGAACCCATTCCACATAACACAAAGACGAAGCCTTAAAACCAGTCGCCGTTTAACACGTTCTGTATAAAACTATAACCGCAGGGAGAAGGCCGGAGGTGATTTACAACACCTCCAGGCCACCAGCATGGCCAATGCGGGCAATAACAGAACCATGGCCATCACACACTGCCACCACCACCACCTCCCCCGCCCTGGAGTTTTTAATGCTGCCATTTCTCATTTACTTATTATTAAAGCCATTCAATACTGATCATTCCAGCCCACTGCATATATACATTTACAGATTTATGACACGTGTGGTATGAATGGGGGTGCTCGTCCTTTTTTGTCATATTGAAAGTTGACAGTCTGAAAAGTCCATGACCCCCTAGGGACATCTTGACCCTCTGACCCTCCAGGGGTCAGCCAGAGACCTATTATGTGACCTTGACCTTCCAGGACACCCTGGAGGAAGAGGTTGTGGTAGACTTGCTGCTGTAGGGGTCGTTGGTATGGAGGCAGGTTGGAAGCCATGTTGACTGGTTGAGGCCACGTAAACCTCCTCCCCCTGGCCTCCCACCCACCTCCTGCCCTCCCATAATGCCTGGCGCTTCCGGAGACGTACGATCTGACAGGGTCACGTGACCGGTGGCATATGGAAACGAGGCTCGCGCCGGAAGTGCCTGCAGAGGGCGCGACGTGAGGTGACGGACGGCGGTGGTGACGTTGGCTTCCGTCGTCCGTCGTCGTCGTTGGGGGCATGAATCTTCCGCTTTGTCTTGGTCAGGGAGGGGATGGGTGGTCCTCTGGGCTGCTCCAGGGGCTGCTCCTCCCTCCCCTGAGCTGCTCCATCCTTCCCTGAGTCCCACCTCCCTGCCCTGAGCTGCTCCTGTAATAAGATCAGATACAAAGGTGTCAGCTGAATTAATGTTAGGGGCATATATATTATAGGAATGATATAATAAAATACAGGTAGAAACTTTGATCATAACACACAACCTCTTCAAAATGACATACCAAATTGACCATGGTATTGGAACAACAGGGGTGATTTTGTCAACTTAATAGATATTGATAATTGTAACTTTATTCTAGATGTATCTTGGTTATGGTTCAGGACTATTCATTGACATACCAATGAAATAGGCCTGGCTGTAATTGACTGCTATCATACAAAAATCGTGTAATGGGACCAACAAGCTGCTAATGATCCGCTCTGAGAAAAACAGAGATGAGAGATAAAGGCAATCCATCATCTTCACATCTATGTAATTATTGCATACCATTTCCTCATTATTGTATATTTGAATTACCAAAACAACAATTAGTTGAAAAGTTGGGATATAGCTCTGAAAATGCTACTGGAAAAGTGCCACTGACAAAGTGCCACTGAAAAAGCATCACTCAAAAAGTATCACTGAAAAGAGTGCCACTAAAAAGATGCCACTGAAAGTTGCTGTAGTGTGGATGAGGTGAAGCATTGCATATTCATGAAGCCAGTTGTAAAAGTGGTAATCTCTGTCCCCTCCACTCAGCACCCCTACCGTTCACTCCCTGAACCTCTACTCTCCCAGCCTAGATTACATCCCTATCCCAATGCTTTAGAGTCATACTCCATTCCAAACTGCCTTTCATATAGAAAGCTAACATCCGCTTGGAGAGCGCTAAAAGGCGGAGAGATACATGCACCGCTGCGCAATGCTGATGATGGTACAACCACCAGCAGCGCGTAGCAATACACCCGCTGGGGAGAAAAAGTCCCTCAGACTGTGGCGCGCTCTGGTAGGACCGGCGGGAAGCACAGGAAAGGGCTGCTGTGTCTCTCTGTGGTACCAATAGGTATATATGGAGAATGCTGAATAACCCCTACCTTTCATCTGGATGATTCTCCAAGTCAGGGGGACACTCTCCATGGGAGGTCGCCGCCCTGAGTGGAGGGAATAGGAAGGACCATTGTGAAGCTACCCCCAAAGCCAGTCTGGCAGTGCCATTCCTCAGAAGGTTATTTGTTTAGGCTACTTTTGCTGGGAGGAGAAGTTAATTGCTGGCTGCCCCATCCATAATACACAGAGGCCACACTGTGCCCCCTCCCCCTCATTGATGTTGGATGGACCAATCGCGTGTTCCCCTGCCCCTAATAAGGCATGTACCCTGTACCCCAGGTTCTTGGCCTGCCACAGGACTTAGAGACGAAGGGTCCCGATCTGTACTCATAAATCTTTTCTGTACTTGACAGAGAAATCTGTTCTTTTCCCATCAGCACCAAATCTGCCTTCTTTCTCCATGATTGCACACACACATGCCTTGGTACCACTGTGGTACCATCTGATATCCAGATAAAACTTATAATTATTATTTAAATGAATTTAACGTAGGGCACAATATTCCAAACTTTATAAAAAATGAAAATAAAATTTTAAATGTTCTTTTCATGTTTATAAAGTTGTATGGGGGTAGCTGATGAGGGCGCACACATACAACATGCAATATGGTGATCATGCTTCCTTTGTAGGATTTCCGTATCATCAGGGCGGTTTGTAAACATTTGATCAAAAGTACTAATGAAACTGAAAGTTTGTACTCTTTATTTCACAAGGTTTTAACTGAGCATTGGGCTGTTAACCCAAGATGTTGGGTAGCATAATGTTGGTTGTGGAAACGAAGATGTCAACCGTAATATTTTAAATGTACAAATTATTGACTGCTTCATTCAGTGCCTATATAGTAGGCCTATACATGTATCATGCAGGCATCTACTATAATTATAAATGAATAGAAATGATAAAGAAAGTAATACATATAGGGGTTAAGAAGGGGGATATTTTAGAACGCTGTGCTAACTCGTTCGTGTTCAAACTTGTAGAAGAAAATGTGCCTAACTGTCTCTGCTTTAATTAGGCAAATTGAAAGTTTAGTTTGAAGAGTAACACCATCTTAACTTTTTTAATCTGAAATGTTTGGGCGACAATTTCCGCCCCATCCCGATCATCCCCGTTCAAGGTTACAAACAGCAACACGGAGTTTAAACAAATAACATAATTCGGAATCGTTTTAAAACTATAGATAACGTTATGCCATGGTAAGGAGCATTAGAGAAACGTCATATAACGTTATGAAATGTTGTATAACGTTTTTTGTTTACTGTGAGAGATATAGAAAAATCCCAATACTTTCGAGGATAACAATACAGGTAGTCTTAGGGCTCCAGACGGGTGAACTCGACTAGGCAACAAGCCCTTGGTTTAGGCCTTATGGACAAGGGACAAGGGTATGCTGGGGGTTGGCGACAATTGACAAACCTATACCTTTAAATTGACAAGGGACACGATTCATTTAGGATCGATAAGGGACATTGGCATTTCTTAGGATCGACAAGTGACACAGCTACCCCCCCCCCCCGTCTAGGGCCCTAGTCTTTGTTAGCTCATCTATGAGGTAACTTACTCAGGATAAGGGTTTTGCGAAAGTTGCCCAATGCATAGATATGTAGGTACAGCGAACTACACAACGACTTATAAATTATAGATACACATACTTTGTTCGATAGTTTAGTTGTCTCCCTAATGTTCGTAAACCTTTGTGTAGCGGTGTGGTGGAAGCAAATGTACACTCTTGCTAAATCTGTTAAGTGAAAATCTCATCCCGAAAAAACGAAGAATACTCCTCGGTTATTTTATCCTATGCCAATACAGAAATTTTGATCTCAATTCATGACATTTATATGACTTTTTTCGTTGTTATTTCCCACTTGTTGCCACATAGACTATGCATGACCCCATGCGGCGTCAGGGTGAACCAACCCAGTCAAACTATGACGTCAATGCTGACATACCTATACACAGGGATAGTCGCGGCCCTGGCGATCACTCAGCGTTCATCTATCATGCTCGGCCTTGAGGCTGTCAAAACATTTCGTTGTGCAGATCGTTATTCCCCATCCCCCAGTGTAGACTGGGTGCCCCACAGCCTTGGGCACCCACATCACCACCCATTCCACACGCTATTACAACCAGACCCTGGTAACCATCGACCGGTGGTATAGCTACCAACGGGGTGGCATTCTTCTCTAAACGACTAGAGTTTTTAAATCTGACACTTTTTAATGCTGTGTATACAATAAAGATAGGCCGTTATCCTCTGTTTTCTTGTGCTTCGTTGTGCACCGGTATACCCTGAATATTTGTTGCATCAATCATCGAGAGCCACCGTCTCGTGGTGATGATGGGTGGGGTCTTGCATACATGTCGGGGATTAAAGAAATGCTACTTAAAACTGCCTTCTGACATTAAGAATTTAATTAGGGTAATAGACATGTGCCAACAGCAATTATCGTTACCACAGCGACTTGTCCTATACACTATTTGTGAATTGTATGTCAGCAACCTAAATATAGTATAGTTCATTTCACTTTATAAGGATAGATTGAAACAAAAATATTAACCAAGAATTTCCCCAGGTTTTCAGTTTTTTAAGATTCAAATTGCATTTTTCTGCAGTGGTATCGATGTTTTCAACAAACCCTATGCTGAGATATCAATCGGGGACATGACAGGGGGAGATCCGAGTTAGACTATTATATTCAGATTTACATGGACAATAATATTGGTTATTCATGGAACCTTGCCATAATATTTCATATATAGCAGTATTACACAAAATCATTTCCCAATTTCAGTAGCTGTCTATTTTAATCAACTGTTCAAGTAAAATGCCTGTGCATATACTTCGGAGAGACCACCTTGGATGCATATCACGGAATCCGTTGCTTGTTTGGTCTCTCAATAGCACACATTTGTCCACTAGAAATCTATTCGCCTACTCACAGAAAGGTCAAAGAAAAACTTCTAAAACTATTCCCAACAATAGTTGTGGTAATATGTCAGGCCTTTATCGAATTTCGTCACCTTAATTCGATGTTTCCCCTGGAGCACAAGACAACTTGGGCCCCAAACAAGGCCACCAGTCCACAGCATGGGGACCATTTAAACTCCCATTTCAGTGGACTCAGTGGCTAGGGTGAGTACTTGGACCATGTTCCAATGCCAACGAGGGAGGGGGAGGGGAGGGAGGCAAAAAGAGGAATTAAATATTTAGTACCTACTTTATACCCAGTTAAACCTGGGCGGACGTGAAACGATGAGCTTCCGGCCGGACTTCCTCCAGCATCCCCTGTGTTGGCCCCCGGTGTCCAGGAAGGATTGAGTTGGAGACCCTGGAGGAGAGATATATAAAAGGTGTCATTCTCACCATGACAACAGTGACGTATCGCCATCTTCCTATATGTACGTCAATGACGGGGTCGTCAATCTGTGAGACGCTCCGTCTTGTGACGTAGGGGGGCACTGGAGGAGGTGGATGGGAAGGAGATGACATTAGATCACTGTCAGACCCCTCTGGCAGACTCCCTTTCCCTCCCCCAGTCCATTCCTCCAGCACCCCCCCCCTTCTATACCCCTCCAGTACATGCAGGACATATCGACACATCTCCTATTCTGGCATTGATAAGTGGAGAAGAAGTACCAGCTCTGTCTATGTCAGATCCCAAGAGGCCATGGTACCCACCCACTCACTTCTACCTATCCATTGGACAAGACCCTCACCCCCCCCCGAAAACTTTTCAAAGTAGTTGGGAAATAATAGGAAACATAAACACAGTAAGAAGTAGACACGAGGCAGGGGATGGATGGATGGATAGGCAGGGTAGGGCTGTATACCCACATACCAGAGAAGGATGGACGGAAATTCGTTCAGTCACCAGCAGAAATATCACTTCCTTCCCCAAATTTAGAAGCACTAGGTTAGTTTAAATATGCCATGGTCAGATGCCGATTTATCATTGTGGTCTTTGCCATTATGCTACTGGCATTTCGTTTCCTCGGCAATACATAAGCCGGATATATGTATGGGGACTTAATGCTGGGAATTTGCTGCGGCCTTTGCTACCAATTTAAAAAAGGAAATAACACTTCTAGAAAGTGTTTAACAGAGTTATTATCAAAATGTATGATAGTGTTCAAACTAAATTTCCCTTGTGCTGCTCATATATTATCTGCTAGTTTTGTAAACGTAATTTATCTTAATTGTTAAAAGGACAACGAAAATGACACAAAAATAAACATTGGGTGATGAATGTTTTACTCTAATTATTTATTAAATGCTCAATGCGTTATTATGTTTACCCGTTGAGTTCTCTGACATCGACCGTAACATCATCTGTGACACGTTCACATTTGCCTATATTATTCATTGCGGACATAATCCCTCAGTATTTAGCCGTGTCAAGTGATAAATTATATTGATTCAAGGACAAAAGCATATATACACGTGTATAGTATTAACTATTTACTGAACAAAGCCAGGTGGGAAGGTATTATAAGAATCTGTCAACTGATACATATAGAAATATTGGTACGATAACATATAACTGTATATAATCAAACAAACAACAAATATCTTGGAGTTCTATAGCTAAAGGAAAATATGGATAAGAATAATCAATTTATATGCCCCACGATTTTACCATCACCCAAATGACCTTTCATCGAATTTCAATAGAAACAAAGCGGTCGAACATATTCCAGAGAGACTGCCATTTGTCGATTCACCAAGAAACACGTTGCTATGGACGAACACTACTTCATATGGCATAATAAATTTATAAGGTAGGTTAGCATGAGGTCAATGTCATTATAATAGGAGGTGGGAACCTGGGTTGATCAATGAGGCCTCCAACCCATTTTGGTACATGTCAGTGTTGTCACTGCAAAATGTATTTATGACATTTGAGATAAATCATTGTAGTTTGCTTTATGAAGCAGAAGTTACGATCTCCAAATTGCTGAATTAAGGGAGGCAAGGATTTGGAAGAGGAGAGTTTGATAGATAGGAAAACCACGTCAGGCTCTGATTGATAGTTGATTTTCATAATCAATAATAGTTGTTACTAATGTGTGCATTCCCATGGCATACTTCTTTTCCAACGGAATTTGATTGCAAATAATAGATGCATCACTAGTTAGTTGTTTGGCTTGACCAAAAGTGTTGGATGGAAAAGCTTTAATCATGGCCAGGAATGTCTCTCTACACTAGTCATAAAAGCTCCTTAACCATTCTAATATTTATCAGTATTTGATACATTATTTTTACCCCCTCAATATATGGTTTCTGGCATGTTCCATCTCTCCCATTTGATCGTTATTTATTCGGTAGGTTAGCAAGTTTAACAATAGTCGTACATATATAGGTAAACATAGAGGCACATCCAACAAGGTTATACTAGCTTTTCAGATAAGCACATCCATACAGAAGCATCCACCCGACAGAGAGATAATGGTAACGAATGAGCCTTGGCATAAATAAGTGTTAACAGTTCTCCCCATGGGTGTGTATTGTGGGGCTTTATCCGTCTGTTGGTGCCCTGCCAAATTGTAAATGCATACCACAAGGGCATACTTGGTATCCATCCAGGACAACATACTATCGGGAACATGACATGTGTACACTGTATATCAATCTGTTGGATCCAAAAACTATTAACAAATAATAAAACAATGTGTATATTTTAGTTGAAATAATATTCTTTACAATGGAGTGTTTTCAGTATAGCTTCTATAGTGTGGCCTTCACTGGTTATCGTTTCTATTGTTTTCAATTTCGAAAAATCTAAACTTTTGAGAATTTTAGATGAATAATTATGAATTTAATGCAAAGGGCCAAACTATGGATATGATACATGAATGGCGTTGAATGTAGAACACAAAAGTATGGCCTAAATAGGTTAACCCAATTAGGTCAGAACTTCTGCTTGTCCTTCGTTACCATTTGGAGGTCCTATAAGGCTAATCAAACTCCAACACCACCCACAGCCTGCCCTGCACGGTATACATTGACAAGAATATTAATCGAAAATTAAAGTAAGGAAACGAACACAGATGCAGCTTCACCAGCAGGGCTTGGCACATGTGTTACAAAGCCCTAGAGCGGCATGCAGATGACATGAGGCAAACTGTACAGGTTTAGTTACCTACCTTTTTGTGTTAACCTTCTGGGACGATCCTAGCTGCAGTGGTGCCGGCTGTGTCCACTATGTAAGCTTCAAGTGGCGGCCATGAGGAAGTCTCTACCTTGCCAGTATCATGCCTCTTCTATCCACCACCAGTATGGCGGATACCCCTCCTCAAACCCCACCCCTATCTCCTCCTTTCCACGCCCTCCCTCTGTAGCGTCCAACACTACCCCTTCTCCTCCTTCCCCCTCCACACGCACATGTCGGACTATAAAATCCCACTGGACCACCTCCTCCTGACCTAGTTGGAGAATAATCACAAAAAGGAGAAGAAAACCGTAAGGTATACTAGGCCAGAGGAAAGCCATGACCATTGCAATCATATGTCTGGTATGGTTCTAGTGTTGGTGAGTTGGGTAGACGAATCAGCGGGAGAAGGGGTGGGAGGCTCATAACTCCAACTGCAATTTTATTTCTGGACATAAATCTGCTCCTGGCACAGATATGATAGAGTAAAGAAAAGACTCGGCCAATCTAGTGGTGTAGGGACTAGGTATAGAGGGGTTTATCTCTGGTTCCAGGCCGGGTTCCGGGGTATTACTCATACACTTAAACAGATATTGATTTTGAAAGTTCTTTTAGACCAAAAAAGTGGCTGTCAATCGGGCCTATAGAAAAACAGGGCAGACCCAGTGACCCAACATTTGTTCATATATATTTCGCCAGAACAGAGGCTATAGACTAGTTATTAGGATATATACAAAGTAAAAATAAATCCGACCCTCAAACGCTATAGATCTTCAGACCATGTTATTAGAGACTAAACTTGAAAAATATTGACCTCAGTTTGAAATAGATAAACTAAAAATGCGATCGCTTCTTCTTACTGCATAATTACTTATATATTTCATTGACTATTCTGAACCTCGGGACATCTAAGTAGGTCATTTTCAGGACGTTGACAGCACTGATGGGACTCTAGCACATCTCTGTGAATTAAGAGAGATTATAGAAGTATAGATGGATAACAATAGAGACACAAGAATAGCAACATGACACGACTTCAACCCATACCTCAAACCATACTTGTAATTTCGTTAGCAAGAAATATATTAGGATTGAGGTCTTGCTTCTTTTTCTCTCAACCTTGCCTTAGGGGCCTACTCTTGTTTCCACTAATTAGCCATAATTTGGGAATAAATCATGTGATTATGGATAGAACACAGACAGACAGGAGTATTGGACAAGTGTAGCACTCGTTACAACGCCCTATGGACGCAGGTGAAATATGTGCCAGAGGAAATATATCAGAGGCAGGGCTATAGGTAGAAGATGGGGCTAGGAGGAAGGGTTGGGGGGAGGAGGCAGGAGGGAGGGCAGTTTTCTGGAAGTGGTCACTGGACCCTGGAGTCCCCTGGAGGACACCAGCGGCCGTCCATCAATCAGTGCCATGGACGAATGGCCAAATATCTGATTAGAAACCTTAGAAGAATGGGATTGTCCGGCGTCTCGGCCGACTTATAAACCTGGACCCTTTTGTCTCGGAGGTGCCCCCCTCTCATCAGCCCTCCACCCCCTGGAGAAGCCAGCAGGCTCTCCTCAACATGACCAATCCACCCTGGCACGCCTGGAGGCCCATAGAGAGTGATCTACTTTCCCATCTCCGCCGCATCCATCCTCAGATTTCCACTTTCCTATGGATGCACCCCCTCCCCCATCGCCTTCCTACTGTAGCCTCTATTTTATTTCCTCCTTCCCATCATTGTTGTTCTTTTCTCCACTCGTTTTATCATATTTTCTCCTTGTTGGTCACATGCCTCCTCTGTGGGTGATTGAAATGTTCCAGATCGCCCTTGTCATAACTCGCTGGTAACTAGTCTATACATGGATGTCCCCACACAATTCTACTACTTTCAGGAGTACATGGAGCTCTCCCTTTCTTACTTCCCCTTTGGCCTTCTTCCCTGGAGGAACACAAGGGGTCAGACCTGTAAATAAGGAAGGCAGGAGAATGTCCTCCAGTGAGCCCCAGGTCGGCCAGTGCGACCAGGGTTCGCCTTTTATTTGCAAGCCCTGTGTTTATTTATGTTTTTGCCACAGACAGTTTGGATGGATGAATTCAGGAAAAATAGATATTTCTGTCAGATGAGATGATGAAGGAATAGTCTAAATCTTGTTAGGGAAGGCGGGAAAGGCCCCCTGGTCTGGTTCTGGGTTGGCACAATAACCGCCCTATAGCCACGTCATGAGGTATTTATGGGTACAGGCGATATCTCATCCACAAGGAAAAAGGTAGGCTGGGTGTCGGAATAATTCCTTTTTGAAGATATCCCTTCTGACAGCACCTGTTTTCTTGGGAACAAAATTGATACTTCTCCCGTTGAGACCATTCCCTCTCGGCACAGAGTCTCAAATGAAATATCCATATTGGGAACTACATTTAATCCCACTTGGCCCGAGTACCCCTACACCTTATAAGCATAAATACAATTAAGAAAGGGACTGTGTTGTATAAGGAATTATCCTTCTTTAAGGCAAGAAAATAGGAAAGTCAAGGTGAGCTTAGATGGGAAAGATTTGTTATCTTTCAATGGCCATGAATCCGCTCCAGCAGATCCACGATTTAATCTGATAACAAGAAGGCATTAATCTCGTCCTCAGCCAGCGTCTGGAAAGATGGAGACAAACCGTCTTGGCAAACAAGATGAGACTGCAGCCAATGTTGATCAACAAACTTGCTTAAAAACGGGAATTGCGATTGGAGAGCGATATATGTGTTTATCTTAACTTTACTCACCCCCACACCTCCCCACCATCCCCATTCTATACACACGGAGGATCCCTCCTTCCTTTTCCTCCTGGGGAATGCCACACTGGAGGATCCATGCGCTCGGTGGGTTAGCTCTGTACCCACATGGCTGGATTAATCACGGGGATATGGTTCTCCAGGGTGGGTTAGACAAACACCTTTCTTACCGCGCCCAGAATAGATACAGATTACCCCCAGCCCTGCCTGAGCAGCTCCCCGCCCAGCTCTCATTCTGCTCAGGGCATGGCATCCATCTCTGAGGGATGTCAACCCCCATCAGCAGCCGCCTATTGTCCCTCTGCTGATGGAGTCGCAAAATAATGCCATATTTATTTTTTCAACAGTTGCCTGCGCCAGACCAAACCAATGGGAGAAAGGATGGCCTTGTCGGTGGTTGTTTGTGGGGGGGGGGGGGGGGGGGGTGATGTGTTGCTGCAGGGTACTGGAGGAAGGTGTTGGTGGTGTGGATGGATGGATGGATGGATGGATAGATGGTGGTGTTGCTGGTAGGTGCATATCGCGGGTGTTAGCATTATAGTGTCCACAAAACCACTCATTCTCTGTATGAGCAGAGTCTATTTCCATGCTCATTGTCCTCCCAGTACATCCAGGTTATACAAGAGCAATGTGATCTAATATTTATAACAAAGGCAAAAACAAACTTGCACTATAGGCACTGACGTGGCTTATCATGAAGTTGTGCAGCCTAAACTATACCACAGTTTAGAGTGCTATCCCAATCCATTCCCAAACAAAATATGAATTAAAATCATTAAACGGCACTAGGTATTTATCATATAGCCCATTTCTAATGGGGACAGCGAGTGTTGCATATATAAATATATATACAGTATTTATGATGTGTGAACACGCGGTATTGGCCAGCCTTCAGTATAGGGGGCTATCCCACCAGCATGGCAGTGCCAGCCCAGCTTGCAGGTCAAGGCCCGGTATACAGGGGGCATACTCCAGGGCACGCCAAGGAGTGGGGGACGGCCTTGTGGATGGCTACCTCTCAACATGGGGGATTAAACTCCCAGGGCTTCTCAGCAACGCTATGAATATGGAGATGCCTTCCTTGATAGCAACCACTGAAATAAACAGCCCCATCAATATCCTACCGCCATCTCAATGCATAAATCCCAATCATGGATGGTTTTCTAGTCCACAGTGTATTCCTGAGGTGTCCCTCCTTTTCCTGTTTCACTGTATCTTATTCTGAGACATTTTGCAGTATCTGCTCTTTCTTGTGATTTAAAAAAAAGGATATACAATGCCTGAGGGATAAAGAAGAGGACACGATTGTTATAGCGAATCTTGTGTAATTTTGCTTTATCACGAAAGCTTATCTGTATGCAAATATAGGCCTCCGTATTGCATATGTCTGGGGAAATCTAGGATAAATGAAGGATCTGCATAATATGCATACTGCCTTTTTTTCTTCTTTGCAATCTATGTGGAAATATGGGATTGAATATTATGAATGAAAAAGAGATTATCGTATGTTCGTTCTCCAAAATCTAGCCCTATCATGTAATATGTTTGGAGAACTAAAGCCAATCCGAAACAAAAGCTTTCACTCCATATAATTTATTTACCATTCTGGTGGTAAGGGCTGTCTACATCTTTATTTGATTCTATTTCTCGTAACACACATATTTCCGAACGCATCCTAAAATTAGTGGGAGAGCATCACCAACTTTTCTTTTATCATCCCAGTCACCAATTCAAACATGGATTTTGTATATATGAAGTCAACCATGATATGATTGCCCTAAGGCCAATAGCTATCTAATATAGGCTTGGGTCAGCCTGTTTTCGATTACTACATTGGGACTGGTATAATTTCCCAGTCCAGTGTACCAGTAGGCCAGTCATGTTGTCTGCAAGCACCCGTGTCTCGGTGCAGACACCGACAGTACTACCAACCACCACTCCCTCCCGGGCCTCCCATTGATTTTCTCCGGTCGCCCAGCCCCTGCTCCCGGGCAGTAAGCAGCGCTACCAGCCTCCCCCTCCACCTAACTCCTGTCGCCAATGCATACAGAATCTATCAATTTGGACTATATTATCGACAGTTTCCCTGGCAACCAAATCGTAATACGGCGGCACCACGCGAGGCCAGCAAAGCCCCAGGAAGGCCAGCCGGACACGCTTATTTATCGGGCCGAACTCAGTGCCACTCGCGATTTTTCTTTCGTTTCTGGAGAAATGTATTGGTTTCATCTACGTGGAAACTGGGAGCTTCGACTGGCTTATAAGGCTAACGAGTGAGAGTCTTGCTATTCTACAGCAGTCTCTATTTTCACCGAAAAGAATTAATTATTTAGGGCTTTCCTAGAAGACACTGCAGTCTTGGCGCTGGTTTTGGATTGCTTGCTTCCAATCCAACACCGGGTGTGGGATTGAAAAATGATTGAATGAAAATTCAGTCATGATTAATTCGCCAACTTTGTATTTTGCCCGATAGATTATTACGCCCTTGGTGTGCACTGAATACAAATGCTGATTTACTGACTGTAGCAAAAATGGTTATCGTGTGATAACAGAATCAACCATTTATTCTGCGTGACTAAATAGCTCATTTATCAGAATAAATCCAAGAGTTTCTCATTTCGTTGTTTTTCCCTCAGTTGGTTTGACAGAGGCGCTTCTCTTTAGCTTTCCCCTTTCCTTAGAGCATCCTGTCTCTACTATGATAACCCTAGATCATTGCATGGGGGATATTCAAGAAATACTACTGCAGTGAATATGTATATAGGTCAATATACATTTTGTTCCATCCTTAGATGTTGGCAAAAATGGTGCCCTCCTTTAACCTGTGCCTCTATAAGATAAACAGGTGGGTGGATTCCCAGCCTTCCTTATCCACTTCTTATAACTAGGAGATACAAGGCTTTTCAATTCGATAAGAAGTTGGAGCCTCCTGCAGAACCTGATTTCTTTTTATCTGATTCAGAATTCTATAGCCAGTTCAGTTTACAAATACAATAGAAAGCCCCTGCATACTCATGCCAACCTAAACATCCTGCCCATTTTTCGGCCGATGCACTTTTACTATAATTCTAATCCAATAGCTAAGAAGAAATGAATGACAATATAAAATGAAAAATTTGTTTGGATGAAAGAGAACCTACCTTTCCACTTTACGTTATTTTATCTGATCTTTCTTGATATATAGGCTAACTGAAGTGGCACAGTAGGGGTGGCACCCACACATATCAGACATCATTTACCTCCTTTTCAATCCCTGCACGTCCTCACATTCTATCCCCTAATGTCGACTTATACGTTTTTTTCTCCACTGACATGAATAGCACAATGATTCCAATCACAGAGGGAATAGGACAATTAAACAGAAAATAGAAAACATTTGAGATACTTCTTTTGTGAGCTTTCTTTGGATTTCTTTTGAGGGAATCTAGATCCGTCTTCGGGTGAGGTATATAATGGTCTGGTTTTCGTTCTCTGGTTCTGTTTCTGTGCTGGGACCGACCTGGTATGCATGCTTTCTCCAGGGTCTTGTACCCGAGAGAGAAAACCCTTGCTATCACTCCTATATATCAGAAGCAATAAGATAAATGGGGGTGCTGAAAGATAGGCCTACTTTTCCTCTTGGTTTGCCTGTAAAGCTACACTTAGCGTTGGTATGTAAGCATCGTCCACGTCACTCAGGGCCCATGTCCATGGCAGAGGCCGCCTCTGTACCCTACTCTCTACCCTATACATTGTAATAATTCAATCCTCTATCATACAACCAAATCTGCCCTTTCTGTGTATCTCCGAAACGATGAGCATGCACTGACACAAAGCTCTATAGACTGCATGGTCAAATAGCATGCATGCTATATGGCTTTACATGTTTGCATACAAGACCTATAGAAAGAGGTCAGAAAAAATGCCAACATGTCTGGTCATGTGTCTTTCTGACGTGGCTGATCTGTTTACAGTGTTAGAAGGAAAACAGGAATAGGAAACCTAGTTTTTTTTCTAGAGGAAGAGAAAGGCACAGAGGCTGTCGCTGTCTGGATGATGGGGGCAGGGGAGGAGAAGGCGAGTGGTGGCGAAAACTGAAGAGGTTGTGTTCGAGGATGGCGCCGAGAGAGATGGAATACATACACCCTGAGAACTGAGTGGTGAGAGGCAGCAACACTCGCTCGGTTCTACAGGGTAAATGTAGTCCATCAAACAGCCACTCTGCGAACCTAGATATTGCTACTGCTATCTACAACAAGGAAAACACTTATTATGCTACTAGTATATACTGCATCATCAAGAGTGTAAGCAACTTACAGTTACAGGCAGAGCAATTTGTATGATTATAAAGAAATGAATTACTATAACATGTATGGTATACAATCGCCTATGGGTATATGCAGCCAAAGGCTATACTATGATATGAAGGAACTGTTACATGGCTAATGTGGGTAACATACTCCAACTACTTGTACTATAATGCGTAGCAAAAATAATGATGAGCTCAAAAACTATTGTAATCTAAATATCTATCAAAAAGGAAAATAACCAAAGTTAATTAGTGTTAGTGTGACATATGATCTAAAAACGAGCAAATACGTATACAAATACATTTTTCTAATTACGTATCTCCATGAAAAGGGACTACAGTAATGATCTACTTTTCGAACTCGTTTCGTTAATTTAAAGTCTGAATAATTATCCTCATGAAAGATGACATACACTTCTTGATGGCTATTAGATTGTATCCATCATCGCCCCTAAAACGTATAATCAAAGCCCAGTACATTTCATGTAAAGTTGGCTCTCATATTGATAACATTTAGGTTCATGTGATTTCCCATACTGGGACCTTCCGATATAATAACGTAAAAACAATTCAGATCCCCTTCTTCCGCTGTTTGAAATGATAGCGAGATTATCAGTTTACGATTAGTATTCCACTGGGCAGGTGGAAGACTAAAATTATTTAATTCACAAGAACACATAATCTTAGCTTTAGGACAGCAACATTTTTTTTACCTCATATTAAATTGATGTAGCAACAAAATTATATCGAATTGAAATCGAAAATGGAGAAGTCTAGCTGTATTTTACATACTTGAATTTAATGCATTGAGAAAGAGCGGGGATATGTTTCAATTGAAATTCAATTCATCCCATAATATATAATGTGAACTGGGAAAAGGGACCTTAGTGCACCCTGCACTAAGGGCCTTTTCGCAGATCGTGTCACATATAAAGATAACCTGAAAGAACACATTCCAAATTGCTCTGTTATTCCTTGGCACTAAGTCACAATCTAAAGTTTCAAGAAAAGAATAACTAAAAATTCAACTTCTTCGTTAAATTTTTGCGTAGGGTCTAGTATTGGAGATTTTACAGTGTTGGAAGGAAAACGGGAATATTTGATTTGATTTCAAACTGAATTTGCACAATATAGATACTATCTCTATTGGTATTCTACATCATAATTTGTGATACTGGTAGCAATGTGCTTTTGATTTAGAGACTAACAAATTAGTTAAGGAAAACATATGTCATACAAAGATCTCAATTCGATTATTAAATTCAAAACAATTTGGAGTGACCCAGATCGCCTATGTTTGGTGACTCCCTCATTGACACATGGCAGATCCCACATGCACATGGTCCATACAAAACCAATCTATTAAACAAAGCGTGTGTGACAAGCATGCCTTGTATAGAACTATCCCTATACTTACTGCGTCAGTACAGCCACACTACATATGCTACAATGATATACAGTGACCCAGTATCCTCTCTTTAAAACCGGTAGAAAAAAATAGCAACAAAAAAGCTGACATACCTTGGTCTTGTCCGCAGTGGCGTTGGCACACTCTCTCGTGCGCCCCGCACGGAATGTTGTGAATGCACCAAAAAATACAAAAAAACAAATACAAAGGCGATTTGCGCGATCTCCTCCACAAAAATCACGAAAAGTCACTGGATCTTGAATATTACGTTTGTTGTGGGTTAGATAAGGAAGTTGTGTAAAAAGAATCGACGCTGGTCTTCACATCGTGTGCGGCGTCACAGTATGGGTTGTGGCGCGAAAATTCAAACCCAAGCTGTCGTCACACGTAGGCGTGGCGATAGGTATACTTGTATGGGTGGTGGGGAGGGGTTGGGGGAGGGTATGAAGGGTGGGGTGGGGGGGGGGTATTGCCATAGCACACCGATAATGGTAGTTTATATGGGTTGGAAGTGACTCAGGGGTTATGTTGCCCCAACCAATTAGGCGTTGACCTTCCAATCAACTAGCAACAGTTGCTACTTCATTGTTGACCTTATGGTGTACAATGTACATGTATCTTCTTTCCAGAGTAGTTGGGATCATGGCAGCTACTATCAGACTATTACATCATATTCGCTTTCTTCTTCAATCCAGCAGTACTTATTCCTTAGGCAGTCATGATCCTGATTTATATCCGAACTTTTCTGGCTATGAGGACATTACAAGATAAAATAATACAATATAATTGGGTGCTACATAACTGGGGTTATATAATGCTACTAGCATTACAACCAGTGGTCAAGTCATCAATCTTTAAGCTGTGGTTTTATTTTTTTAAATGCACGATCTAGACACGTAGCATAAAGGCACGTCGATAAAACTATTATGCAGTCCTAGGGAACATTCGCAAATAATGTCACATATTTTAGGACATTTTAGAGACCCCCCTGTCACTGTTTTGGGCAAATCGGCCTATATAAGGTTTGGACTAAGGGAGTGATCATTTTTTAACAACAGGGGGGGGGTGGTGGGTTTCCGCGCGGAGCGCGCGAAATCTTTTACACCCCCCCCCGGTCAAGGGGTCAAAATTTTTTACCCCCCCCCCCCCTTAGGGTCGAAAATCGGCTCGCGCGCGGGCCCTTTGAAGCATAGTAACGCGCGGGCTTTTTGGCTCAAAACAGGTCAAATTTTTTTGCCCCCCCCCAAGAGGGGTCCAAATTTTTTTGCCCCCCCCCCGGTCAAGGGGTCCAAATTTTTTTGCCCCCCCCCCCCAAACCCACCACCCCCCCCCTGTTGATAATAAATGATCACTCCCTAAAGTAAACCCAAAGAGTCCTATGACTAGCTCCACCCCCTCGCTTGAGACATCATTTGTGGATGTCCCCCTAGGTCATATATTATGCCATTCTTCCATTACACACTTAATAAGACTGCATGAGCCATTTGCCCACATACGAACATTCAGATTTGAAATGATCATTTCTACTTTAACAAGGCTATGATGTGCATATACCACCCACACCAATAACATTAACAAAGACAAACGTGCGCTTCACTACATTGCCTACTTTAGCCGCAACTATAACATACATCTAGGTAGCTAAATCTTCTGAACTCATTAGACCTCTATCCCACGACAAGAAATGCCCATTACGACCACAGGGGGAAGAGAATGGAGCTGAGACTTGGAGTCCAATAGGACCCGGGGACTGTCACCATGGCTATGTACACACTAACCCAGTGATAGGTCGTTGGTGTTTCTGCCCCGCTGGATCCCAGTGCCATCTGAGAGGGATCACTTCTCCAGGGGGCAGTTAATGGGATATTTGCAGAAGCTGGTAAAGGGCGTCCAGGCCCAAACAGCTCCCATTAACAAACATAAGTTGGCGATGGGCGCCCTACGACCTTAGCTTTACCTTGACAACGTGAGGGGGCGGGGCGAGCGCGGATCAGCCAAGATGGCGGACCGAGGTGAGGCCCGGCCGAGCGCCCGGCGTAAGCTGTGCTCTGATTGGCTGTTGAGGACGCCTCCGATATAGGGCGACTACTACGCCATGTGATGCACTGAGGCAGGCCCTCATCCCTCCATTTGTACCAAATAAAGCCATAATCCTTATTATGTACACTTTTATAGCTTCATTTTGACACAGAACTATCATTATGCAATTAGAATTGGGCTTAAATGGTGGATGTTAGGAGACAGTCGACTTGTCAGCTTTTTGCTAACTGGAGACATACAGCAAACATGGGCGTAGGCTGTGATGCCACCTACCTGAGAGCAGGCGTATTAAAGGGCTGTAGGATGTAGTCCCCCACCTAGCCACGTTGCCTCTGCCTCAGGCGTGACCTGACAACAGAGCCACAGGTTCACACTCGTTTTTGAACTTATCCCACCTGTCACCCCCAACACACACAAGGATGAAATATCAATAGGTTTTAAAAGCCATTCCAACCTGTTAGATATATAGATCCCTTAGTTGATCTCCAGCCCGATCCACATCCCAGGTGCTTTATACATATGTTCATGTCCCAACGATGGCATACCTCAGGTCTGGACGTTGACAGAATGGAATTAATTAATAAGAAAAAAAACTTACTTTTTTTGTCCCTCAAGTCTAGACGGATTGGGGGACTTAGCCTTTCTGGTCTGAGATGGTGAATGCTACAGAGCCCACAGTTTACACGGTTTCGTTGGCTATGCTTGCCTCTGTTAAGCCCTCCTGATTCATTCATCTATTTACAGGGTGATTCAGAGAAAAGCACTTCCTAGAAATGCCTAGAACGTTCCTAGTATAACAAGTTCGCACCGTACAAATCTATCTTCTAGTCTCGTGGGGGTTGGTGATGAAATACAATATGCGTGTCCGACACAATAGAATCTAGTATTTCCGAGAATGTATTTAGACTTTAATGCGTATGATATGATATTCATAAATAGGGATGGAGAAACATTTGCATATATATCAGTAGTATTTAAGAATCATGTCATTTTTCTTACTGCCCTTTAAAAATATATTTGCTTCTTTGTGCCCCGGGGGATGAGTTAATATTCCTCAAAATTCAAGAAAAGCTGTATAAAACAAATTCAGCAGTTTCCCCGTTTGTTTAGAAACGAACTATTGTGACTCTATTTGATTTCATATTATGTGTAAATTTTAAATTGACCTTTACATTGTATAATTAAGAGGCGTGCCGTTGTATGAATTGTCCTCTTATGCCCTGACAATTTATCTACCTATATAAAATCTCTTGCGACAACACAATTAAATTGCACGGTTGATACATCTAAAAGAAATAAACGAGCCCTTGTTAGAAATAATGACAAGATAGGACATAAGAATAGTGTTGTTTTAAGGGGTGTGAACATCAAGTTCCAATTAATCAAATACTTTCGGGGATCTATATAGACTTGGAATCGATCAATTTATGCTAACTCTTTAATAAACTTAAGAACAGTGATAAATAGAATTAATAGTAAATACAAACTGTAGACAAGTGCAACAACTTGTATGTCCCATATCAGAGTCAGGGGCTGGACCTGGTTATCTGAATCAGCTGTGAATCTGGGTCACCTCCCAGATAGGGTGAGACTTATTTTTAGAACACTTCCCCAGACTTTGGTGCATCCAGATGCCGTCCACATGACTAAAGTTGAACCTCAGCCCCCACCCCCTATCTAGGCATCACCAGTGCCCTCAAAGACCACCCCCCTCCTCCTGTCTACTAACCCAATTTGTACCCCCCCCCCACCTGACTCACCACAACCACTGCTACTCCAGCCACCACATTACCACCGCAAAAGTAACTCGATGCTGCCAACTTAGACTATACTGCAACCTTATCCCTAGATTAGAACGGCTGGCCGAGTTATATTCCAGGTCAAATAAGATAACAAAGAAAAAGAGGCTAGAATTGATATAGTTTAGAGCGAAGAAAAAATACCATGTGTTCCACCACACTGAATGTGTGCAAAGTGAGCCATTTTTATTCACAACATGTGTTATGATAGACACATACTCGCAGGGTTAACGTTTTCAAAAGGACCCCACCCCTGAACATCAACACATGTCTGCAGAGTGGGCCAAGAATTATTTGGCATCCGACGCCTCAGCAGGTCCCTATCTGCCTCAATGCACCCACCTTCCACAGTGACACATTCATGTTATAGTTCGAGGACTTTCTGCATGAAAAAAACGATCGAATGTGTTGACTAGCAATTGAAAGAATTCCAAAGGATATGAGCGTAAAAACGATGGATTGCTCGTGTGTGGGCTGGCTGGGTGGGTTTTCTATAGGTATAAATGCAGTTCTATGCACTGGAGAAATGTTTCTAGAGGTGAGATATATGGCCCACCTGGGAGTAGGTCTTGTCAGCTGTCGTCAGCTAGCAGTCTAACTGTATGTAGGACAGGTTGGGTTGGGTGTATTTCGATGAGTAAAGTGTGTTAATGTCCATCTACATTATTTTACTTCTTTATGGCATGTGTTTTTGATTAAACGATCAAGACTAGTTATCTATATACTACCATGTAGGGTACCCCCCCCCCCCCGGTCCTTCAATTCACACATATATTTACTCTTTTCGTTCTCCTCTTTAGTTCACGGTGGAATGACACAGGCATTTCAGTTACGACAAAATTTAATACTATTTATTTCGTCAAGATAAAAGGTCGATACATCTTTTTTGAACAAAAACAAAGTTCCCTCATGAACAAAATGACCGATCAAAGTGGTTATGAGTTACTCCAGTTTAAAATATGAACGAAAGTCGTGAGCCTCCTGTGTGGAACAACCTGGATATGTTTACTATAAATATTCTATGAAAAAACTGAAACGATATAATATATAATGTGCCTATTATTACTTTTTTGTTTCAGCTTAATCATACACAATTGACTTAGAGATATTAGGGGATACTATTGCGCATCCCTAGAAGCACAACATAGGTCAGTGTATAAACGGGAATATCAGACACGTTTGAATTAGGGTTCCTAAAAAATCAAGCGGAACAAAACCAGCCCATCTGTCACCACCAATTTATTATTTAATGTATCTCTCTCATCTTGTCAGCATACGAGTAGCATGTTATCGGTGTGACAATGCCACAGGCATGGGACATTGTATATTGCCGTTCAAAACTCAATGTTATCTTCACAAAACTGTCTCCAGTAAATTCAAAATCAAATGACCAAATCAATTTGGGTCATGTATGTGTGTATGTATTATGTTAACCCCCGCCCCGTCCCATAGAAGAATAAAAATGATAATTATTATCTCATGCTTAATATCCATTGAGTAAGCTCCTATAGTTTATATTACTGTGGTATCATGAGTTTATAGGCGTTTGCCCCCGATGGATATTACAAAAATGAGGGCAAACAAAAACGAAAAAGATAAAAAGTAAAAACAGTGCAGTCATTGTCTGAGCTTGTTGAACCGTTGTATGACATAGCTAAGGGCATGGAGGAGATACTAGTTGGCGTTTTGTCCGCTGGGTGTGCTGGAAATGGTCTGGAGGGACCTATGTATGATAACGGTATCGGCCCTCTAGCGTCAAACTCACATACTAGCGGTTCCCTATATATAAGGTGGCACCCCACTGTATATTGGGGATCAGTTGTGATGAAATCCCCCATCATTTACATCTAGCCAGCCAAATATTCTACTTCATATCAAACATGACATCTAATCTTCCTTGTCGCGATCTCTACAGTATGCTTGATATCTATGTAATAGAGTCGATACGCACCTATAAGACAATTGCCATATCAAGTGGATCTGTACTTTGTATAAAATATAAGTTATAACTGCTAACCCTCGCTAGTTGAATGTGTTATTTTTGAAAGAGATAGCTGATATGCACAATTTATGATATGGATAACCCTTGGGTATCATAATGCGCATATGAATTAGATTTTAATGAATGGGAGGTTTAGCGTCAGAGTATGTGACGCTTAAAACTGTCGCCACTAGCGTCGGGTGCCACCGACGCGCTATGTACGCATTAACAGCGAGGCTCTATCAGTTTAGCCGCGAAATCAATACTATATCATTTTTTGTCTCCCATGCCCAGCTCAGTTTATGGTCAAATCTGTGTACCTCCTGCCACCCCTCGAGTATACCCCCCTCGCCCCCACTTACTCCTCCAGTGCAGATTGATAAGGGCTGTTACCATAGCGACGGGCGACCACGGGCACACAGGGAGAATCCATCAACCCTGGAGGAGAAGCCTTTTTATTTTCACACCATGGATTCTTTGCTCGCCTCAGTTTACCAAAATTACCCAAATGGATTTAACATCGCTTTATGTGTTTACAAGAGGCTATTTCGAACACCTTTCGTTTATTTTTCGATTTAAAAACAGAAGAAGTTTCTAACATCGAAAAAGATATCAGCTGTTTATTATTTGGTGGGGAGGTACATGACAGTATTGTAGATGGGAGAGGTAGGCGTTGGAGAGGTGGGGGTTAGCCAGTAGGGGGTAGCCTGGAGGGTGGTGGGGAGGGGTGACCTCTACATTGATCTACTCCATGGCGAGGCCTCCATCACTCCCTGCCGCGCCGCGCCGGCGTTGGCGGTGGGTGGGCAGGGAGGGCAGATTTTACGCGTCCATTCGTTACTTGAGAGTCTTGTTAGCAGCGTCCGGTGGGTAGGCTGAGGGCTTGTGGAGAGCAGGAGGAAGGGAGGAGGGGGTGAGCCCCACCCCACCCCCCTGGAAGCCCCCAGCTCCGGGACCCCGCGGTCTCCCTGGGCCGCTGTCGGTATTTCCGGGGCGCGCTTTAATTTGTCTTATTGGAGCCCAACGGCCAGGGGCCTTCCTCCGGGCGGCGGGCGGGGGCAGCGCCCAGGGCTTACCTGTCCGGCATACAGACGGGGGCCTAAGGACCTCCAGGGGGGCAGGCATCCAATACATCAGCCCGGGAGCAGGCAGGCCCGGCCTCGATCCCTTTGTCGGGGATTAGCCTGTGGGGCGGGGGCTAAATGACCTCCCTGTCCCGGCCACTCATTCACACGTCGCCCACTAAGCCACCCTTCCCCCAACCCCCCCCCCCCTCCTCCTGCCAACTCCTCCAGCAGCCTGGCCACAGCATGAACCTCCATACTGCCCCCTATATATACCCCCACCCCCTTCCGCCAGGAGAGTGGTAAAAGCAGGCCTGACGGCTCGGATCCCTCCTGGCTTTCAGAGAGGCCAAGGCGTGAGGTGCTGATAAGACCTAGGTCCTGTGGATGTGTGTGGGTGAGTGTGGGTGTATGGGTGCTCTGAGCTGCTCTGAGCTACTCCTCTCCAATACTGCTTTCCAAAAAACTCCAGCTTGCTCCAGTACCTTGTGCAGTTTTAAGGGGTGGGTCCCTAATATGGGGTGCTGCGACTCGGGAAGAGCTATACAACTGAGTCAGTATACAACAGGCCAAGTAAACAAACTCTATACATGTCAGAACTCTTTTTTTCTCTAAATGACTCCTTCTTATGGCCAAACTTTGTTTATCGTAAAGACCGTTATTTTGACGTAAAATAACGTATTTTTGCTAGCTGGGCCGGGCCATCCCCAATGTGGCCAGATTATCTTATATAGCACCTCGGTAATTGCTTCCAGACTGAATTCAGTACAAAATAATGACATCGGCGAGTACGTGACACCTTAGCAAGTCAAATGTTGGTCCTCCAGGGTGGAGCCTGACCTTATCAATAGCCCTCATGAATGTGACATTAAGGCTCCTTGAATGTTAATTATGCTGAGCACAATTAATCAGCCATGTAACTTTAATGCATGTTCGGGGTATTTATTATGGCAAGTCCCAATCATGCCCTATTTTAAAAAAAGCTAATGATTTAATTCATTAGAAATGTTTCCCTTTCAAACAATTGGGTTTTTGGGGTAGGTTATTATGCCATTGTTGGCAGGTTGTCTGTAAAGAGGGGATTCTGTTTGCAGAGTAAAGATAGTTAGAATACACTGCATAGCATCAAGTCTGTTTCATAAATGGGTCAAATACTTGGACCTGTGTGTTCCACGTCTCAGTGGCTTTTGTTGTAGAAACATGCCTTGCGCTACGATACTTGACTATTATGAACTGCATTGTCATTCAGATTTGGCATGTCACTTGTCTTGCCTTTGGCTTTACATGTAGTTTAAACATGTCATTATCATATACAAACAAATTGGTGTCAGCTGGACGAAACTGTTTCCATTTTGGGGGGTGCAGAGGGGTCCCCCCCTCAGGTCGGAAAATCGCCGAAATTAAGGGCCCAAGGTCACAAAGTCGCTTCTATTGACCATTTTCTACTATAGCCAAATTTGTCCAAAAGTCGCCAGGTCGCTTAAGTTATGGTACCAGGTCGCCTGGAAAACAGCCCTGATCGCCAGGTCAATTTTGACCCCTCTGGAGCCACATTTTGCTCTTTGTCCTCCAAAACGCAAACGGATTTAGCGTTTGTAAAACGAACCGTCTGTGCCAGATGTTTCATTGACCTACTAAGACGTTACGGGAATGCAAACATGTGGATATGCCTATCATAGGGCAGGGGTTTTGTAATGTAAAAGTCACAGTCTAGTATCGGAACTATTTAGCATTTACCAATATCATATCTACATGGATGAGTCAATGCAATTACGTATACACCTCCTTAATTTGGCATCATTTAGAACTAAACTCAATCCTCATCTCACACATTGAAGCCTATCTTATGATGATTATAAGAGGAAGACATATACAAAATGATTTTGCCTCGATATAGCTCCACGATGTAGCCTCATTGTCCCCTTTCTGGGAGTACAAACAAGGAGGTGTTATCTCTGCCAGCTAACTAATAGACACTATTTCGGCTGGTGTTTGCTGGGCAAATTGGTTGCAGGACTGGTGGTGATTGGGAGGAGGGTTGTCATGGTAACACAAGTGATGGCCGCCATGTTAGAATGACACCGACAAGGCCCTTCCTGCCAAAAGTCAGAGGTCATGTCCGGCCAAATGTCCACCTAAACACAACCCGAATACCAGGATCATGAATATTTAAAACAATGGGGCCATTGTCGACGGCCCCGTCTGACGCCTGGTCAGTTATTTCTGGACGGACTGCACCATTCTGTGAGGACTCACTTACAGTATATTGTTCCTCCAAGAGGTAGGGGGGACCAGCTCCAGTATTTCCCCTTCCATGAGCATGTAAACATGCATGCTAACTTGGGGAATATCCTGAATTCGGTTTTACATGCCCCTCTGAGAATTATTTCCATCTAATATTGTATCGTACTGACCAGCCCAAATCCAGGGAATTCAAAGATTATTCTCAAAGCAAACATGTTGACTGGCGATTCCATGAAAGTACAATTTTATTCCCCATCAATCTCATAGTATATACGGCTCAGACTTGTTTCGAAGCAGTATAATATCCAACAAGTTTCACTCACGATACGGTGCTATATATGAAGTAAAGTTTCAAAACCTTTTCGGTTGGAAATGGTTGGAATTATGACAAATCAATTTAGTACATGCACACCAAATAAATGGCATGATATCGGACACGCAGACCCTGCTAGAAATAATTTCGTTCATCAATGGCGAAAAGAAAGAATGTCAACCTACTCTACACCTTTGATATAAACACATAAATATAGCATGTATACCACCTGATCTTATACCTTCTTTCTACAAGCGGTAGTATATCTCTGTGTAGGCATATCTGAGAAATATATAGCATGCATAACATGAGTGGGTCTGGGAATGGTCTGGAGGACAGATTGGTCTGCTGAGACCTGCTGAGTGGTGACCTCCTCCAGACCACATACAGTGTACACCTGCTATTCAGACTAACCCCCCTCCCCTCCACACCCACACAGACATGGCTCTCTGTTCCCAATATCTGACCTGGTTATGTGCCAGGATGGATATATTAGCCTATATCTGGGGTAGAAGTGACCCGTGAAATAAGCTTATAAATCTGACTTTGATTCATCCTGGTTTATGGATAAGAGTAGACCTGCTGAGGTCTCTGGTTGCCTAACTGTGAATACGAATTATTAATTTGTAAAGACATGACTGCAACATTTCTAGTGAGATCTATGTTTACTCCATCAGTGAATGTCTTTTTGTATTAGAACTATATATGAAGAGTTTCATTGCAAAACGCAACAAATCCAATTGAAGCATGTAGTGATTTCTCTGAGGCTACCATATTGGCGATTATAGTGCCTCAGATATAAGGTGTACACCAGAGCGGGCCTAAAGACATGAAAAGTAGAATTTGAGGAAAAAATGTATTAAATTGCATATACCTATTTCTGTCCTAGAACTTTGTCAAAACTATGTGTCATTTTAAAAAATGGCACTTATTGCGTTTTGGAACCAAACTCTTCATATTATTATTTCCTTTGGGAGACTATAAGTTAGATGTCCTTTCAGAATAACATTGAAATCAGGTCTAATTTCCAGGCCTCTTAACAATGCTTTCAGAACCATCGGAATTATAGTTTCATTTAACATGTATGTTGTAATATATTCCTAAATGAAGAAATGGATAAATCATAAATAAATTTGCGCCAATGCAATGCTGGAATATTTGCTATTGTTAAAATAAATCCGAATTGATATTTGCCCTTACTGTTTTAATGAGTAAAACTACAGGTTCTGAGTTGCTGGGGTATATTTCCAAAATATTTCATTCTACTCATGAACGTAGAGTCATGAGTAGTGGTAGGGAGCCATCCTCCTCGTCCAACCGATTAGAATTGTTACTCTTTCAATTAATACCTAATTAATAATGTATATTACATAATTTGTATTACCTCTTCACCCTAAGGACTAAGGCAAAACTATTCAAGCAAACATGTTTACCAAACATGAGGGAAGTCTGTGATTCACAAATTATATTGATAAGATTCTAGGAAACCCTACGATGTTGTTGATCGTGGAACAGAGGATGTTTGTCTCTAGATTCTATATCATGTTTCTTCCATTTCTTACCTGCCTTTCAAGAATCACCTTAGGGGTCAATGTTATGTATATGAGTTAGGGGTTATCAGGTTGATGATACCATAACACATCAACCAACTTTGCCTATAGTGTTAGGTTTGTATATATAGTACCTTTAGCTACATACACAATGGGTACACACTATAACTATCTCTCAAAAACACAACTGACTGACTATAATATCATATATCTGAAGAGAAGCAATGTTTCATAAGGAAATGAAAACTATAATCAGGACAATAACATCTGTTGGGTTGGATTGATATTAAGTTAAATCATATTGATATCCATTCAATTTCAAATGCAGTTTGACGCATAGATAAATTGAGTATGATAGCTTTTTACTTCTGGGTTTTCTTTTGTACTTTTTAGAGATGGGTTTTATGAGGGTACCGTTTAAACACGGTCTTAATCATTCAATGATATTGCTGGTCATATTGATAAATGCATAGAGATATTGAGTAATTCTCTTGATAGAATAGTGTAAGAAATGGCAATATCCCAGTTTCTGTAAGAAAATAAGTCTGATTAAATGACATGTATCGAATTAATACAAAGCCAACTGAAGAGGTTTTCTTGGGTAGAATATCAACTGGGGAAGGGCGAATACTCGGTTTGAATACTTTAGTAGTATGGCAGCATTTGACACGCGGATTTCGTTCTCCTCCAGTCGGGCCCTGACATATTTCCCGCCTTGGCAGACTTCCAATGGCCGCTGTGTTATCTAGCAAACCCGGAAACCCTTGACCCCTCGCCAACCTCCTCACCCCTTCCACACGGAATGGGATAAAATAACCCATCAACTCCTTTTGGCATTCTACGATTAGATATAGATCCAAATGGGAGTACGTTATCAGTTTTGACTAGAGCTAAACGCGCTGCTCCTCCTAGATTTGAGCTTCCACGAACGAACCCTAAAAGATGGTAAACAAAGCTTTCTTGACAGAACCACCACACGACTGGAGATGATATCATGCATACATCGCCCTGGAGGAACTGAGGACAGGAGAAAATCAACCTACCTTACACCTCCCCTCTCTGCCCTGGGCGTCGCAAAAAGGGCTAGCCTCCATATTGTCCTATATAATTTTCATATCGTTTTCTTCTCTAGGCATGGAAACATGCACGCTGATTTTTTTCTCCAGTGAGAGCCGAAATTAGGTCGCGATATGAGGGCCGAGGCGTCACCGTTTAACGCAACACGTGACTCGTCTGGACCAATCGGATTTGTCCTTATTGATGACACGACCCCATGCTCTGATTTCCCTACCCTCACTCATCCCCTCTGACACAGCTATCTAGAGGCCAACTATCTAACCTACTCCTACACATGCCATTGCCCTGACCTATATTCTAATGGGAACACATAAGCCATATAGAAACATAGATAATGATTTAAATCATATACTATTATGCCCACTTCGTTCCGAGAGCAGGGGCGTGGGAGCAATATCATTATCATAGAGGAGCCTCTCCATAGAATTTAGAAATGAGCAACACCAGTCACGATCAGCAAAATCCCCCATTCACACAAAATACACACGCTCGAACACGTATAGTCTATTGCAGTTGTTGAACAGGTTTTCGCAGATCGGAGGCCATGTGACTGCCTCCCGACCTCACAACTAGGTCAATAAGTACATTTCAATTATTTAGAATTGCAACATGTCACCTATAGGCCTACCTTGATATATGTTATTAGTTGTTGTTTTCAGTAAACATAAAATTCTTCAGTAATCATGGGATAGCCTGGACTGTAAACTCAGTAGGTAATTATTCGCTGGAATGTATAGTTATGTTGTTGACATTTAAAGCTGCAAAGTTTATTTCTTCTGCTGCCTGTGGCTAAATACAGTGTAGGAAATGAACTAAGAATTGGGGAGAAATATGACTGTTACATTTTGCTTTATCAGCCCCTCTGAAACATAGCTTGTTCGTATCTATTATGAAGTACATGGGTATAATGTTGCCGAATTTTAATGGATGCGGTAACACACCCGTGAAAAACATTAGGCAGTATATAGATAAATAGCTACCATTTAAATGAATACCGGTAGTTGGAAAATGATAAATGAAAGTGAAAGTTATTTATCATTACACAATCACATTTAATTACTTTAATTCCAAATATCTAATTATTGTTACAGTTAATGATTACTGTCCATACAAGATCCTTGTCACGTAACTGAACTATTAATATCATCATTTCTGATAGAATTATTACCATTCCGGCACAGGAACCGGTATGACATGTTGGAGATGAAAACAACTAATAAGAGAACCCTTGAAAATATATGCTAGCCGACAGTAACTTTTGTGTAAAAAGACTAAAATAACAGAAGTAAGGCAACGGAATGCATTGAATCCCAAAGTAACACACTCTTTATTTATTTCACATTTTTGTTATTCATCAGGGCATGCATCTGCATGCCTATTGTTAATGTTTTGGTGAATGGTATTGGACACAAATATATACTATAGGCGTCAACTGATGTCTGGCTTGGTAGTGGTTCTTGTGTTCAACCTGAAGCTAGCTTATAATGCTTTATGTAAAAAGCTTTCCGATGGAATGGGATTTCTTTCAGTGTTACATACCGGATGGTGTAAAAAGTTGATTGTTATCTGGTTCTCCCAACAGAGAAGACCTGCCACTTTAAAGGTAGATGGGGGAATGACGTAAATCAAGTACATTCTATATTTTATATTTTACATTTATTGTATTCACACAGATCAGAACACAGCGTGCCTGTGAACATTTGGGAGAATGGAACCACTACTAAATATTTGCGATGACCTGAATAACATAATGCACCAAATGATGCTCTCCAGATTCTAATTCATGGATATCCCAATGTTAAGTATGGGTTGTTGGAAGCAACTTGACTTTTAGAAGGGGGGGGGGGACAAAACTAAATGGGCCTTTGTTGGTACCTATATACAGACCCACTGTGTATGCAAAGTAAATGTTGTCTCAGTATTTGCCAATTTTCCCATCACATTTTGGGAGAAGAGGGATGTAAAAGCTACTTTGGCCCAAATATTTACGATGTAATATACTCCTCCCTGTTCCTACACCCCTGAGATATTGCTCCAGCTTTGTATGAAAAGAAAAGCACTCTCGTGTCCCTCTCCCCCAACCAACCACCTGTACCACCATTGAACCTTACACCCCCTCCTATACTGAACCATTAGGTGCCTCATTTGTAACAGAATACCTCCCTTAATGAGCTCACAATGGGCCCATTCACCTGCCCACAAATTCAGGATCTCTCAGTCCTTTTTTCCTATTTACTGGACATCTAAGCTCAAATACTTCCCACTTTTGATGTATGAAATATAGCTACAATGTTGTGGCACTGAGTGGGAATGCCATTTTGTTCATTTGAACCTTATTGCTGCGGGACATCGCTTCTTTAAAAAAACAGAGATCCTTTTAGATTTTAGGATATAGGAAAAGAAATTACAACAGGTTTGGAAGAGATTGTCGATTTTCATATGATACTTAACCACTTTCTTTGTGGTCAGCTCCACCTCCCTCTCTCCAAACCCACCGGTAGCACCCAACAATACCTGTATTGTGCCTGAATTCTCACTCATCCCCACCTCAGCCCAATACTCCTAGCCATATCAACACACCCTCATCTGACCACCTTCCAATGATCATGATTGGTCCCTCAAAAGCACACAAATTTACTATCTGTACTATTGTTTTATTGTGATACACTCATGTATCAACAGTAATATTTTAATACTGCAATATTTGGCTGAACAGAGAATTTGATCAGTGTTGCATTGTTGCCAAAAAGGAAAAGGTTGAGTTCCCTCTAAAGGGTCTATCAAACAGCCTCGACCACAAGTCTTTGATCCCAGACGTTGAAAAAATGCACTGCAAGGAATGGTATGCATAAGATGTGTTAACGATAATTAATATATATATATCAATTACATATAGACTAAAATGTTCATTGCTCGATTATTTTGGCCTTGAGATATATTGACCGACAATTTGTATTCTTCTAAACAGAACTAATGCAGGAATGTGTCATTTATAAATCTTTGGAATTAACAAAATTACTATTCCCAATAGTGGTGTATCTGAGGCCTTTCAGCAACCTTATTATTGTGTTGGCTCCAACGATGACCATGTACATCTAAATGCAAATTTCATTTTCTAAAATCCGAAAGTAATCAAAACTCTGTGTCGATGTCCGATATGAATGCACATGCCAATATAGAGTCAAATGCTCCTAACTATGGGTCACCCCATTGTCATAATATTATTCCAAGGGCGTCAACGTAATATCTTTTGTGAGATACACGTAGAGGAATCTGAGGAACTCTTGGAAAGGTCTCATAGCCGTGATAGGTTAGAACTCTTGTTGAAAGTTTTGTCAGGAAAAAAGATGCACTGTACATGTTTGGACTTAACCTCTTTTTATGTTTTGCTCAGGTCTGTGACTATCTCTCTACTGTATGTTGTATGATATATATCCACAACCAAAACATATTGACGACACAATCCTACCCCCAATCCTAACAATGCTTTATTTCCCTCACTAGCAGTGCCCTTCTCATTCCACCAACGACCCCAACTCAAACAAGGGCCCACCTATCCTCATCACTATGTCAGTATAAAAAACCCTGGGTGTCAACCTCGTCTTGCCAAGAAATAGATACACAGGCCAGGCCCAAATCATGATCAGTTATATTAGCTGCGAATTAAAAATACACGAGAGCACCGGAGATTTTATTTTTTCCTCCTGGGTGTAAATCCTTTCTCTGGCTGTATATGAGGCAATTGTGAGCATGTATGGTTGGCAGGGGTGGGTTGGGGGTAGGAAGGGGTGGTCAGGGAGGGGTCAGTGGGGCCCGTCAGACCCTGATGGTGATGTAGAAGTGGCCCTGGCACCTGTAGAATTGTCCGGCCGCGTCCTGATATGATGGAGAGTCGACCAGTGGCCCACCAGGTGTGCTTTGGGGCTGACACAGGGCGGAATTAGCCCAGGATGTATCGGTCTCACCGGGCAGGTTTAAGTCGGCTGGGGGGCGTTTAAACCCCGCCTGGCCAGCTTTAGGAGAGATGTCCGGCTCTGACCAGCTTCCATAGGGGAGGGGGAACGCCTTAGCTCCGCCTAGGTCCCCACAAGTGATGGCCTGTCAAGGCAATGTCCCTCTACCTGTGCCCATCCCATCTCCCCAATGTGTCCATCCAAACCTCCCCAACCACTCATAATGAAACCAATGAAGAAGGCATTTGAAAGAATTCTTTTTCCTCCCTGATGTATCCCCCCTGGTCTGGGCAGCTCTAAGGTAAGTGGTGCCATTGCTGAAATAAGATTGACGCCAAGTGTTCCCAATTTATTATCTTCTATCATGCCCTTGGAGTTCCCTATATGAGACTTAGAAACTTCTTACAATGGGATTGTTTATCACTGAATGATACACTAACCTAAATTCATCTAGAAACTGGATAGGTTGATGAATTGCATTCACTTAGGAGTAAATCAGTCTGATATTCCATTCAACGACCAGCAGATAGGGGTGGCTGGGGTTTTATATTCCGATTACACAATAGGGGCTTTGTATGCTCGCCCACTAACTAATGCAAATAGGCATTAGCGACAATAGGGGTACATGTGTGCATTACTCAGCCTCCAGTGTCTGCAGGGAGCATCTGCTCTTGTAAAAATGAATATTTTTTGTATTGGATTCTCCCTATATCAATGAATGAAAACACCTTCCACGATACACAAACGTAGATTTATCTGTGGATTGAAAAAACTCAAACTCAAGGCTCTCATTGTAGAATGTGATTGGTCTCTAAATGGATTCAGGGTAAACTATTTATTTATTTCTTTTTTCGTGTGGCTACATATTTTGTGGGATTACATTTCTAATTAATTGCTTTACCCTAAAGGTCATATGAAAAAGAAATCAATCAGGTGTGGGCTGACCCATTTTCTGGTGCCATGTAACGTTGAGCATGTTCCAATTAGTCCATTATACACACGATTGACTCACATGCCCTGTAGCATGGAATAAATGTTTAACTGCTGTGTAATGGCCGCAGGCTACCTCTGACATGCAACAGTCTACCCTAAAAATAACCATGTTAAAAGTAGAAAAGAACTGGAAGTGATGGCAGTTTTTAGTGTCGAGTACAGGTGTTTGATCTGACCTATAGTATTGATGGCAATTTTGGTTGGGCTTATATTATATATTGACTCATAATAATAAAGGTATGAAGCATGTGTGAAAAGCATTGACCTCTCAGTATCCACTATGGGACAATGCATGTATATTTTGTGTGCACGTAGTACATTTTTGGAAAGGGGACAATAACCAGCATTTGAGGTCATTTGCAAAATTAAAGCATGTCTCAGTGTACGTTGCGGTCATTTCTGACCGTGCACATGTGAATGCTCTGCACAATATATGCAACTAGGACTGGAGATACGAGCCCAATTTTCAGTATAAATAAGACCTATAACCCCAGGAGTCAGGATCTATTTATATATTATAGTGCATATTTGCATTGACATCCCATGTATACCTCATCACCTTGGTGCATTGAAATAAATCTGGAACAGTAATTCACTGTAAAATTCCTTAAGCATTGGTAACAAGGATTGATGTTTTATCATTGATAATGAGGATTGAGGATTTATATATCATGCACATAGACATACATGAGTGTACATGCTTTGATTTCTATACATTTGTACATCATGTCAGCAAGCTTTCTGTGTTTACTATACCCCCACAGTTGGTACAGTGTTGGATGTAAACATACTATCATACAATGTTGACAATAACTTTCGCCAATTATATTCATATAAACCACACTTGTATCCTATATGATCCACCCCTAACCCATTGCTATACCAATTAATTTTCGTTTGTTTTGGACCGGAGGTGGTTCTGAAGGTGAAATTGAAATTGACTCCCATCACTGGATCAGCCACCGAGGCTAAGGCAGTTCCCTGAGGACTAGTAGTCAATCCTTCTTCCTCAACAGGCTGATAAAGGGTATCTCCAAGCTAATTATTATACGAGGGGGACAACTCAGGTCATTTGCCAGTCATATAAACGTTTCCACGTGGTTCTGCATTGGGGATGCACTACTTTTTGCTGTGACACCAATACCAAAGCACTGCTGTGACGTCACGCAGTGGGAGCGCAGGAATACATTAGGCTACTCTCTGAGCCTTGACTCCCAGGCCCCCTGGTGATGCGAACAGCAACTATCATATGTAAGAGGCTGCATACATAGGGGGAAGACAGAATACCTCATTGTGGTGGGCTGATGGAAGGCGTCATAAACGTTGTCGGATTTCAGCTGAAGTACAGTCGATTACTTCTCAAGTTTCAGATATTAAGTGGAGTCTAGCTTTTCTGGTATAGCATCAGCTAAATTATAGAATGGAATGGGGACGGATGTTATGTTTTCTGATAGAAATGTGGGAGTTATATATATGTGGGTCAGGCTGGATGGGAAGATATTTAAGGATATATTAAAGGTGCGTTGTGCTCACATTTGGGTAACATTATATTGATTGAGAGCGATTCAAATAAATTATCTGGGTACATAATTAAGTACTAGTATAGATATGGGAACTATATTGTCCTGAATGATTTGGATTTCATCAGATGCTCAGCTATATCAATTAGACCTCAATCAAGGGTTTTGTTTTGAAGTTCCTGGAGGGATGGGAATGTAAATCTGAAAGGAATAAAAAAGGTGGATGAGATAACTAACATGTCTCATAAAAACAATATCTTACATGAAGACAACTAAATGTTATTCATCAGATGCTTAGCTATCAATTAGATGTTAATGAACAGTTCAGGTGTTAAGTTCGTTAATTTATGGGCTTATAAATCTAATAAAAATATGTAAGATAACAATGAAGGTTTTAATAATTAGCTAACAATTACTAATAACATTAATTTCAATTAATTCAGAAACACATTTCGTCACAATAGCCACAGAATTGAATTATTGAAATCTTGAAAATTTCAAATAGTTATATTAAGAGCCTAATATATCCAATACTATTTGTTCCCGGGCATTTGTCATTCAAAAGGTAAATCTCGTATTGACCAATCTAGAAAAGACAGATACGCCAAATAAGCCAATAAAGAAAGTTGCAAAGAGCACATTGATCGATGACAAAAGCACTGGTGAAAATCAACGTCAAAAGTTAGGAAGTCACGAATCTATTCATTTCCACAGTGGGCCTAGTTTCCACACAAGGCTTTATCTGCTGAAAAGATATTTTATCACACATGGCCTTCAGTATTCAGGAAAAATAAATTTATATAGGAAGGATGTTATAAACGGCCCAGCCACCAGCGATCCATTGTACTGCTTGAAATATGCCACTACCTTCTAGATGGTATTTTGTTTGACCTCAAACCAAAAGTTGGGGAAAATCAGGCATTCGTTAAAAAAGGTACAAACATTTATTCTTTGGCCACAGATATATTCTTCAATTTCAGTCGTCCCGATAGATTTAAGATTGTAGTCCAATAGCTTTATACTTTTTGTGTGCAATGCCCACATCAATGCTAAACTAATAGCTGTTAAATAAGTAAAGGTAAATTCTAAGTTATAAAGATCAAGAATGTTTTCATTGAAATAACTGCATATAAACCTTATTATATGACTAAAAGATCGTTTCCGTATCTGCTTTTGCACAATCTACCTAGTGGTGGTATTGAGTTTAGCGTCAATATAGCGTGAATACAGTAGTGCAGCATAAATACTAAGCTTGTATTGGCAGGGAGCCATAGCTATAGCAGTCAGAGGTGTGCAGGAGCTATTCCTAACGGAATTAAGGCCAGCAAGCCGTGAAGGCTGGCTCAGTGAGCTGTGAGCATCACCACCTCACCATTAACTCGGGCTCAGCCTCACCACTGAGCTGCTCCGGAAGCTACCCTATTAGCCCTTTAAGGGCCATATAGTGCTTAAATGTGCTATGCAGTTATGCATGGATGCAGCCCTGGTGAGTCTACTGCATTCATGTATCATGTCGACCGTATGGAAGTGTCTAGACCATGTACGTTCATCAGGATACTTGAACCGAGCATTTGCCAGAGCTGCATTTATGCATCATGACGATACAGAGCATAAAACATTAAAGCGGTGTGCGACCCTTAAAGGGTTAGTAGGCCAGTGCCATGAGCAACTCAACCAAAGCAGCTCAGCCACTGAGCCCACACGGGGCTTAGTCCCACAACACAAAAAGAAACATTTTCAGTTAATTTGTTTTAATTGCATCCTACCTTTTTGAACCAAGGATTATGCAGTTGTTCAATTGGCACACGCCACTGTCACCCCTTTATTCTATGTGGACTGATTAGGCACTTTAGGGAGAGATTATCAAATCATGTTTCAATAAAACTGTGGATAGACATTTCTGTATATCGAGATAATGTAAAGCCATGCGATGGAAATTATAATTAGCCATATGAACCTGGGATTGGATATCTTTCCGCTGTGGATAGAAAGAGATCGATTGCTTTTAAAGTTATGATTCACTGAGAATATTCGTCACTGGGTACAAAACAATGAATCAACATTTGCAATTGCATCTTTATCAATGGTTTAATCAACATTGATCTCAATGGTGTTAAACATTGATCTGGTTTATGTACCCACTGGGTAAGACCTCTCCCCCCTCAGTGAGCATTCGAAAAAGAGATATTTCGATCTCAAGTATGGCCTTATATTTTCTCAGCAGCCTATACATAATTTCAGAGTGTATTACTTTTGCTTTGGCCAATGAAGCGGATAAAGCCAACGGTTTAAAGTCATGACCAAAAGATATATCGACTGCTTTGAGCTCGAAAATCATAAGTGTTGCTTTCGGATATCATTTTCATTTTACAATTATATTTCGTTGTGAAAGGCTTTCCATCTTGAAGCGATTAAAGGTCCACCCTATTTAAGTACAATTTCAACACCAACATGCCTTTCAAATGCAACTAAAGTAGATATCTGAGATTCTGTTATAAAACACCCTAAGTGCTGAGCAAAAAGGCTAAAATAAAAGTTCAGAATAAGTGGGGAGATCTACAACTAAAGTAACTTATAAGGAAACAAATAAAATCAAAATACACCCCCTTATCTAAATAGCACCGGATGCATTGGCCAATACTTTAATCCTAAAAGCACCACCAAACTAAATCTACCCTATTCCCCTGGGAGGGGCTACAAATGCTCTCCGGAACAGGGGCTGACAGAACAAAAGCAGGATAAATCCATGCCCTAATCGCCCTTGACCTCCGCCCTGGAGTGACCTCTACCAGTGTCTGCGTGTCTCTGTTAACTTACCCTGGAGGAGTCAGTGCAGGTCCCTGGAGAAGGCCCTATACCACTCAGGTGGCAGTGGTTGTGCTAAGACTGCTGTCTCTCTCAGACTGACCCTCCGTTTGTCATTGCTGGCAGGCAGAGTGCATCCATTGCCCAGCCACCCAAAACCTAGCCCCACCCATTCCTCCCATACCCCCTTATTCCCACCCTCCCCGACCCCCTGTACCACCCATTCACCATCTGACCATGCTCAAGGTTCTGCCCCTGATGTCTCAAGTATCTTTTCTGGCAACTCCAAACTCCACCCTACACCAATCCACATTCCTCCACGTCACTTACAGCCCCCCTCTCCCCTCCCACATCCAACCTTTTGCCCTCCCCCTTCCTGCCTTCCCTCCATACCAAACCCTCCAGCGTACCCTTGCATGCCCACTTTCCTCAGCAGTGCACAGCATCCCCAGAGCTCTGACCTAGTTTTCTGAGATTGGGAAAAGTGTATATTCACTTTCCTATACGATTCGAAAAATATTATTTGCTCAATGCTTATACCCGGTACTGTTATTACTGAATATTATTATTATTATGCTGATTTCCCGATTTATATTAGGTTTATCTTTAGCCCTTGTCCCTTGTTTGTTCTGTTTATGTTCGAATTTCTATTCGTTTATTTCACCAGATTTATATACAACTGGCTTAGTATGAATTTGTGAATACTGTCGTAGTTACATATAATTATTCCAATACTTTGTTCAAAGCACTTGGGTGCATGTATAGCTGTAATTATGTTATATTCCCTACATTGGGCATTTCCCCTTCTTCAAAAAGTTTTATCGTTAACATCTCTTACAGACTACTATGGAAACTATACCAATAACTGATATAGAATTAAAAATCAAATGGGTTTATACATATAAATGTATAGAAACTACTTAAATGCGTTCAGCAAAATAATCGTGCACAACGTCGCCTACATTTATAACTTGTCAACTATCCTATGCATGAATCGTACACTGCCATGGTAACATAGAGATCGTTACATATTTTCCAATTCTTCGTTCATAGCACCTGGCGTTATATATATCTGTAATTACATCAAATTCCCTACGTTTTCCCTTGTTCAATCTCTTGTAAAGATACTATGGAAACAAGACCAAGAAATGATATAAATGAAATAGGTTTCTGAATATGTATGTAGAAGTGACTTACGTTTATCAAAAATAATCGTGCAGAGATCAGAGCGGCGTTCACATAATACATTTATTAGTTGTCAATTATCCTATGCATGGGCCGTACATAATATGAACAACAAAGAACTTGTATGCATGTGCATCCCCATGATAGTCTAGTTCTTAAGGGTCGTTACTTCCATATCCCAATAGTCAATACTCCCAGTAGGTATTTGATAGATAATGTGGGCATATCATAATCATATGTGACACGATCTGCGAAAAGGGACCTTAGTGCAGGGTACACTAAGGTTCCTCTTCCCAGTACAAGTCACATATTATACAATATAGGAATCCTACATATAGATATTTCAATCAAGATTCAATCTGGCATATTGACATATCAATGTCAGTTACAATAATTGTATTATTGTATGCCTATTTTACAGTACTCTGAATTATCAGACCCGATCTTTATTATCAAGATACAATACACTTGTTAGATCTATAGCATTTTATACAACATCCTAACGTAAAGTTCATGTAAGCTGTTGGAGGCCCAATTCACTCCATTTTATAATGCATGTTGATAACCTCACAGGGCTTAAATGGCACATGCTCATGCTCAAAAGCTTGAATATCCTGGGAGATGGTAACCAACCCTGTAGGCTACATGTAAAAGCTGACACATTAATTTTCCTAATAAGCCCCAATAAAAAGGAGTTTAAATGTGCCACTCTGTCCATGAACTACAAACATTAATCACCACACATAACTGGTCATTTAACTGGCTCATCAGAGGGTCAAAATTCAAATACATCATCCTTGTTGGAGCGTTTTTCCCATGTTGAATTGGGTTTGGTTTACGAGCTGTTTATAGGTGTAAAACTGTTGTTTTATTCAATGTCAATGGGAATGCCTCCTTCCAAAACTGCTGGGCGGGTATAAAATCACGGCACGCACCCAGAGTAGATGATTCCGAACGGGAAATAAATGTCAAGTTCTGACAGAGATTGGTGCTTTAGTTCTCATTTTCCCATTTGTTTTCACACGGTCTAAACTACTATGCCAATGCACTATAGATACAGTAGAAACACAATCGAATTTATAATGTGTCTGAAGACCATTTGAAAACCCATGGCCATTTTACTTCGGCTTTCCACTGTATTGATATTTGGTGATAAAACCAAAATGCGCTGTGCGACTCCGAAATTGCAACGGTCTCATGCAGCGCCTGATTTCAATTCAATGTACGAATTAATGCAATATTATTCCTCTGCACCACTTTACACATTTACATCCTTTTGATGTTCATGTTTGCATACATGCATGCACATTTTTATTCCTTCGTACATTTAATTTTGGAAGGCAAGGTGGTCAAATCTTTTGACTTTCATGTCTCTGACTCTCAACATTAATCAATTATATCCCAGACAAAAGGAAATACTCATGTCAAAATCTGTTTTAAAACAACTGTTGTTGTTGTGAGACCAACTAGAAAAGCGAGTTATAGTTCAGATAAGTATAGCTTACTGACCATATGTATGTACTGTCCCTTGGTCATAACTGCACCCCTTTCAGAGATCAAATACATTGTGCTTATATTTGTATGGGCTAATATATATATTTATTTTAAGATGTATATTATACATCTAAAAATGATAATTATGTCCGATCTTTTAGAGCATAAGACCGTACAAATGTATTATATTATTTCACAAGGCAATACTGATGGCCCCAAAAGCACATCATACATCATAGTCCGTGGCAAAGGTCACATTTATGAACTTCTTTAAAAGAGGTTACCTATGATAAGAAGGTTGATGGACACAAATTGCAAAGATAAATGCATATATGAATGCATGAAATAATATATTGCACTATATCCAAACATGCATTTCAGTTCATTTTCGATGAACAACCCTTTCACAATGATAGATCAAAAGTTCTTACTCCATAAATCCAATACTTGAGGCATTGACAGATCAGCTAAGAGTATTACAGGTAGCATATCTGTATGATGGAGATGATGCTGAGAATGGCCAGGTCTATTAGGTGTTGATCAATCGGGATATAGCCTGGCGTTGTCATCTTGTCGGCCTTTTCCACACCTTGCCTCCGCCCTCCCCGTCTTCTCCTCATATATGCCCGATTTATGCCTCGCCCCCACAGTAAAGATGAATATTGTATGGCTCTCCCCCTTAATACATCTCCAAGGACACCCCTTTGACAACGTAACCATCAAACAGGACATATGATGCCCGTTTATGGCTGGTGATTTTTGAGCAGGAACCTACCGTTTGACATCCCCTTCCATACTGGTACTTCCCACCCCCCTCTTTGACAGAGCGCGTGCCTCTCCCGGTGCCGCTGGCTAGCCTTCCAGGGCCGGGGCCGGGGCCGCCATTTTGGATATCCACTCAGGAAACCATGAGAACCCCGCCCTTACAAATCACTAATTGTATACCATTTCCCATTGTTATTTTCTCATTATATTCAGCTACATAGTTAGTGCAGAATTCAGACGACATTTCCATGTGAAACATGGGATTTAGTTCGATCAGTTTGACCTAGATCTCGTCAGTTGGACTGGCGCAGACGACAAATGAACTTGGCGGGAACCCAGTCCAGTCGGCGGCGCGTGCTGAGCCCGGGAACGGCCCGCAAAATCAATGCCAACCAAAGATGGCTCACTAAGATAGAAGAAGAATTGATTTGCTTCACAATTTGGAATTCTTGTCAAATAATCTCAAATGGGATGACGGGGACATTCGTTTTCATTTAGCCATTCCGACGAGACCAATGAGGAAATTATTTCTTGTCAAATATTTCTGCAGATATTTCCTATTTTCATTTGGAAATATGTGCAGGATCGGTTTCGGGTAGCATGGAAGAAGCAGGGGTAGAAGTTTGGGAGGGGATTAGAAAAGCACATACAAAATAACGCAGTTCTAAATAATCTGCAAAATACAATACAAAGTGTTATATAATTTATTTTGTACTTCAGTAGTACATATCCTTGTCACATCTCTGTATAACCAGAAAGAAGGCAGAAATAAGTGGAATAAAATCTAATATAAGATATTGAAATGTTTCGGGATGATTACAGAAGCTACATATCTATTTTGGCTATGAAACATCAAACCAGAGAGCTCTGCCCTGGAACCTTTTCGTATGACTGACCTCTGAACTGATACCCCAGATATAACTCTCATCCTAGACAGGCACACTTAGTACCATGGGAATCAGTATGACCTATAAATAACATGACTCATGAGAAGCACTGTTAGTACAGGCAATCCTAGCAGTATGCTATTGATTTTTATCTAGACTTGGAATAGACCAGGGTTATTAGCTGCATGCGCACTCAAGCTTGTTACTTATTTCATGCTCTGTGCTTCTATTCATTTAAGTTGGTTAGACATATGAATTGATTACATATTTAGCAGTGGGTATAGTATATATATATATATTCTGTAGGAGTTTCTAATACTGGTTATCAGGCACTGGAGGAGGGGTTAGTTCCTCCAGGGGGGGAGGATGAAGCTGGAATGCGCTGGGAGTAGATAACTTAGGCGAAGGGTATATACTGTGGTATCTATATAGTGGAGGGCCCCACCCCGGCGGATCTAGCCTATGGTAGCGGGAAGGCAGGATACAGCTACCCTGAGAAATGAGTGGTGGAAGAAACCAGTTGTGGTAACACTCGCTCGGTTCTCCAGGGTAAAGGTAGCCCACTGATTATGGCAGCAGCACTTCACCCAGCCTCCAGGGTGGAGCCTGGAGACGGGTGCTGGCAACATGCAAGGCTGGGCGCGGAGGAAGGGTGGGGCTTGGCGGCATGGAGGTAGAGATAGAGACTGTGGAGGTGTATTATAGAAGCAGGTCGACCCTGGAGGAGGCCGGGCGAACGCCTGGAGGAGTCGGGATGGGAGGCCAACAGAGCCGGGAGAGGTGCTTGGAGGTGTCCGGTCCCAATTGTCTCACCCTCCATTCCTCCGCCCTACCATATAGCGTACACAATAATGATAGATCTAAAAGATGGAAGGGTCCCCAAGGAAAAATAACCATCGAATTTACAGGATAGCAAAGCAGAGTCTCATTCTTGCACCATACCCTCGTGATAACTCATGCATATTTTCCCGTAGATGAGAGACCATTTGTAATATTTAGATATCAGTTCAGATAGAAAATATTAAATAAATGTATACAATACATGCGTATTTAGTTTTGGTTGGGAGTTTTAAATAAAACTATAGTGGGGAGAGCGGCGACAAATCAATTTATTAGTTGTTCTATTTCCATTCCTTCCCAAAATAGAACAGCAACCAAAAGAAGAAAACAACCTGCTGGTGCATTATATGTTAAATATGGCTAGTATGATAAACAAACATACAATTGCACTAAGTGCATTTTACCAAAATGGCCCTCTAATAGTACCACAACAAAGCGTACTTTATTTTATTTTATTCTCATGGATTTTGTATTCCTATTTATACTTACTTATATATCACACATTCAAATGATGCATTCAAAATGTTTCTATATGAATATTATATCATATATCTAATCTTAATATTTGTCTTTTTGTCAGACATACCAGCTTATTCACCTGCCTTCTATATACAAAGTTGTTTGTATCATCCGACACAAATTGAATATAGGCTCCAGAAGATCACTTTATTTTTGTACCATACCATGACCATACTGGTACCTCCATGGTATACATCTTTCTGTCTAGTCTTTATCACGGCGTCCATGTTAAAATGTCACTTTAGTATTAGGTGTGTTTCGTCTTTCTGACAAACTATGATTCATAATAGTTATATAACTATGGCTCTAGGACATGTCAGTCTTCACCCTTGCATCCGTGATTAAGACTACATTTAGACCGAATCCCCTCCAATGTTTCATGTCATTATAACTGTCATATTTCAGTGCTTTTTTCGTTAATACTCATAACACCAGTAACATTAAGCCCTGGTTAGCTGTAGCTAGAAGTAATAGGTTAGTATAGGTGATTGTTCTTATTTTAAATATACAGCAGTAGTTATAATATGAATACATATAAGTATGATTATACCAATAGCCATTGAAGAATAAATAGATGTGGGACGGGCTAAAGTGTCAGGGCTAACCATTGTCCCAGATTGTAAAATTATCTCGACCAGATTGACATTATATTTTCCCTCTCTCTATATATACACGGTACGACTGCTTTTCTTTTCACACAAATCCATCAATTTCTCTCCATTCATATAAGAGAATCACCCCTTCTAAATATGGGAGCTACCATGGTTATAATGGTGTATGTAACCTATACATTTCCCAGGGTGAGTCCAAGGCTGTAGATCTAGACCAGCTGCCTTAACATTTTGTAAGATGTAGAGGTTTACACTTGGTGACTCCCAAGACAATCAATATTCTATTACGAGTTCATCCTCGTCCTCCTGCACTACATCTTAGGTTATTATGCCTTAGCCACTAGGGCAGCTGTGCGGACATCAAGACCATCTCAGACGAGGGTCCTCCCGACATAAATGGGTTAACATTTTCCTCAATATTAACGGCTTGTATATCTTAGAAGGACGTGTTATGGCTTCCCAATATTCAAGGTTGATTATCTGAGTTATCTAAGGTGTATTTATTTTAAAATATGATCTTACAACAATAATCAAAATAAAAGAAACATTAGAATTGGAATAGGCTTATAAAGCATGTATTAATCAGATCACTGCCCCTATCATGTTGAGTAATTATTGTAGATCATTGTTAATGTAGTTGTTTTTCTTACATTATATGCATTGTGCTAAGGGGCCGGTTTGCAGAAATGCTGGGCAACAATAAGAAGATGGCAATAATTGCCTTGGACTGTTCTTCAGCGTGAGGGTTATTTCTTCTTGAATAACATCCTCCAACTTTTAGCCAACCCCTTGAGTTAGTTTTGTTTATCTCTACTCCCTGGTTCCATCTATTCTTATCCTTCATATTACAGTAGGGTGAGCACAAGGTAACTGCAGAGCCCCTATATCATTAGAGGATGGGTCTTGTGGGAAATATTTCTGCAGCGAGCAATATCATGCAATATCTAGAATAAGAAGAATCTGAGTATTCCCTACATGGTCGTAACTGCGCTGTTTTTGTGTAGATAAATGACACTGGCAGGTAGGCAGAGAGGGGTGGGAGAGAGAGAGAGAGAGAGAGAGAGAGAGAGAGAGAGAGAGAGAGAGAGAGAGAGAGAGAGAGAGAGAGAGCGAGAGCGAGAGCGAGAGAGAAGGATGGACATAGGAACAGAGGGGACCAGATAGACATAGCTAGAGACAGATTCAGTGCCAGGGATAACTCAGCAGTAGCAATTGACTAAAGATAATGGATGTTTAGAATTTGGTCTATATTTTGTCGAGAATCTTTGCATAGGTTCTAAAGTTGTTCAGTTGGTTTTCAAACAATAATTTGGCATTTGTCATCTGAAATGAGCTGCAACAGCGTCTTTAGACTGCGCAAACAAAGCTTTTAGTTGTATTCAAAACGGGAGAATTCTGGTTCTGAAAATTGCTTCGGGACACCCATTCCTCTTTTCAATATGGTTTTAAGGAAACGTGAAGTAGCTCAGGCGTGGGACATTCTCTTTGAAAATGTGAAAAACTATTCTGTGAAAAAAAAAAAAAATAATGTGTAAATAGTAGCCTCGCTCTACCATGATGCGGTTTTCATGTAAGACATATTTCAACGTTGTTATGTCCGGGACTGGAAGACCTTGGGGCCTCATCAAGTTAGAGGGACAATTAATGGACTTCTTCTATAGATTCATCTTTTTCTGGTTCAGGGGGTATATCTACACAAGACTCAGAACACTTTAAAAATATCTGGGAATTTCACAGAGGGAAAAAGCTGGCTCTATAAGAGCTTGCCATTAAAACCCCCGCACGTGTTGCGAAAAGAATAACTAACTTTTACTAAGTAGGCATAGATCGATAATGAATGTTTTAATATGACCATGTATTTAATCAAAGTAACGACTAAGTTGACTACAAGCCTGTAGAAACTGCCCACATGAAAAGTAAATACGTCTGAAAGGTTTATTATGAAGCAAACTGGGGTTTCCATATGACCCCATTCTCAGTGCCAAAACAGGGTAGAGACTAGCCTGAGTCAATTTCTCTGCCTTTTCGATAGCTACCTCCCTTGGCGGTCGGTTCATAAATATATGTACACAAATGAGGTCACTGGAAATACTGATATGGTTAGGAGAAAAACTGTCAGATCATGTAAGGTATAAACCAGCAACAACCAGAGTGCCTCAAATAAGCAACAATGGAAACAGCACGTGTTTGCATGCAATCCCCCCACGTGCACGCAACTCTCTGTGGCCCCTCAGTGCTCCCCTCCCCTCCTCCCACCCCTGACAACCTCCTCCCCCAACATGCACACGCCTTACCTAAGCTGCGTGCCTAACAAACCAACTCTGCACGCCATGGAGAAAGACCAACTGTTATATACTCACGCACTGGGGGTGCTAGAGGTAAAAGGTAGACTCCATCCAGCTCTGCCTGCCCTCATGCCTTGACACCTGCCTCCTAAAAACACCATTTCAAATGCCTGCAAGCATCGCCAACGCTTGGAGAGTGAAGCTCTGGAGCCGTTGCGGGAGGCTTGGGCCAATGTTTGAGCGTCACTGCCTCGACACTTCTCCTATCTACTTCCCTAATGATGGCTGCTTGATGATACCTTCCATGCAAAACTGATCCTCCCTGGGATCTTTGGGATCCATTTAGTTATTACCCTGATTGAATAGGGCCTCTTTTGGATCCCTTTGGCAGTGTTGCCACTGTATAAAGGCGCATTGGCGGAGGCGTTGGTGGAAGGAAGGGCTTCTGTGTTGTACATTCAGGGTGGGAAGATGGCGGACTTCTTATACAGAGGAGGGGCATCTCAGGCCTCGTGAATCAGACACTAATTGGGAACTATTTGTTGGTGGGTTGACCTTCTAGCAAATGCCTAAATCGAAATACTCAAATTGAAATTGGTGCCCAGTGTAACAGATTATCTGACATGACAAATGATGTGAACTTCAAATAAAAGTTCACATTTTAGTATTTTTTACTCGCTAATGGCACATTGTAGACCTTTAAAGTCTCCTCCAGTGTGAGTATGGGTTCGTCAGTTTACACTCAGTGAGTCAGAAAAGGTGACTTCAAGGATAAGCGTTCTTAATTGGTGCCATAGCGCATGCGATCACGCGAGCCACTCCTCAGCGAAAGCAATATCGGTTGAAAAATATCCTATATCACATGTGAAAGGAGTATCTTATAATAGAGGGTGTGACAGCCAAAGGTGTGGCTCTACCTTGGGGAGTCTTTTCGGCCAGTCAGAAGCACGTGTAGTGCTTTGGGTGCGACCCTGGGGAATTATTCATGTGGTTAAGATATTCCTCATAATGTCCACTGTCTCTCCCTTTGGGTGTTTACCTTCACATTTCCTAACCAGGATATACTTACCCCAGTTAGATCTCACGTGCTTCTTTCATATAAAGAAGAATCATGAAAGTGAATGAGTTTCAGCATGTTATATGATGATATACTAGTAGAGAGAAAGAGCCACAGAGCATTAACACGCCTAATGTAACCCATGTAACTGATTGGTTTACGATTTTATCTGGCGTGCAGGTGGTAGGGAGATCCTTGAGGAATTATGTGAAATCATATGTCACTCAACATTGCTAATCTAGAAATATAACATAGTAATAAAACCGATTATAATCACCAACCTTTATCTAACAAATATTCCTGTAAATATAATTAGTTCTTCACACCACGGCTATTAAATTCAAAAGAGATTTGACCATATCCAAGCTCTGGAATAATTTACCCAAGCTTTGAACTTTTAAGGCAAGGTCTGCCATGAAAACATTGGTACATGTCCAAAAGGTCTTGTACCGTAAAGGGCAGCGTGACAGCAGACATTCTCATAATATACACAGGTAGTATGACCTTTTACTCTCCTGGATATTCATAGTATCTTTTGCCAATGTTTACTTTGGCAGATATATACCAGGTACAATATCCATGTATTAGAGAATTTATCTTTTAGGTGTTCTGTATATATGCCTAGTATAGCTCTACAGTATGGTCGCTGTCATAATAGTGTCAGGGCCCATGGGTATAGCCAGAGGAAAAGCCTTGAGGGACTTTGAGGCTGTGGTCTGGGTAATCGGCAGGGGGTAGTTTTTCTAGTTATTCAGACAGACCACAGAACATTTGGATAGGTGCTGGAGCTCATCCATGTTTGGCACTCAGCAGGTGAACATCTCTCACCTGAGACAGGTGTCATAACACCTCTTCCATCTGTTTCCACTATGACAGGTGCGAAACCTATCATATGGCATGTCACAGCCGCTGGTGAAATCTCAGCAGGGGCTTTGATGTAGAACAGCAATCCAGATACTCAAACAAAATATAAGATAAGATAAAATAACAGAAATGGTGGTGGGATAAGTGAACATCCATAGCTGTAAAAGTATAGAAATAGATAATATAATTAGAGGGGAGAGAGAAATACCATTATGGCCGTGTGTATTTTTGTTAGCTGCAGAAGGGCAGAGGTGCTTGTTGGATTGGGTAGGGGGAATAATTTAAAAGAATCCCACGATGGTTGGGGCTATATTATGTTAACAAACCTCAACACTGGTGCGGACCAAAATTAAATGTCTCGAAAAATTCATCAACTAGTAATAACAGCCCCTGGTCAAAAGAATGCCAGAAATGGGAACGACAAAAGTTGATAAATCCCTCTTCAGATAAATATTTCGATAGCTTGATACACAAAACACCTGTTGTGAGTTGTATGTTATGAGAATGGTCAGTAGGCACAAATTGGGGGGATAACAGAGAGACAGCTCAAAGGGGGAGTGATTAAATGCTACCTGTACATCATACCTGAGTATGGGTCAGGGTAGAGGGTGGGTTGAGGGATGGGGCAGAGAAGGTGTGTGTGGAGGGGGGGGGGTAACTGTACCCCTGGAGGTAGGTGAATCATGAGGTCTGGCATCTCACCTGTCAGTCACACCTGGTGCCTCTACTCATCTTTCTTATCGCGCTCTGAAGGCAGACTGCTGATGACGAATTACAGACCCATTTGTGTCTCTGTGTGTTGAGGGGTATGGGTGGGTGGGTGGGTTGGTTGGTTGGTAGGTATAGAATGGATAGTCAGTGCTGAGAAGTGGGGGGGGGGGGCTGGAAGAGAGGGGTTGGGTCAAATACAAGTAGTCCCAGGTTGAGCAGTGAGGTATCAAATTATTCACACGTGGTCTGTCATGTGACCCCCATACCTGTGTCTGATTGGTGCAGTAGGTTTGGCTGGATGCCTTTTTCTGGAGTGCCACAAATGATGGATATGCGTGATCGCCTTCACAACTACAAAGGGACCATCCTCACACCCCCTCACCCCTCACAGCCACATCCCACCTGACCATCCCTAACCCCCTCCCATAGATACCCCCCCCCCCTCCTGGTAACCTTCATCTCCCTAAGCCACTCATGATACAGTAGCCTAGTCCCACCCACCCCCTGTACGTTCCGCTATATATATGCTCAACAGTGCATGACCACCTACCAAACTACCAACCAATACCTGAGGTTCTTTTTTTATACTTGAGCTTTAGGTGTCACACTACTGTATTCTATCAAGGTCGTCAGGTAACATACATATAGAAATAAGTACACCTATACAGGGTACAGCATAATGCAATGCCTAAAACAATTGAAACTAGCATTGTATATTATGCGTTGTTATACCTAGTTATCAGGATTATCAAATGAGATTTAGATCTGAATAGTAAAAGACAAAAATCAATAATAACGCAGCAATGGAATAAATATCACTGAACTCTCTGCACCCATTCAGTATAGGGAATATAAATAGCCATACATGTCTAGGCATTACGCAATTTATGTTGAGGATCAGTGAAAGCGTTTAGAAAGTCACAAGAAATACCAGCAGTATTTCCTGCTGGGAAAATCAAACTGGATGCTGTCTAATGTGATACATGAAAAGCTTTGAGTGAAGTGTCCACCATAAATCAACTATTGTAGTGCTCTAATGTTCGACCAGTGAAAACAGGCAGGTAATTCATGATTGTTCAAATTCAAAGGCTCATTGTGCATGATAAAATATATCTATGTTAAAAACCGTCAATAGCACTTTAGAGCTAAGACTAACGTCGTGTCTAGTTTCTCTACTGCCACAATCATTCCTTTCTGTCAGCCACCGTAAATTCAAAAGAAAAATGTCTGAACAATAAAGTATACATCCTTGCCTAGACTAGCTCCTTCGTTCAATCTCCATATGTTTAGGTATTGTTTTACTTTTGGTAGGAACTAGTGTTCTACCAGAGAAGCTGCTGGCATTCTGGACTTATCTGATGCTGAAAGGTAGAGACCAGACAAGCACAACCTGCCACTTAGAACTATAGTCACACTAGAGTAACAAACGACCTCAAGACATTTACAAATCGCAGGCATGTTAGAAATCGTGGGTATCCATGACAACAGCCAGTATACCTACTTCTCAGGTTGTTACTAAATATACATGCCTGTTTCCATGGCAACTGAAGACCTCAAGTCCAGATTAATTACTACTTCCAAAATGTTGCATTTTTCGAGCTAGTGGGCACAAAATATTGAATCAATATTTATAAATGTTGATTCAATATTGCTTCAACGTTAAATTGGATTTTGTGTCCACGTGGATAGTGTCCCAAATTCTAAAAAGTCTCTAAGTTAACTAACTAGGCATCTACAGTTTCGAGAGATTTGAGTAAAATGGATATTCCCCACTTATGATTTTAGGGTGTTTATGTTATGATAGTACCTTTTTAAATTCATTTTTATTGATCGCTCGTAACATACAGAAACACTATTGATGCTATGATCTATCTGATCATTTCCAACAGGGGTCCTCCTTCAAGATAGTGCAATTACAAATGATTTAGCCAAGTTCCTAACAATATTTAATTTTCCATTCAGAGTAGACCCACGTGTTGCTGCCTATAGATAGTTGCAGACTGATAGCTTCAATATACATGTATACAAGGATGAATTTATATGATACATGATACATGTCAACGTCATTGAGTTCGATGTGATTTGAAATACTGCCTTGTGGTTACACATATTGGCGCTGATGAAATGGCTCAATTTGCTCGTGTAACTTTGGCCAATAAAATCTTGTTCAACCTCAGAATATTTATTGCCGCATCTATACAATTATTAGCTAGAGGTTCACCATTTAATTCCTCAATACTCAAAACTCATTTAGATCAGAGATCCTAATAGTTGGCAAAATGACCATAGATTGTAGTGAAAATACACCAAGGTGTGTAAAGCATAACATAAAATGGAAATGACATAATATTATTAGGAAGCGTATTATGTGTTATTGCATCCTGAACATGTGCTGTGATATCAGGAAGTTAAAAAGAAATCCGTTACATAATATTTGTCTTTGTCCAAAACAGTAAAGTTGCAAGTTCTTTGAGGATTGTGAAATTTTAATATTTCGACAAGACATTATTGTCAGATCTGAAATATCTGGTTTCTATTGTGTGCTCATACTTGGCTGGATATTGATCTATGCCAATAAAATAAACCAAACTCAAATACTCAGTACTTGCTTCTATATTAAATGAAATTCATTGAAGACAAATATAACGCCTCATAATATCATAAGCTACCGGTATTTGTGTTTTCAATGATGCATCAAACTCAATATTATTTCACAAGAATTTAACAATAAAATCAGTTTCACTAAGTTAGATTTGTGTTAGAATTCCGCAAAAACTCCTCTTATTAGTATGGCTGAACTATCATATCACCCTTTGAAACAGTCTCTATAGTTTGGAACCAAATTTCATACAATATATTCTAAAATTATAATGCCATGACTTATGAAACGCGTGCATGAAACAAACCTGATTTAGCGATAAAAGCATATTGCAGTTATCATTTTGATTCTGTATGTGAATGATTTTCTTGAAAATTCTATGGACCTAAATGCCCAATACTTTTTAAGTAAATGCCCTCCTTCAGACGCACCATTATTACCAATGAATATCTTACATTTTAAGACACAGAAAACGAGTTCTTTGAACATAAGCATGCCGTTGGGCAGCATTACACGTGTTCGTTCATGCAAAGATCGTCCCAGTCATCTGATTGAAGAATTTTCAAGAAAATAAAGCAGCCCTTCAAATGAAGAGAGTCTCATTACAGACACTCTCAAACTGGGACTCTAAGATGGTGAATGGCCGCCATCTTGGATTACTGTTATGGCAGGAGGCTCGCAGCCATTTCCATGAGTATGAATATATCATTGCACTTCATATGTATGTTACGGCCTACATGCATATGCATATGTAAATAAACTGATCTGTACTGACCTGACCTAACATCCCATCAGAATTAAAAGTATTGAAACTTATTGATAGGTAGAAAGTTCGTCTATCGTGGAGTGAGCAACCTGTTCATTCAAATATTAGGCTTGCAAATAATATCAAATTAATCCACCAATTCCAATGCACCGATGCCTTTAGACATTAAACCTGAATAGCACATTTCCCTAAATCATATTTTTAGCTAGAGACCATGAATATGACCCAGTAAAGTTGATTTTATGCTCAAAGTACTGTAGAAAGTAGCCCTACGTGCTGCAAACCATGGAGTAAGTAGTGGTAACAAAAATACGGGGAAGCACACAACCATTCCATACCCCAAACACGTGTTGTTCTCTTGGAATTAGAGTACATTGGCTTCCCACAGTGGCTTCCTCCAGGCCAAATCACATCCCCCACACCCAGGAGTAAGAAATGGACTCACCTCCTGTGGCATCTGTCTGGTCTACTTTTGTGTACTCCCTAAAGCTGTATAGGGGGGTAGGGTAGTTTCCCCTTCCTCCAGTAACTAGGTCGTGTATTGGATTCCATCTGTGGTCAGTACACAGCTGGAGGAGTCATGTGACAGGGTATGGAGGAAGAGGGAGGGGTGTAGGGGAGTAGGTGGTAGTATAAACAATTAACACAGAGGAAAATAATAAGTTTAAACTCCCCATATAGGATTAGGTGTCATTCACACCAATGAGATAATTCCAGTTCCCTTGTATGCTAAGTTATTGATCGGATCCTGATTTTGACATCAAGATCTGTCCCATTGAGAGATGCGCCGCAAGGCAACAAGTGATACCTTCCTCCCCGTCCCGGATAATGCCTACGTAGTGAGATAATTACCATATAAGATAAGGAACATAGAGGGTTTTTCGAGTCGAACAACCCATTTTAATCCATGATTTACTTTTGTTAGTGTTTGCTTGCGGACAAAGCTCAGTATTTTAGAGAGAAATGCAGATAGACATACGTGAAGGAAACTGGATGTACATTAAACTCAGGTCATTGACCTTAATACTTCCAGTATACATAAATGAAATTACAATACATATTAAAAAGTTTGGCTCATACAAACCATTAAAGCCCATACAGACGTCATTGTCTTCCTAAAAAGTATCAAGGTAGGTTAATGTGATCTTTCCCATTGACGTCGTTAAGTTAATCACTAAAACAAATAATATATGTATGAGATAAATAGACTTTCCCATGCCATTAACAAGATCAACAGATACAACTTCTTTCCACATCGCACACATGGCATCTCTAAAGAACAACCAAACTTAAATAAAGTACGATTTTCTAAAATAAACTAATTCTCATACTAATCCTAAGTACTGTGGTTGTTTATATATAATAAAATCGGTATGCAAAAACAGTTTGTGGGGTTATTATAATTATATCAATATGATTCTATTGGTTTATTAGCACACATAAGGTAGAGGCAGTATTATGACTCCTTGGGTAATCTCTAAAGACAATTAGAAGAAAGTTTAATGATGAATGTCTTACTTTTGGCTGAGTACCAATTGAACAAAGTATGTAGTTGAGCAATATCTAAACTCTTTTAAGTTGTCTTAACTTTCTTTCTCTCATAGTCTTTACTGGACACTTATTCTGTTATGATTCGAAATCCGTTCCCATTTCTACAATACACTTACAGCATATGGATTCTAAACTTCTCCAAGCATACACTGTACATACCAATGTAATTTTCAGATACAGTACGACAAGGCATGCACCATTCAGGTGTGCCTCAAATCTGATCGGCCAAGATGCGCACAATAATTATGATTGGTGTATTGAATGAGGCCAAGGGAAATGCAAAGCCCAATATACAGAGGGTAATACAATTGTGAAGGTCATGTTACAGATATTCTCTACTTTGGGTTGGTTAAGACCATAAAGCCATGGACAAGCAGGAAACGCAATAATAAAATAGCCAACCAACCAACTGACCAAGTGATACAGATATTTTGCGACAGCCTATGTAAAGTTTGAAGTTTGAACAAACATACAAGTCCGCTTAATTACAATAGAAAGATAAGAAGGAAGGGGATCCCCAAAACCAACATATATGTCTTTTCCCATGACACTAAGTGTATCATTATATACGCCTAAAACAATTTCAAGAAAATGAAAATATCTAAAATATTTCCATGGGTACCACATATCAATATATGTGGACAGTCGAGGGAAAAGGGTCCTCCAAAGGTTAAACTCAATTATAAAATTGAGGTCATCAGCTTTCCAGTGGTATATTTCATTAGCAGGTACCACTTCTAGTTTTTGAGAACTGGCTCCTTGAATGTGTGTGGGCACTGTCCAATCTCAGATGCCAATAAGCTCTATCTTACTTTGTTTTAGAGATATCTCTATCTAATTAGCATAATTATGAAAATTCCCAAATGTCCTAACTTTTTCAAACATTTAGTCACAGCTTTTAATCTTAAAATGGGATTTACATTCCGTTTTTAGCATGGAAATCCTTGTGGGGCCTGTAATCATTTATTTCTTGAAAAATTCATTTTAGAATGAAAATTATGTTTCCATGGCAACCAAAAAGTGCAAAAACACCAATTTAGGCCCAAAAACGTTCTTTTTACATTCCAAATATGGAAGGTTTTCACTAAAGCTGGAATTTTCTAAAGTGGCTTCTTGTATTCTCCATCAAAAAGTAGTATAGAATAATTTTTATGATATTTTGAACATTGTTGGCTATATGGAGCCCCCTGGTGGCTAAAGTTGGTACCAAAAATCCCCCGCGGAGGTCCCTTTTCCCTTGTTAATCCACATATATTTTGAAAATACCTCTTCCTATCCAGGACTTAAAGCTTTAACCAGAATACAATGTACACGGCTAAACGCCAATGCAAACCTCAACTAATGGTTCAGTATTTCTCCAGGAAACACATTTTAAATCACTTGGGCCCCATTATTGGCGAAAGAAAAAATAAAGTGCAAAAGGGGCAAGCCCTCCAGACGGCAGCTGGCTCTGCCCCAGATTTATATTGGTCACCCATGCCAACCTGCTACAAAGTAGTAGCTGTGTGAGTGGGAAGGGACAGGAGGAGGGGGAGACTAATCTAAAGCCCTGGTGCTAGTAATACTATCTGGGGTATAATCCCCACCTTGGTATCTACTTCCAAACACACTAGTGTGTACCACACCCAAGACATGCATCTATTCCTATACTTGAGTGCATTGCTAGTCGTATTTGTTGGTGGGTTACTTTACAACTACAAGAGAAAACGCACTAAGAGCACTGCTACTGCATGGTGTAATTATATCTGAATAAAATAAGCTGGTACACCTGAGGCATTATTATTATTGTTTTATAATGTAAAACTAAACAGGTGAATGTCCTTGCATATATCAACAAGAGTAAGGCATTTGATGCGATGGACCTGGATAATCTGTAATTAAACATCCCAGACACACCTGTAGAATACATTATGATATATATATGTGGGATAAAAGTAATAAATGGGTTATATTTCTGTCAACAGCATGAACAGGTCTAAGACTTCAAATACGAACAAAGACCCTGCGCACTCTGTGATTGTTTAACCTTTGAACTGTTTGCTCAAAGGAATATTCTCTCTAGTTCTTTTCTTTCTCCTTTGGCTAATGCAATATCGCTGTAAGCTATCCAGATCTGTCAGGGGATCCCTTAGTTAGGTCAGTAAGGCCTCTACCATGAGCCTCATACAGACATGGGATCCAGAGAACATTGGCGCCGTCTGTGGTAATAGGGATTACCAGCGATTAATGCATGATATATAGACTGGAGAGTCCTACCTACCAAGTTGTGAACTATTCCCAAATTCGTTATTACATCTAAGATATTGTTCAGCGATCATTGAGCAGCCAAGAAGTTTCCTGTATTTTAATGTATACGTCATTTTATAAGCTATAATGAGGAATCAATTTATATAGTGAGAAATTACAAATTCAATGGTTCACGTTGAAATAAATTTCCTTATTAATTTCATACCATGGGTAAATTATCAATTAAAAATGCAACCATAATTATATTAATATGTTATGCTAAACTTTATATCCTTTAAAATGATCTGAGGACAGATCATACATTCTTCATTGAGATGATCAGATTGACTTCAAATGCCATAAAGAGTCCATTGTCTGAACATATTCATAATTGATAACTTTTGAGTAGAGACCTGTGGACTAGTGTCTATACAGGAGGGAATTTGTATGACATATACTGATGAGACTTGTCCACCGGCCTTACCACTCTATCCATCAAAATGGCCAGCGCTCAGACAATTCATTATTGTCACGTGTGTCAACTTATCCATTAGCGTTGACACAGGAAGGAGCAAGTCCATACATCAATGTTAAATTTTGCCTCGAGAGACTTGAACTTTGTGGGGGTAATATGTACGTTAGTGGCTATCGTTATTTCTTCAGTTTTATTATGCTGTTAACGTCATGGAATGTTGTTTTCAATCATTATATACGTGTAATATCATCATTCAAACAACATGCCAAATAAAAGTAAAATGCTAAACGGATGGGAGCAGTATATTATTGCATACCCAATGTTCCTACCACTGATTAATAATTTATATAGTTTAAGTGTCATAATCTGTTGAAATAAAATTTGAATGACAAGCTATATTGTTAAATCTGAATTATGAATTATACCAAGTAGATATATCGGGGTTCCTAACCATGAATGCTAAATCTCGAATCGGTTGGCAAGGTCGTAACTTATAGGAATGACCTATATCAGGAAACTGCCCGGGGAGCCCTTATGCAACACTAGTCACTAGTGATTAGTTGGTAAAGTGGTTGATTGCCTTTCATGATTGCATGTATAGGTCATATAACACGTGTGGTTGTCTAAAACGATACTCATATAACGTGTGAAGGAATAACAGGGATAATTCTGTGGACCATTCTCCAAGGACATGGCCTCAAGATTCTCAGATAAAGATACGATACGATATGATATAAATGGTATATAATCTTACATACAATGTCGTATACATGTTTAAAGGCGCAGATCTCGGTACCCCTCCAGCGACAGTCGGAGTGCGGTCGGGACAGGTACTCAGCCCTATATATAGGGGTGCTGGGGGTTTAAAATGTAATTATGTACCTGTTCAACCTGCCCGATATACGGGTCAGTCAGTATATTGTCCACAGCCAATATGAACACGATCCAGACACAAATCAAAGCCAGACTTGATGGCCCTTCATGCACCCGCACACTGTTACGTTCTATCAAACCACTTTGCCAAAAATAACCATGAATGTGAATGCGACAAAGGTGCCCTTCCACTCTGAGAAGAACTGCCCTCAGGGATTATTATACTCTAATATTGCATGCTGTACAGCACGACAACAGGTGTGTATACATGTATAATTAGAGTATAAGGCAATGGTGTTCCGTTTAATACTACGTTGACCTTTGTAAAAGGTAGTCTCTGCTCGTAACACCTTGATGGTCTTCTTACTAAGAACAGAATTTTCCCCCCATAATATGTATCACAGAAGTAAGACTGCAGGTGGTGAATAATCATGTGCTATGTGGTGGTGAGGAGGTGGGCCGGGGAGTGGGGGGGGGAGGGGGTGTTGAAGTACAAGATTATCATGATGAATACGACTAACCAGACTTTAGGTATTTATAAGCTATACTGATACTACCCAGGGATAACAATCGCCATATCTCAGGGCAGGCTTTTCCACAGAGGGACACTCGATGAGAACCCCTCTATATATGCCCTATATATATGGCCACAGGTGAGTCGTTGGATCAGGGGTGGGGGTGGGAGTGGGGCTTGAGGGGTTAGGCCCTACCTCCATGTGCTCTATGCTTTACACCTGGCCACTCGATCCGCTAAAGGTCCTTAGGCAATAACCAGGCGTGCCCTGGAGGAGCTTTAGTACCTGGGTTGGATTAGCTGCCCTTTGTTTCCGCGCGGAAGCGATCGGATTAAGTGACTGATCCCTCCCATCTGCCCGGTGCTACCGGACCCCATGGGTCGACTCGGCCTCTCCACTGACCTATCAAACTCTCATCAGAACTTTATCCATCCCCACCCCCCTCCCACCACTCTCCCATACTGCTTCCCTCCTGGTGCAGCCCTGGATACCATTCCTGCTGGGTGTCCTCTTTTATATTGTTTTTAGTCCCTCATCTGCTTTGGTTTTATTCCTGTTGACAATACACTTGTTATGTAGGATGGTTGCAGGAGAGTTTCTTATAGCCCCTCCTGTAGTCCAACTTGACAGACTTTTCTGTTTGTACAAAAGTAAAGTCTGTATTGAGGGGATAGATGGGAACTGTGAATGGAGGGAAAGTTCCCAAGTCGAAGGCACTTGATTAAAATGTGTTTTTGATAAACATAATTCAAAGTCATTTCATAAGAAAGCATTTTCAAAACGTAGAATTTAAGTGACATTTTATAAGATGACTACTTTGCTTACCTCCACATTCATCAGATGGAAAGGCAATAAATAAATAAAAGTTCCATTTTATATGCCACACTGTGCCCTTTTTAAACTACATTGTGCATATTTCATCCCCGATGTCATCCACACACACTTCGATTAAATTTCAGCAGAGATTTGAGAATTGATTTATTTAAAGTCTCTGGCCTTTGTATCTTATACAATATCACCATCTACCTAGGCGATGTGTCAAATATTACAGGTGATATTCACTTAACAAGAGATTCGTTAACCAATGAATGTACCGTACTAGTATCAACTGTTGAATTTACCACCCATCATGGGAGGCTACAACAATTACACATAATACATTGCAAGCAGTTCAGTCAGAACTTACTTTTGTAAATTTCAAAGACTTTCAAGTTATTCAGAACTTTAACATTCATTTATATATATTCTTTTGTTTGCAGGTTCGCAGAGAAACGTATCTAGTCAAAGCGTCAATGATATCCAAATATCATATTTTCCCATTAAATTGTGATATTCTGGCATTTGATAAAAAGCTCAGTTTCCAATTGTATTTTACAATTGAAGACTTCTTTTTCTCAAAGAAAATTTCCCTTTCTACATAAGGCAGACTGAATCCCTTTTATATGTCACGCACATACAGAAATAGCCCAATTTGACGGTCGTTTCTCAAGTATATGGTGTCATACCACAACTTAAGATAGATGACTTGGTCATGCTCGTAAATCCACCAATATACACGAAACCTATGAAAATAAATTCAAATTCAAATATATGCAATGGTAGCCACTATACTACCATGTACCTTACTATATTCGATACAAACAGATATACGCATTTTTAATATGATAATTAGTAGACATAATTGTGCTAAAGGTTTTGTACCTTATGTCATGGGATGTCATTATGGCTCACAAGTTATGTAAACATTATGGGGACGTGGTTATGGGAGTTGATGCTACTTATGTATACCTGCTTCTTGGGGCTCAGGGGAGGGGAGGATGGCTGTTGGGACATGAACGCCCGTCAGCCTCATGCTTTGCCCCGCCCCAACCTTCTCGGTCTTCTACCTGTCTCCCAATGCACTGACCAACCCCCACCTGTTTGGCACCTAGGCTGATTTTTCTTGAGAACCCACCTAAAGAACGTCTCAACTCTTCCCTACAGGGCTACACCCAGAATCAGAAGAAAGAAGATAAATGGACAAAAATGTGGACAAACAACTGTGAGTAGTAGGCAAAGGTGGGTACTTTATTTGTATTTATAGCATTGAGATTATAGAAGTTTCCATGACAAAATTATTGTCGCTGGTTTGCATGAGCATCAACAACACCCAATATTTTGATATTTTATTGTCACTGCATAGACATGGTTGTGGCACCATATCAATTTCTATGAGTCTATATGGGAAACACAATTAAAATATGTTGCCATATTTTATCCTGGAGCGCCCGTTGAAACGATGTATGTTGGTACTGAAAGAGAGTCATGTGAGCACACACACCCAGGCTAAAACAATGAATTGTTTCCCCCAGTAAACAACAATGAATATTCATTAGGCAAATGTTGGAACAGTGGCAGTCATTCCTAATCAAGGTGGCCTTTCAGCGGCCACAACAAAAAGGTGTGTTAATTGTGACTGTTCTCTGCATTTGCAAAACAGTGACGGGAGAGGTCGCCCTTTCCAAACTTTTTCACAGTTGGTCTTTCGCAAAGCAATCGATGTCGGACGAACGCCGATGCGTCTCCATTCTGTTTCCAATTTGAAACAAAGGATCGATTGATACATAGCTAAATCCACGCCGACGCCTTTATCGTTGCGCCATTTTGCCGAGCCGGAGCTGGACAAGAGGGGCCTTCCGTCCCCTAACTACGTCGGCCAACGTGAGCGATAATAAAAGAAGACTAGTGTCTGATCCACATCCCCTGCCTCTGGTGCGCCCGGGGGAAAAGCAACGAAATAAAGCACAATAAATTATCCTATAGCGGAAATGTTTCCATCAAAATATACAAGGCCATGTCTAGAAGTTGGCCCTGTGTTTTGATAGAGGAGGGCAAAGGAACAGGATACAGAATAGGTATGATATACAGGGAGGGGTGGGGTAGTTGGTAAATATTAAGAAGTTTGGAGAAGGTTGCAAACCAACGGAAAACAACTTATATATGATCCATGTATTGGTTATTACTCTGGTTCAATGTTAACAAATGAATTCAGCTATTCTTCTAAGACTGGCATACCTGGTTCTGTAACATATATAATATTTTACAGATATTTCGTCATGCCGTTTGTACTGTCAAGTCAGCAACAGTGTACCTATAAGACAGTGTACCGATAGTGGGACTTTTCCCATTGCTAAGAGCAAATACTGCTCCAAATATATAGATAGTGTCTCATGACAACCACACATGTATGATCAGCGTCATTACTGTTTTACAGACAATACCAATTATATAATTGTATAAGCTGCTCTTTTTGACATGAAACATAAGTGGGAGAATACCATTTCGTTATGGCTAAAACATGCAATGTCTGATTATGCTATCATCTAACTGGATGGTGTTTCTCCACAAATTTGCGGAGGTCCGCAAATTTGCGGAGGTCCGTAAATGCACTCTCAATATATTTATGGAGGTCCGCAAATATATATGGAAATGGTTTTTTAGTACTTAAGCATACAAATACGGAGCTCCATATATATTTGCGGAGCTCCGCAAATTTATGGAAGCAAATTTGCGGAGCTCCACAAATTTGCGGAGCTCCGCAAATTTGTGGAGAAACACCATCCTGGGAATTTGTCCCACATTATGTATAGTATTCGCTAGCTATGCTGCCAATGGATGTTCATTTTTTGCAATAAATTGTCATCCCAATAGCTGAATACATACAGTGCATGCAAGTGATCAAACAAGATGATACAATTTATTATACTGCAATGCACTAGTACTGGCGGAACGCTACATAGAAAATCAAAAAGATGTGAAGAGAATCGTGTAGAAAATCACAACGTTATCAGTTGTTAATGTACCCCTCTGAACACATCGTAATCGTAAATATTACAATCGTATTCATGAGTAGTCTTGACAAGGTAGATGTAACAATGCAAGGATTTCTGCTGATTAAATTCACTATTACATCTAGAAACAACTATCATATATATTCCTGATTTTCAAAGTCCTCATTGATGCATTCATTCGAATGTTTTTGGAGAACAATATATATTTGATACAATCTATATGCATGTAGTGTAGTCACTCTTCTTCTCTTATTTCAATGTTGGCCGCTTTTGAGAGGTGCAATATTCTCTGGTCAATAAAAACATTCAAAAATTAATATTCTCACTCGATATGTGATACAAATATTCTATGCCGACAATCTACAATTCTAGTGGTGTTATTGTTATGAATAATCCTGCAACACATACGAAGTGTGAAAAGGGAGAGTTAGAGACGGGTCACTATGATAAACTGCAATGCAATTCATTTTGCACACATATGACTTACAGCCTTTGGCAAAATGAAAGCATAATTGAAAAAGAGTTCCACCTAATACACCTTTACTATCTGCTTTATTGTGATGGCCCAAAACTTCTATTGGGTTTACCGTGGCCCCATCAGAAGCAACACTTGACAGTGCTTCTGATATATTGCTGGAAACCAACTAGAGATAAGTTACTAGTAACTAGAAAGTTGGGGAAATACTTCACAGAGCTCAGAATGGAGATGATAGATCTATAGACTGCTGTGTAAGCATTTAGAATATATTCAGTTAAGTTAGATTATGCATTTATATTCTATGTTGTCATATGTTGTACCTACAATAAATTTGCTTTCGTGTTAAACTGTGACACCTATAATAAAGAATAGCTGTCAGTGTCATTCCCTTTTTTCCCTTTTTTTTTGAAACGGGGAACTTTATTGATATATCTAGCTCAGGAGAGTCATTAGCAGTCCCCCATATTCACATATGACACACCTCAAAGTAGGTTTATGTGAGCAGTACCCATTGACAACACTTTTTATGTGCCTGTATGCAAATTGATAAGGGATATTGACATGTGTCAACACACATGGCCCCATGTGGGTCAGTAGTGTAATAAACACCATACCTTGGATGCGATATGTCACTCTCACAGGTAATTTATTCTCACCTGGGTCATGTTCTGTATAGGCAGTCAACCATGCCCAGCCCCACCCATACCCCTCAGCTTACCTCACCCCCCTACCTCTATCTACTTAATATAATACGGTCACAGGATGAAGCAGTTCTAACTCATCAGTGCTGTGAATCCCCACAAACTCTCACCTCAACATCACACCCTAACAACCCAGCACAATCCCTACCCTGTGTGTCACTAGCCTGTTACCATTACCACAGACACCTTCCGTTTATGGCGGGATGGGTACTCTTTTACCTCACTCTGTATGTACAGAAAAAAGGCAGTTAGTGACGTCACAGAGGCTGCGGAGGGATACCACCAATGGCCAGCCCTGTGATAGGATTAGAGCTAGAAAGAGAGCCGTCCACAGCGCCGCCTCTCTGCAGAGCAGGGAACCTCACCCATTGCTCCACCAGTGGGTCCCAAACTCAAGGATCCCAGCACATAAAATAATTTGGATTGTATTAGTGAAATGGGGATGGAATTGGGAGTTTGTCTGGCTCTGAAGATGTAGGACGAACTTGAACTTTGGGGATGGTTGCCGAATTGCATGTGAGAGGAAAGTTCTGAAACAAAGTGATAATGAGGCAATTTATATACACTGTGCTGAATAGGCAGAGGGAGCAATTTGTAATTACTGTCCAGTTGATTATGAATAAATGTTTTTTTTGGTATGGGTTGCATAGCGAAAAGAGAGGACAATTTACTGTTATGGGGATTTGGTTATTGTATATTGTCAAATCTATTCCGAATTGGCTGCTATATCTATATGTATGAGCAGTGGTAATTCTCACATTTTGCAATATATTATGCGTAGAACTTAAAATGAATTTCACTGCAAAAATCGAAATATAATTTGTATCGTTCCATTGTTTGAGAGGATGATACAAAGGATCGAAAACAAGAAAAAACAAGCGGGGTTAGACTGTATCACCATTGGCATTTTGTTTCTTTCCATTGAAAAGGTGTTATCACCGAATCGCATTTTAGTGATATACATTTGTACTTCCATATTTGGGAGGCTAATGTATTACAGTCCCTTACTTGAATATTCAGGGAGAATTAACTGTTAAAATGTAGGTGTTCCTCAAACATTTTTATTTCTGTCGTTATGAAAATGTAACATGTAATATCTACAATAAAGTAGTCTAACAGTATATTAAACTACTTTTAGAAATATATATAATAAAGTGCAAAGCATGCGTGATAAATCGTTAATTTCATGTTAAGTTAGAGAACATTAGAAAGTTAGTTGGAAAACTTACCAAAAGTTTAGACGTTGTTTTCAACATGGTGGAACCGTTACACCACACAGTTCTCTAGTCATGCAGGCTTCCAGTTCCTGTGGTATCTGGCCTCTTTCGTGGTGCTCCCCTATCTGCCAACACCCCCCTCCTGTCAGCTGCCAAACCAGCCGACATGGTTCGAAAATTAAAAAAGAAAGTTGAAAGACTGGCCCTCTCTGAATGGACCAATCACAACACAGCTCTCTCCTCGACGCGCGGCTCTCCTCCCTTGAGAGAGGTGCATTTTTCATGGCTGGTATACCAGCACCTAGGGCACAGACTTCAGAGTCTAATAAATCAAGAATGGTGTTTTCTATGTTTCTTTTCCTTCCCTGGATTTGTTTGGTTTTAGGGTGAAGTTTTGGGCGGTGGCTTCTTGTTTTGGCAGGACTTGAAGACGGAGTGTTTTTAAACATAGAAACAGCATCAATTCCACGTTCAGTCGTGTTGTCTGGGTTATTTCATTCGATTCCTCTGTTCCCTAGTGTTAAAGGAAGGTTTAGATATACAACGTCACGTAGTTCAGCCTGGTGCTCAATTATTTCTTCTTCACTTTAAAAGTTCCAAGAAAAGTCCCCAGCTGATGTTGGTAGGAATAACGGAATTCCATGTGGACACATGTAGTGATGTGTTTGTGCTTTTTACAGTGGTAGTGTTTTGTCCAACGTATTTATACATCTGTATAAGGCAATCTAGTTTGAAGCACTTATTTTTTATCTAAAAAAAAGTTATATAGGTCTACTGTATTCCATCCCGTATAGTAGGATAATACAGGGAGAACCATGCATTTACTTCGTATACTAAAACGGTTTCCTAGCGAGTTGCTTTAGGCACAATACATACCAATTGACGCCAAGAGGGATGTTTTTCCCTGCAGGCACATTTAACAAAACTGTGCGCTATCTGGAAACATGGAAGTGATTTCTTTTGATATTTGGGCGCATGGTAAAGGCATACTAAACCTTGATTTAAAAGAGCATTATAGATATCAGGCAATGCCAATTAAATGGGTCTTTTTAGAAATGACCATCTATCTATTTAGTTAACCCCAATAAATTAACGAAACCCCCTGTCTTCCTAAAAATTGAACATCATTCTTTGATATTCATTGGCAAATTGTAGGTAGTGTGTTCTTCTAAATTTGTTTATCAGTGTGTCACACCTTTTGGAAGTTACACCCATCCCGGCGGGTACAAACATTTACCAATGTTGATTCAATGTTCTGTGCCCACTGGGATAGGGCGTACCGGTATGAATGAACGAACATCATTTTCTGCATAGAGCCTGGTCATGTGCATTGTTCTTTACGTCTACAGAACAAAATGTAATCAAGGGGGGGGGACTGCACCTTTGGAAAAAACACTAATTTTTGGCAAAATCTCCCCCAAAAAAGAAAATCCGTGTGTGTGGCGGGGGAGGGGGGCGAGCATGATACAATCATAAAGTGGCAGTTAGAATGGACACTCATATTGAAGAAAGCAAAAATAAAAGCTGTCTTTGCCATCGAATTTCGATGTGAATTTCAAAGTATTAAGCATGTTTGGTGTGAATGATCTATAGAAGTAGTCCCACTAGGGATATTAGCAAACCCGACTCTGATGTTTACTGTCATATAGAAGTGATTTAGCACTTGCCTAAGCTCATACTGATCCTGGTACTGCATTGGGTTAGTCTCCCTCCCCTCTCAGTATTATTAACCCATGCTGACTGCTCGGCCTGATCGAAACGATTTGCATACACATCACAACTCCATTGGGTGTTGGTGGAGTCTACTTTACCTCAAATACGTCTAGCGTCTATACTATTCTGTGCTAGTCGTCTACTAGTACGTTCTCCATATTTTCCTGATAACTATAATTTAATTTAACTTATTATTATCCAGGTCCAAAATGAAAGTCAATGCTTAGAGCATCTGTGCCTTTGGGTATGTCACGGACACATTCTTCCCACCTATGTCGATAATCAGACATTGGTTGTAGAAATGGGTTACAGGTGGCCAAAGCATTTGACTATTTTAACAATACATCATTGTGAGATGCTTTTGTGCTAGATGACCTATTATCTATATATTTTCAGTGAACTTCGTAGCTTTTCAAACGTACTTTCGATAATCATCTATATTATCAACCAAACACTTCATAATCAGAGGAGCGAATATTTCGAGGGAGGGGGGGGGTGCAGGGATAAAAGTCCTGAGGTCCAATATGATAGGAATTTATATCGCATTTCCTTTAACAAACACACGTATTACTAGTATTCTGACTTGATTGGAAACCCATGGTTCTATTTAAATTTGACTTCACAAGTACATGCCTACTTTTGTATATTGCATCTAGGTGGTCGCTCCTATTCATACATAAGTGCCTCAGGTTAAAAAGATTAACCTACTCTAATCAAAAGACCAAACTGTGTCTGCATTGCCATAATAGTACTCATTACTGATCAAACTACCTAGCATGTGATCTATGGCTTGAAGGCTCTCTTGGCAATGACGCCCATTTTAATTTGGAGAAAGCCAGGTGTTATGCTACTCAATTGAGATACAATCATACTTCTAAAGTACTTTACAGAAATTATCATGCGTGGTCATCAGTGATGAGTAAATGGTATGTACATGAACTATATAGGTACTCCTAAATTATAATTGCATGGCAGTAGGCTGTAGCAAGAACACTAAACATTCTTCTTCTTTGTAAATTATGCAGATTAACAATGTGAGATGTGACTTGAGTAACTCATCGCTCAATGTTCAAAGTGGGCAAGCTCCATTAAAAAGTTCGAGAGTGGACAAAAGTTCTAAGGCCATATACCAGCAGAGAGCCTGAAGTATGTCATTGTTATACCTTTGAAACTGAACGCTGTAACTTATATTCATTATAACAAAACTGATACAGTAGATGCATTTCGAAGAGTTTAAATGCCCCTTTTTCACTGATGGTCAGCTAAGATCCGTTCGCATTCGTTCAAAACTATGATCTAAGCATTGGCAATACGATCAAGAGGTTTTCACATTTGTTCTTAATAGATAGTTGCTTGATTACAGCTAATATAAATGTTTAACGTACATGTATTTCATTGAACCGTATTTTCATATTCCCATAACACTTTCCTGCTATACATATGATTTCTAGGGAAATGATTCCACTGGCCTTCTATAAATATTAGTTTACTAATATTGTTGAAATTATGCAGTCTTGTTATATCTCACTATTGAGAGAATTATCGCAAAGTTCAGATATAAGTACACCCTATATTAAATATGTATAGACCCCATATGAAATAAGTTATCTAATTTCCATAATGCTACATAACCAATACAAGTATAATCAGGAACTATAGAAGGGAACACATCGGAGGCTTATGCCATCCATTGCAGACTTATCTCTCCGACACCTCAGATTTGTCCCGTTACTCTGAGGAGGAGATTGCCTACGTGAGGGCCTTAGCTAGCCGCCATCTTGGATCCTTGACCCTACCCATCATAGTTAGTCAGCCCTGCCTTTATTGATAGCCATATCAACGCGTCGCACATTGGGAAACCCTGACAGCTTGATGCCTTCATTAATTTGTTAAGTTGTGTTTTATATCTGTGCCTATGAATTATGTCGTATTTCCCATCAGGAGGCAAACAAGGGGTGCATCCTCAGTTACTCTATGGGATGCAGGGGGAGATATAGCAATGAACGGTGACAGGGTATTTCCTGACTTCTGTTAGGGACAACGCCCCCAGGATCTTTTGCATATTTATATATTCTCATGTATTGGAAACTGGAAAAACGACAAGGGACTTCGAGTGACCCTGCCTAGCAAGTTTGGACCTACTCTAAAATACTTCTGCACAATCCTCTGTCTAGGGATTTTTGTATTTCTGGACGCTTTTTTGTTTGCATAAATGGAGTCAAAGTGCAAAAGCGGGGATTCATTGGATAATCCCTCTGTAACGTTCTATATTACAAAAAGCCATAACAAATGGCAGGTTTAAGGAAAATCGATTATTACCTATATATCTAGCCTAATGCTGTACCAATGAACCTAAAGAGCGCCCTTATGATCCATCTGTGCATTGACATTCTTTTCTAGACACCCATATATGTATGTATGTAAATTATATTATACGTGCTGAGAACAGATACATGCCTGTAATTTCGCAACGAACAGTCGACTGGATTGTGACGGCATACCCTATAGATGTAGTAGATACTATTTGTATAATAGAATAAGAAAATGAAATTGAATTGCAAAAAAAGGAGATTTGACATTATGCCATGACTTGTCTAGAACAGATTGTTAGTTAACTAATATGGACAGATCTTATTGTCCAAGACAAGATGGAGTAGCCCTGTTTGAGGAGTGGTGAAATGGTTTTGCCCACTCCTGAAACATTTTACTGATATTGTTTGTCAGATTTGGTCTCATTCCAATTAATAACGGCTGATGTTATTACCTTATATATGGACTAACTTTTTGTCCAATGCATGTCATATAGTTTTATTTTTAAGCAGTGTTTGTTACTCTGCCTTTGGAAGCAGGGAATTGCCCATGAATCTAAGAAAGACATCCATTACCAAGTGGAGAGTTCCTTTTTGGACTACTTTGTAATAAGAAGGTCTAAAGCCGGGTCGAAACAAACTCCTGGATAGGATAGGAAATGTTCTCTTAGGGAACTATATATGTAAAGCAATGTGATATTGGCATATTATGTCGGGTCCTTGGTTTCGGTCGCTGTAGCACGATATTAGCACGAGTTTGGGAAACTCCCTTGCTGAAATTATCTTTAAAATGAATCGACAATCATTACCAAAAAGTGAGGGAAGATATCTGAAACATATGTGGATCAACAAGGGAAAAGGGACCTCCGCGGGGGATTTTTAGTACCAACTTTGGCCACCAGGGGGCTCCATATAGCCAAAAAGGACCAAGATATAGCAAAAACCTGTCTATACTACTTTTTTATGTAGAATATGATAGGCCACGTTAGAAGATTCCATTTTTGGTGAAAACATTCCATATTTGGAATGGAAAAGAACGTTTTTGGGCCTAAATTGGTGTTTTTGCACACATTGGTTGCCATGGAAACATGATTTTCATTCTAAATCGAAAGTTTTAAAAAATTGAATGAAAGAAGGCCCCAAAACAATTTCTATGCTGAAAACAGAATGTAAATACCATTTTTAGATCAAAAGCTGTGACCAATTGTTTGAAAACGTTAGGATATTTATGCTAATTAGATAGGAATATCTCTAAAACAAAGGAAGATAGAGCTTATTGGCATTTAAGATTGGACAGTGACCACCCATATTCAGAGAGCCAGTACTCAAAAACTAGAAGTGGTACCTGCTTATAAAAGATATCACTGGAAAGCTGATGACATCAATTTTATTATTGAGTTTTTACCTTGGAGGACCCTTTTCCCTCGACTGTCCACATATAGTCAGAAAAAAATACACACATAAAAAAAACAAGCTCGTTATCGAATACAAGACATATGCCTAAAGTGTCAGTATAGTGTTCCTGCTGATTCTGACGCCAGTGATGATACATAATTGAAGACAATTAGCTTGCCAGAGGCTGGGCGGGCTCCTGGTGGGGAAACATAACTCAACCTACTTCGCCTCCAGGCCCTGCGACTGCATGGCTGCTGATACATGCTTGAATTTTTATGCTAAATTGCCCCCTAATTACAGGGAATCACAAGGGTTGGGAGCTAACTTCCTCCAGTGTGCCAGGCCCATGATTTAGGTTTCTAAGCCTGTGAGGTGACATTTATTCCACACGAGATAGGGGTAGTTTAAATTCTTAAAATGGGGGTGGATTGCCTACAGTGCAAATCGATGTCCTTAAATGATTTAACTAACTTTTCTGAGAGTAGGTGGAACTATATAAAGTGACACATGGAAGAGGGTGCTAGATCCTTTTTTGGGGAGAGCATGTCAAAATTCCTAACATTTCAGAATCAATGTATATTTTATCCATGAAAATGTTAGTACAAAGAATGCCGAATACAAGAAAACTATAAACGACACATGTAGTTGTGTCTCTAATTGTACAGTGGTCTATATAGTTACTAACTATAATGGACTATATAGTTCTTAACTATGGTTAATCCCAGATTCCTAACATCCCTGTATTCCCATCTATGTTCATAAACGAATAATTATGTGTATGTTATATATAATACATTGCCTAGATGAAATTTACCACTAAAAAGCTATACTGTAAGTCTTAGCTCAACAGGTGAATAGGGACATCATACTAAGGGCCCTTGCTGTTGGATTGTGTGGCTGCAGTGGTGACGATGATCTGGATGATATTGATAGGATACATACACCCTGAGAACTGAGTGGTGAATCTCCAACACTCGCTCGGTTCTACAGGGTAAAAGTATTCTATCGACCGGGGGCTGAAGTTTCTTTCTATCCTCCTCCCGGCTTGCAGGTACTGCCAACTCTCCTATATAGGTCTACATACACATGTAAACATCCTCCTCCAGGGTCTCTGACCTGTTTACAGTTCGCTTAGGGTGTCAGTTCTCTTCTACTGAAGCCAACTATAATCTAGGTGATAGTCTCTGAACCCTGATACATTTTATTCTGTTATCTAATTTTTTATTTAAAAAAAAAGGGGGGGGGCTTCCATGTCCTGAATGGAAAAATTTTCCCTTCAAAAGAAATATTTTGATTTTTTTAAATGACATCATGAAAGAATTATTCCGTTGTAAAAAAAATAACGAAATGTTATCTTTTAAACGCAAAGCTTTGAAAAAAACATTCACTTAGAAATAGATTTTGATAATGCTCCATACATATCATATTTCAGAATCGTACATCAATACTAATTTAGGTAGGCATAAAAGCAAGCCATCGTCATTTCCCCGACCCCAGACCCTCATTAGTCTAGTCATACCAGTGGCTTTCATAGAGGAAGGTCACTGGTCATACCACTAAATACAGAAAGTCACGTAGCCATATACTAATTAATATCATAGTTATCCTCACAATCATTGCAAATCATGAAGGCAATGCCCCCAATTATATGGTCCAGAAATACCATAATATACATATAGATCTGAGTGGGTTATTTCTACATGTAGGGATGCCCTACCAGCATACGTTATGAGGCTTACTTGTCACAGCTATATATAATGCCACAGTGATTTCCATAGATACCTCTGTTTGCAGTAATGGTAAAACTATAAGCAAAATACAAAATTGGAGAAACATTTCTAGCAGAAGTCTGATTGTCAGGACATGTGTCCGCCTATACTTGTTCTATTTTTATACTTTCTATGAAAGTTGATAAAATAGTCTGCTAAAATAATAGTTACACACTCCTGACTCCTCCCTGTGGGAACCAGAGACAATTGTAATGAATAGGCTATAGATGTTTAAAGATATGTCTAGTATTGATTTGATATTTTCTTAGAGACACAAGGGCGTATCACATACACAATAGGCACGCGTTATATGAAGCCTAGAGTGTCCGTGAATATATATGTCTTTGCATAAACTATATATGGTTTTATATGCTGTGCACAAGATGTCTGCGTCATGTGTTCGAATACAAATCTTATTTCATAACTATTCTATTTGCTGCAAAAGACGAGGTTTAACAGGAATATAAGTGAATGGATAAGGTGGGCTCCAGAAGTAGAGAGGACATTTTGTCTCAGCTTCATGAAATCTTATCTTTATATAGTTTCGATAAATCCGAAAACTCTAAGCTAGCCATATACATGAACACCTGCAATGCATTATCTGATTATCTGCACCAATCTATACTTGAAGTTGTATAGGCAATTTGGAGAAAAAGGGGGAAGTGATGCCTCACTTGTCATGCTGCATCTGCAGTGCAACATTTTTTTATTATTTTAAAGCAAACTATTTCTGAGCCATGACATACACTAGGTATCTCCAGACTAGTTTTTCAATGCTGTAGCAGGTTTGGACGAAACGTTTTTTCAAGTCAATGAGGTCGCTTACAGAGAACAACCTGTTGCGTTTCAGAAATTTGATAGTAGATTCACATTGATCTAAAGTTCTTTAAAACGTGTTTAAAGCAGAGTGTATACATACTATAGCATATATAATAACCACCAGTGAGTCTCATTCTTATTGGATAAAGAACGAGTCATTATGCTGATTAGTTTAATGTAGTTAAGTACCTTTTGTACGCCACCTGGTGAGCTTTAGCTACACCTGACAGCTCATAATCAAACACCAGATGGTAGGATCGACTAATACCTTTATACCTGCATGTGTCTGAATGAATAATCACACTTTTTAGCTATACGTTTTCAACTGTGCATTTACCATTTTAGTATAGCAATGCCTACCGTGGTACCGGAGTAAGGGGAGGGGTAGCGAGGTTTTTAGGCACATGTTACGTATTGTGAGACATTTCTACAGAAATGTATCTATGAAAGCAATCTATTGGCAGGCTTATGTAATATTGGAAGAGCTTCTGGAAACATTGGGAATTGTCCATGCAGCTTATAACTATTTTCATCTGGTTCATATCCACTGCAATTTAGTTATATCGTGAGTTTCAAAAGACTCAACCTTGTTATAAAATACACCGTATTATACTCGTATGTTTTCTGGTAAGGTAGAAATGAGAGGCTGAAAAGACTCAACACTATAATAAATATGTAACCATTAAACACTGTGTGACAATGTAACCGGTATTAAGGCAACAATTGAGAATTGCTCTATGAATGACTTTTCTCTGTTTTCTGTAATTGCTCTTGTGCTTATATTGTGATTAACCACAAGTAATTATCTATTGAGATGCCTAACAACATCAAGGACATATGACTGTACCATCTTGTCATATCATCTCATTTGAATTGTACTGTGTTCAGAAGATCATCCTATGAAATAAACACTTTATAAACTCAAAAAAACGTGGTGAAAAAAAAGGAGAATTAATGTCGATAAAGACACTCACTTTGGTCACTACATTACACACTGAAATGGGTAGTTTTGGCGACATTGGTTCACTATTATGTCTGTGTGTGGTTGAGGAGGGACGGGAGAGGATAGTTTTGTATCATTTCTTTGCAGAAATGTGCCTCTGAGTCTGAGGACCACAGGATAACCAACACTGACATTACTTTCTCAGACTTCTGTCCACAATTGCACTAGCATCCTCTGGCCAATAACGGATTTTACTAATCTTGGCTTTGGTCCCTACATTTTTATGCATATGCATTGATATATGATTTTGATATAAATATTTTGAAATGTGCAAAATGCCTCTGGAATTTGTGAGAACTAGATGTCACGCCCATTATTGTACATTATTCTGAACCTCATGACGCATCCTGAAAAGTGTCCCTGTAATTCTCAAAACTATATTTGGGAAAGCTCTATCTATGGGATTTGCAAACTTGGCACGAATTCAAGAGATTCTCTGTGTGATTCCTGGTTCGATTAAATTTCAAATTGTAATTTTCTAGATTGTGTTCCCCTTTGATGTGAGAGGATAATAATCTAGAACCTATTGTTGGTAAGACCTTAGTGCACAGGTTTATTTGCATTAGCTATACGGGTCAACATCAACTGGCATTCCTTATAGTTATACTGACTAAACCAGCCCAGATCCTCTGGCATAGATAATATCTGGCATTGAGTCAAAACTAATTACTAGTATTGTCACATTGCCAAGATTCTCACAACGCTATATCAATAAAGCGGAACCACATAGCTATATACATATATGCGTATATACTAACTGGCCTCCTCTATATATACCCGAAATGGCGAGAATGCAGCGACATACAGCCTGGAGAAAGAAAATGCCACACACATATACTATACAATCCGAAGCAAATTAAAAGAGCCAAGCCAAAATAAAATACAAGCAGGGAAAAAAGAACACATACCTTGCTGTGGGCCTTCGGAGGGCGGCTGTACCCACTGCGGCCACTGACTTGACAAGATGGCGTCGACACTACACGGGGGCTGCTCTCATGCCCATCGTCGGTGCTCTATATCAGAGGGAAGATGAATCGAAAACTGTGTCAAAAAAGCCACCGTTGACTTGGATATTGAAGAGATGGCTCCTGTTGTATGTGACAGAGCTTGTGGGTGGAATTTGGCCTGGTTGGAGACGGGGATGCAGTGGGAGGTGGGGTTGGAAGAGGCGTCGGGAGGTGGGCCTGGGGACGAACTGCAACGTCGCTGTACTAACAGCGTTCTCGGCCATCGCTACATGACTTATGGGTTTTTCGGGTAGCGTCCTTGATACAAGGCAAACCTCAAAAGCTGCTGGTGGCAAAGGGTCATGGATGGATGCTATGGGTGCTGTAGAAGCTGACCCTAAACAGGAAGCTTTGGAGATACAGTCCACAACGATACAACTGACTTTTAGTTATTACAATATTTGCACAGGCACTTGTGTTTGTGACAGTGGTATTATTGTGTGACGCCTATACTAGCTTATAGTGATGCTTCATTGGGAGTCTCCTATCTGACAGTTCAGCAATATGAGTTTCAATTTAATATTCCTTATTACTGGTAACGCAAGGGAATTATTTCCAGAATCATGGGGAAATGATGGGAAACTCAGCATCGAATAAATGTAATTAACTGGTATTATGCGTGATGAAATGAGGGACTATAGGGAGTTTTACAAATTAAAATAGTATTAGCATTTTTGGAAAGATCAGGGAAAGTTTTCAATTCAACCCCTGAGAAGTAGACTGAGATCCCAACCCCAATAGTTAATAGTTAAGGTCAAAGACATTGAGGCAGGACACTTTCTAACAAATTTTAGTTTTTATGGGAAAGTATGGCCAAAGGTACTTTCTTCTCATCAAAATGATGTAAAGAAGTGCTCTGAATATATGAAACTATTTCAAATATTTCCCGAAAGAAAACTAAGTTTTGCTGATTAGCTTAGCACGGTCGGGTGCCCAGAAATACACATACATGTGTACATATATTTAAATTTAGTCCTGATTCTCAGGCATGCTGTTTATTGATCGAATAAGTCCAAATACAAGCAGGGTGCAGATACCTGGTATATAATGAAAAAAATGTGTATAGGAAAAGTGGGTGAATATGTTGATCAGACAGAAATATGAATTAACCCAATGCATATCTCACTCTTCAACGTGTCAATACCTAGCTCTGTTTTCCCAAAGACTTTTAATATCAATAGGCAAACTTCATGCAGCAATGTCTTTCTTCTAACTAACTTGGAAAGTCCTCTCATAATGGCTACTGAACCATTATAATTATATAGTTATTTGTCTATATTACCTTGTACCAGTTCCTTATAGGTTACTATGGGATGGGGTCACGTGACATATAAATCTTATCAATCCCAGGCGGTTGATTGGTCAGTTATTAACATGATACAAGTAAGTTCAAAGGACATTATCTGGTTGAAATAGTATTGTTGATTTAACTTGTTGGGATTAATTTGCATAGTTCCATGTCATATTCATATAGGTGGTATTGATTAAAGGGTTAACAGATTAAAGAATATTTGTGATTGATAAGGTGTAATCTCGGTGCTTGGGGGAGGGGGGTATTTATGAACATATTTTACGCACAGCTTGATAAAATTTAATTTAGATAACACAAATTTGCGGAGCTCCACAAATATATACAGATGTCCGCAAATATATACGGAGGTCCGTAGTTGTATGCTTAAGTACCAAAAAGACATAATTTGCGGAGCTCCATAAATATATTTGCGGACGTCCGCAAATTTGCGGACGACCGCAAATTTGTGGAGAAACAGCATCCAGGCATAATTATACGCTCATGGAAATTTAGAATATAATGGGTATCATTGCTTGGATATGTAATAATGATATTTCAGGAAATCAAAATAATGTAATCAAGTAGTGCTTCTGAATTTCATATCTATATCGAAATAAGATGATTTGATTGTGTAATCAGTAACAAATAATAATTTAGTTTGGTTCAAAATAATGCCACACCAAATAGCAGTATGACAGAAAATTACAATAACAGTCTCATCTATCTGTTGACCTGTGGGAGACAAAGGTGGGATGATAAATGGAAATAACTCGCAAAGTAGGTCATACAGACTCTGAGCTAATAGCTAAAGGGTGGAAGGTCACAAACTCGGGGTCACAAATTGGACCAAATAACTTGAATTACCAAAGACATACCACAGTTATAATATTCTGATATATAAGCATATCAATAATATCTTAGAAAGTTTGAAATATCAAACGCATGGGGAAAAAAACCCATTGATCTAGGTATAAGGAAACACGTCCTAGTTCTAGGTGTTTTGCTGTGTTGCCTTTTTGAAGTGACCGATTTCCATCCAAGATGGCGGCGCCCATTGGCCTCCATGGAGGCTCCAGTGGTAGATAATCGAGTTCGTTCCCGACCTGGTCGAATACCCTAGCGCCTATTTTACTTTCCTAATATTTAAGTAATGGATATGTTTTGTATTTAACATGGAGGTTTCGTTTGGGTGTGTCGGTATTGAACGTTCTGTATTATATCTAGTTAAGAGATGAACTCAGGTTTAGGTATTCGTTTCGTAAACGGTAAAGTAAACATAAACATGCCCTAGACTGGGGATCCACGGCTAGATATGTGAACCCCCATGACTTGAGTGGAAAGATGATATTCGCTGATTTTTAATCGCTATATTGCTGGTGACATTTGAAAATAATTCAGGCTACTGCACATTTTCTGTGACGTGTCACAGGGGGATGCTTTCGGTGCGTTCATCAACACGCAATAGCAATTACATTTATAGTGCAGTGCCTCCACATGTATGATATCACAGTTCAAGGGGAGTATTACACATACAAATTAACATCCATAGCTACGATACTATGGAAATCTGACTAAAAAACTTAAAACATCAGATCTGTTCCAAATAACAAAAATACAGATAACAAATCGGCAACAGAAAACATTTGCATCAAGGCAAAGGCATCATCAGAAAGGCACGTGTTGCGTTCGGTGTCCGTGATAGGAAATCCCTAATGCAACCACTAATGTAATTGAGAGCTATCAGGCAATGTACACCTGTTTCCTTCCCTCACCCACCACTAGCTATACACACCACCATCAACCCCTCCTGACCCTAGAGTTACCTACCTCTCAGAACCCATCCAGTGGCTTCTTTCCTCCAGGGTGGTGGCTTCGTCCCGTTCCTCCTCCAGTGGGGGTCCTCCCCTTTGGCTGCGATCTCAGCTTGGATTTTTTTCTCACTCCCTCCCTCCTCTCTCCCCCTCCTCCTCCGCCGCTCCTCACTACCCGCGGTATGACACCCCCCTCCCACCCCTGGTTTCAGCCAACCAAACCCCAGATCGGCGCTCACGTGACTAGACATGGGCTAATGAACGCTGCAGAACCCTACTAAACCTTCGCTTTATCACTCAACCCCCCCCCTTCCACTCCACCCCAGCCCAAGCATCAGCATACTGTGCGTTTTCCTCTGAGGCAATAGGAGGAGTCTAGGCAAACTCTGGAGTCGTTACATAATAAACACCAGTATCATTCCCTCACCTCCCACCTATAGGTAGAACCTTAGCAGAGTCCTACTGGGAATCTCCTCCAGGATTTCAAGGAAATACCCTATTTGTAACTTGGTAAACAATCCCATTGCCATCGGGCTAAGAGGTTTTGCTCTTCCAAGAAACATGCGATAATTTTTCCCATTCTCTAAATTTAGAGGGTCTCTGAGCAGCACTATGGTGTAACAAATGTTCCATGATCGACTAAGTGATTGTCTTAGAATTGAAAATATGTTTGGAATGTCAAAACAGAGAATCAATCATGAGTATCTTTGCTAAACATGGTGTGGGAATGATCATGTGGAAGGGGTATGTGAGTCACAGGCGGGTTACACTACGATACCTCAGTCATCGCCAGACGCGGGAAGCAGGGCGGGCTGTGATTGGTTCGCTTGGTGTCACATGACCGCGTCTTGGCCGTAAAACGTCGTTAGTGTCAGTCTTTATGGCGGAGCTGGCCATGTGGTTCGCCGACTGATATCACGTGGACCGGGGGCGTTGAATGGCCTGGTTGTGCTAGCAATGCTAAGAACAGAGACTACCAGGCAAAACTAAACACCTGCAGTCCATTCTAGAATAATACTGGATACACCCAGTTGCTACTGTTGATAATTATTAAGCATCGATAAGCCTCCTAGTTTCAGGAAACATGCTTTTTTTCTGAATCAGTTTTATAATTATATTGGTGATATAACATGATGAACACAGAAAGAGCTAGAAAGTGTTGCTGCTGTTTCTGCTTCGTTATAATTGGACAATCAAAACAAATGCAGTTGATCCCCAAATAATGAATGCAATATGGCCTACCCAGATGCTACTCCTAATCATTTCTAGGCATCAAAAAGAAATTCTTTCTTAGAATAGTATTATACAAGATAAATGACTCTTCTTAGTTTGTGATATGAAGAATGCGACTTGTTGCTGATGTTTCGGAGTTAATAAAATTGATCAGTTACATTTCTGAGAGTTTTCTTTGTTATTACAATTTGGACGCACTTACTGTAATATAACTAACGTCAATAAGTTATCAGTGGATTATTATCATACCCTGTTACCTGTACTAGCTTTGAAAAAAATGACAGATGTTATATTAATATCATATCAATTCTAAAGAGGACGAAGTTGAAGGTATTCTTAGTAATGACATGGAGTTATAAGCTATGATTTCACAATACGTCTACTGTGGGCCGTTGGGAGATAATTTAGGTTAGTCATTACTCGGCACAAATTCAGGACAACAGTTTGGTTATAACATGCATAGTGGCGAGACCAATTATCTCCATATCTGGGTTCATAGACAGGTGAGCACATAACTCATATACTGGCATGCCATGGTAGACTATCCTCAGACATTTTCAATTATCTAGACATAGTCATGGTGGTTATTAAATCTGACAGCACCATGTTGGAAAGATACTTGTGTAATGGTGTCCGATTTCTAGGTGAAATGATAATAATCAGTGTTAATTTTGGTCTCCAAAATACCCACCTGTGTCTATTACTGCATGGAGGTTAGATAGTAAAATATTTGGTTATGCACAATTATTACTGCTAGTTTTCTCATCACTGCCCCTCTTCAAAAAGAAAAAGCTTTAAAACCTGGTCGTATCTGAAGGGCATTGTTCGCCCATGTGAGAATTAAGGGGTATATCAATGTTTGCACAACTTTTTTGTTATTCATTCTAAAGCCATCAAACTATAACCTATAGCTATATAGGATGAGCTGATTAGACTACAAATGTCATTTTATCTAACACCTCCTATTATTTTGTAGCACAATTGACACTGCTAGTAACCATGAGTTTAACACTGTACCTTTCACATGAGTTACTAAATTGATATTTAGTTCTTCCAATTATTTGCTGTTGAAACTTCTGTTTGTAAATCACATTTTGATACAACTATGATTATCAAAACTATACTCAAATTATAATCATTACATGTATCATTTAATTCGATAGCGTAAATTCCCCTCGTAATATTGAGATCTCTAGAGACTAATATAAGTAAAAATATTATTCCGTTCTTTCAACTTTCCCCCATACTTATTGAAATAAACTCATGACATTTGTTGAATTAATTGGCAGAGGATAAAGAAGCTTCGGGAAGCTATAAAGTATGACCTATAAAATGAATTTGGTCTAAAGTTGTAATTGAACCAAAAAGTGACCTGATTAGTTTGTTATTCATTTATTTACCCTGCAGCATATAGGACCAGCCCATATTTGTCTGCGGTAGCTCCGTTGTAACATAAAATAGATGATATATGTTATACAATGTGTTACATCAATTTGCCTAAAGGCTTATTACATAAGACTAGTATTGAGATTATGCATTAAAGACAGTAACGTCCAGTTCCAGATAGTGACTTTGGAACATTTTGCTCTTGCAAATGAAAAAAAAACACCAGAATATTGTGTAATAGAATTATTGGGCTGATGGTATTTGCCCTACAGAGGTAGATGGTATTATATAAATTAGGATGATTTGTTTCCTGATAGGACTGATGATCGAATATTCCCCTTTCGAGCATAATGGTGAGTATTTCTTACTAAGAATAAGTGTGAGACAGGGGGTGAGTCAAGACCTCAGGTCTTAACTACATGGCTGTATAATGGGGGCTTGTTATAGGCAGGTGCGTAAAACTCTTCTTATTTGTGGAATTTGTTCTTGTCGTTAATACTACGAATTTCATTAGAATAGGAGTTTCATAGAGTTGGAACCCGAGATTTAAAAGGTTTCCTGTAAAATGGGATCACATGTATCTTAACAGAGCGTTCTATCTTTTGCCCTTGATCTCTATTATCTCAGGCATCAGTATTCGAACTGCTTTGAAATTCATTAAAACTCTGTAGAATTTCTAGATTCTGCTAGGATGGATATCCCCAGAAGGGTGTCAAAGCACTTCGTTTGTGACCTCACTCGTTATATGGTTGTGGACCCCACGTCAAGTTGTTTGGTTCACAGAACCAACTATCTTTTAAAAAATGTATTAGAATTATTATAAAATAATTATGAGAAAAAAATCGACCTACCCACCCTATTTTCTGGCCATATTTTAACACACGAGAACAGCATTTTATTCATATATCAACAATGTCATTGTTTCTAAAATATGCCATGGTGACATCCCAATAATTGCCAGAACACAATTGTGACAGGACACAATTTAAAAATCATGTAGATAATGGTGATGTCAACGTTTTCAAAGATTATCAATATTTTAGCCACTTTTCTATTGAAACGGGACTTTGGTGAAGATTGTAACATCTGGCCAATGGTTCAATTGCCGCAAAGCGGTAGTTCGGGGCTATTCAAGAAGACATCCCCTACCTGAAACTCCCAGAATGAGCTCAGACACTACACCTGTGTGGGTGAATGTGGAAGCAATGTGAAACCCCCACAAATTCATATCCCTAATAAACTGTCTTTATGGAATGAACACAGGGAGTGGAGTCAGTCTACTCCTGCGTGAGTTATTTGGGGGGGGGGCAGTGATGGGGGATAGGGTCAGACAGCCACATCTAGGTCACGGAGTGGGGTGCTAACTAAAAGGCCTCCTGTGTCCTTGATCTACTTCTCAACATTCCTCCAGTGTGGACCTGGGTCTGGTAAATACATTTCATTGACTGCAGGCCTGCTGAATACGAAGTATATACTAGTACCCCATACCTAAAACAACAAATTTGAACCCTCAATATGTCTATATATTTTTATTTTCAATCCGTTTTGCAAATATCTATTACTGAGTATAGACATATCATCAATTACCTCGAGATAGGTATATGAATACATTGTGCATGCAGGCACCCAATATAATACGATTAATATAAATAGAATTACTTCGTGTAGAAGACAGTCCCATACATTCATTCGGTGTGTGGTGGACCTTCTCAACAGAGCATAAAATTAGATGTCCTTTGCCAAGTCACATGTGATCCCCCGACAAGCCTTTACTCCCTTAGTACAATACCCTTCATCCATCGCAAACATTCGTCCAGAATATAATAGGATATTCCAGACTTTTTTAGAGATAGAATTTTATCAAATTATTGTGTCTATCACCGCCCATGCCCACGCCCCCTGGCCCAGTTCCTATGCTTCTGTAATATGAGCATCTACAGGAGCCCTCAAGCTTTAAGGATGATGAATTGTGTAGCACATTGCCATACATCCCATACATTTACACTTCTTGTACTATCATAACATACCGCTTGCACCCGTTGTTTGATAAACATGCTTATATACAAGCATATTCCTCCCTGAGAAGAGACCTTAACAGTTCCTTTTCCCCAGCCCTGCAATCACAAGTTCCCAAGTATTGCACCCTAAATCGATGAATCGATATATTCGATATTCTCACCTACCTCTATGCTCCCTCATGTGTATGCACTGCCCCAGCTATAGCCTACTAGGCAGACAGAGCTCTATCACACATTATGGCTGAGTGAATTGGCAATTTGTAATGAATGTAACGGCTCCCTCCTCTTCCCTGTCATATCCATGTTTGCCCTCCCTTCTCAACCCCATCTGAACGCTCACATCTCCCATCCCCCAATGAGCAATCAATGAGGATAATAATTATATATATATATATATATATATATATATATATATATATATATATATATATATAGATATAGATATAGATATAGATATAGATATAGATATAGATATAGATATAGATATAGATATAGATATATGAGGATACCACTGTCGACCTGTTCTATTGCCCTATATATATATAATGCACAACCCACTGCCCAGGGACCTACCCTGCATATCTGTCTGCGACAAGACCCTTCCCCCCACTCCATACAAAACAACATTGATTTTTCTCCTGTCTGTTTAAAGTCATACCCATAATATTATAGTTCTAAAACAGCAATCTGTAATTGTAATTGCTGGAAAAAATTGCATAAACATGGAGTCAGAGACTTGAACAAGTCTACCCGTCCACCATCTCCCCATATCCCTGAGGCCAGCTTTCGTGGAACTAGTCTTATTTCAGACCTCAGTCTATTCGATAACTGGCAGTGCTGACTCTTTTTTCTGGCTACAGAAAAAATCTATATCAGCCACTGAGATGGATTCTATTTTCTGCATGTAAAGCCTCTGTGCAATACAGCCCTACTACCACATCGTACATGGGTGTGCAAGATCTGTGTTGTAAATGATCCAGGTCTGCATAGAAATAATACATTTAGATACACAGTCATGTATACATGCTATTAGTATACCTAGTATGTATGTGTTCATATGATTATAAATACATCTACGTCGTTTCCATTATCAGAGAGATTCCTTTCTCATGGTACCCTGGGTCATGGTACATAACTAGTACAGTTAGAAAAACACAACTATTTTTCTTAATTGCAATCCCAGATTTTTCCCATTTGGCATTTAGCCCTGTATTTGCCAATAAAAACTTGACTGACAGGTTTTTAGAAACTATAGTTTATGTTGGTGGTCTTGATATGGGACGATAAACCATGCATGCAGAGAAGGGGGTGTATCAGGGATAACAAATATTTTTAAAAAGAGGAAAATATGACGTTTTGCAATAAATTATGATGGTGAAAATAGCTCCCATTATCTCTTTTTGTTTTGAATCATGGTTACATAATCAAAGTCACTATATGACAAATGGATAAGTGAAGATAAGTAACCGTTTTCCGTCAATTCACATAATATAAATGATTATAACATGAGACTACAAGAGATAGTTTGAGGTATCATACTTATTTTGATATATAAAGGACACGATGTAGACGGTTGTAAATCGAATTTAATAGGAATGAATATCTTCCTTGTACCTGAATCACGGGCACCTAAATACACCGTGAACTCTTTCAATCTAGATATTTTCTTCTATCATTGAGCGAGGTCATTGTGGTTTCCAGCAGCCCAAAAATGTATTCAAACAGGTAGCCTACTTAATGCTATCATGTATCAATTAGCCCAGCTGTTAGACCCTGGAGGAGGTGGTGGCCAGGCAGGGTCGGTCACGTGACATTGAGGTTGTAAAGGTCAGAGGTTTACTCCCTGGAGGAATGCTGGGAAGTCGAGAACAGGAGGACAGCTGTTTTGTAATGGGTCTCGGCTGGCTTTAGACTCAAATCTGTATATTGCTTGCTGTATCACTCAATGCAGTAACCAACTCCTCCGCCAGTTCCCTTTTCAGTATTACTTATATTGTACCCCAATATCAGAAGTCTCCAGCTACAATTGTTATCAGAAATAAATATATAGGAAATTAAACGAGCTTACTCATCAAATTAATAGTTGGGAGTTCATTTTGAATTTAGTGTTATATGATCCAGCTAGTCAGCACTACTAGTTGTGCTTATTACTCTGGTGTTTTGAATTGATGAAGTGAAAAATACACCTCTTCAAAATGTTACATCCATACTAGATCTAGTATACATAGTTTACTCCCATACACACCAGGTTTATGAAGTAGGTTAAATGACAAAGCATCACTGCAAAGTTTGGAAACCCCATCATAACTATGTTAATTTCAGGCAAAATGTATTTGCCACAGTTCTCTGGTGAATTTAGCAACTTCCCCAGAAAATACGGTAGAATCACCTGTATGTTATAGAAACTCTGACTGTTCCCAAACAGGAATTCCCTCTCTAATTACCCCTTGCTCCAAGGGATTTAAGTTGTTAGTTTAATCAGACAGAAGTGTGTTAATATCTATCACTAAACAATTACCAACTTCTGAGTTTTAGCTGTCACTGATAATGGTGTTCCATTGGCTGGATTAAATAATCCCAACCAATTAATCGTCAGTTGGTGCCCTACTTTGACAAGCAATTACATTGAATATCCATTTTTATTTTCATTTTTACGGTTGTCTTTTAATTATCTACAACCATTTTTGTAATGTAGGTTATAATAGACGCTCCCTCGTGGTTTCGTATTTAGTCGAGATCGTCCTCTGCAGGATTTTGCAAAAGACGACAACCTCCATGTATTTGTAGAACTTAAATACATTCTTACTCTGGCAAAATGATAAGAGATAATTATAACCTCCAGAAATATTGCTGTCCAGACATTTGGTATTTAGACAGCCAGATCAGCAGTGTATTTTGAGATATTTGTATTTTGACAGAGATAGATAAGGGAATAGGCCATGGTTTTGATAACAGTTACTGCAAAATATTTAAACTTGAGTAAGCTGCTTTCGGAGGTTTATTGACTCTAGATTGATCTTATGGAAATGAATTTTGGGTCGTTTTGGGACAGGGCAGTGGCTCATGATAACTTATATTTGAGAGGGATGGTGCTGTGAGGTATGAATTAAAATATTGACCAAATTTGACTTTGGCAGATTGGCCACAACAAATTTATGGCGTCCAGGTACTTGACTCTTGGAATTGGATTTAAAACATACCAGTAGTTGGATTCCGGGCACACTGCCTTCTCTTTTGATTCTTTAGTTAGAAAATATAGATCTACCCAATGTATTTGAGAGTTACGCCATTGGTGTGATATAAACTCAAAATAGTATTATAGTTTTCGAACTGAAAATATTCATATGTATTATTTGACAATATAATTGCAGGCTAAGATCGAGCATCATAAGATCGCAAAGACCTTTGCGGCATTGTTTGGTCATAATTATCTTAAACTATTCGACTTTTGCAGGGAGATTTCAAATAGAATTTCATGTAGAAAATTTATCAGAGGGAAGTATGGTAATCAGAATAAATTTTATTTTTTTAAGGTTATAGATATCTCCTATGTCCACTCATCAAACAGAAAATAAATCTATAGATCTATGAGAGAAATGAAGCTTAAGCTCTGTAAATTAAATGCTATGTGCCAACGTAAATATTGGGCATAATATATAGTTCTAAGCCCCTGCGAAATAGAGCAAAGGTTCACTGTTTAGCTTACAAGGGTAACGTTTATTTCAACACAAAAACATTAGATTGACATTCGGTTTTTGGCAATTGGTTGCCCTATATGCTTTAGGCACTCAAACTCAAAGAAAACTTTCTCTCATATTTGATCAGCCATGTGTAATTTTAGCTGAATAAAAGAGACGTAAAATTGTGCCAATAATAGCTTCGACAAACTCAAACTTGATAGTATTTATCAGAATTATTAGAAGGACATGGCAAGGAGCTATGGAGACACACAATTAACAGTGGTTAACGTTAACTTAGTGTTGATCTGTCACTATCAAACTTACAATGGCATATTTGCCAAATAAAATAGTATATCATTCCGTGAAGAACTGACTGGTTATCATATCATTCTTCCACAATACGAGACCGCATTACAAACTTTTATTTGCACCGATTTTCCTATGTGTAGGTTACATATTGACAAAAGTTAGATGCAATATACATAATGTCTGTGAATAGTAAAATGTGGCTCTGTAAATGTGCAATATATGTAGACGTACATATAGCAGCAATGGCGATAACATATAAAAATATCTCAAAACGAATATGAATCGCAGAATTTTCTAAAATTATGAACAATACACAAACTCCTATAATTAAGCAAATATAAGCTACAATTAATATTTATCATGATATTATCAATTATCTATCATGATATTATATTATAAAGTGCTAAGCTGTATCTGTTCAGTTCTCTGCCTCTCATGGCTGACCGCAAGGTCCTGGACTATATAGGATGGGGTAAAGTTGTGATGGGTGTGTGTAGGTGTGCCAATTTGACCGTGCCCTACTCAGAACCCGACACCCCCCAGCTAGGGGTTGGTGGTAGTCCGGTGACTCCTGGCCTGTAGCTACAGGCTCCGCCCAGTGTATACGGTTGGGGCGGCCCTTTTGAGGGAATCTCACATCACCTAGAAAAGAAATAAAATCTGATCACTCGATTTGTTTACTCACAACCTTTAGCTGCCTGCAAGATTTTCTTCTAGGAACGAAGGAGGCAAACAGGGAAAGTTATTTTCTGAAGACTACAATTTTTACAAGAAACCTGTGTTGGAGGTAAGGTTAGGTTATAATTTTGGCAATTGTTTACAAGTCTTATAATATGTATTGGGATGTATATTAATATACGAGCTCTACGGTCAGGACGCTGTTTATACATCCTTCTGAAACAAGCTTGTATGTTAACAGAACAGCTAAGAGGATACTATATTTGGCTTGTCAATTTTGAAACTATATTCAAAAATATTTGAAACTAAAATATTTCATAAAGTGGTTCTGCCGAATGTCTGTCAAAACAATTATAATTGGGATCATTCCTACTCTGGATAGCCGACACATATGCCCTACATGATCTAAAATATCCAGACACTTATGAGGAAATTCGATTCTTAGAGGTATAATTCGATATATAAAATGATGCAAATACATTTCGATACATTCAACATTGTTGTCATGCCATGGCTGATTTAAGAACTCTAAGCGATTTACCTCTCCCCTTTGTCTTTGGTCATTATGATGAGTCAGGTATGAAGTATAACAACTTGGATGATACATGGCTACATTCCGTAGGAGATACCCCTGTGCATGAATAAGAAATAGGCAGATGTTAGACAGCCTAAGTAGGCAGGCTCTGACTCCCCATCCAGTCCTCCTGGATGGAGAGAGCTTCAGTTTATGACTCTACAACTCAGGTCGACTAATGAGAGGACCTTGCATTTCTCCACCTATTTTGTGCCCACATAAAAAGTGGTGTTATGACAGCGTTATGAATGTTTAAAGCGCGTCAAAAACAGATATCCTCGTGCATGATGTCATGATGGGGCGCTGCGTGAATGTAGCTATATACCCTGACGGAAGCCAACTTTTGTTTTATGCCCAACATGTCAAAAAGCTGTCACCATCATTACCGTATCGTTCTGCAGTCATTATTGCAGATTAATCACAGATAAGTCATTTTCAGTTTGGGGTGGAGGTGATGTACATGACTTGAGGCAGGTACATTGTACATTCTGATTCTTTAGGAAAGGGATAAGTGGCTAGCAACATAAAGAATGCGTTTTTCTGCACCCAATACCAAATTAATTTAGTATTTTCTCTCATTCATAGCTTGCAGAATTCTGCTTACAAATTAAGCTTGAAGTGCATATAGTATCGATGTTGACACGTTCTGAAGGTTTATTAGTTGCAATTCATTTCAGGGAACACCCAGTCCCGGGCACCCAATCTTACCCCTATATTAGGAAAAGCATAAGTTCACACAGATGAACGTCACATTACGGTGTCTAAGCCTAATCACAACGAGTAACATCTGCAGATTTCTTTGAAAATTATATCCGGCATGGAGCTCGAAATCTAATAGTTAAACTGAGGGATACATGACAGGAATATAATGATTATGGGGATAGTGGCTAATGTAAATGAAATACACGGAGTGTACATGGTCATTGATAAAATGATGAACTTATAGCAATCCGAATACCTGGTACAAAAATGTATCTAACACTAGTAGGCCCTTTGTTCAAATTCATATTCAACATTTTTATGCAGGGGGGGGGGGGTTCTGTCATGCTATTTAATATGCTCATTCCTTTTTACTGTAAAAAGTTTCAATATTTGTATTTGCATACGCCCTCTATATTCTGCAACTAACTCTGACATGGCAATCAGCATTTTTTTTTACTCATGCAATGAGTTCTGATAAGTGCCTTCTGACTGGCATAACTGATGCTAACCCTAGCCGCAATTGTCACTGACTCATATGCTGCAATGATATACGTTTGGGTGTTTTAGTTGATTCTCATTAAATACTCCATAATTGTGTACTCTAGTTTGAGCATTATTAGGTAGTTAGGTCGATATGTCCATGTGTAATCTTCTTATTTCATGGCTGATATTATAGCATATTATTAAAGCTATACATGTACTCCCTGGCGTCTGACTCTTACAAATAATATCCTAGAGGAGTACATGTGCACCATGATACTCTCTAATATCAACCATTTGCATCAGCTATCTGAGTTCTTTGATTGTTATGATAATGGCTATATATAAGTTTACTAGACAACGATAGATTGACAACATTCTAAACCCCAATATTGTTTCTCAGAGGTCCTGGGACCTGTGAACCAGAACTCCAACACCTGACTGAAACAAAGCCATTCTTGAGAAGGATCCCTGAGGAAATCCTAAATCTAGGAGTTGACTGAGGCTTAACCTCATGAGTCAAGATAGGACTGATCTAATAATGATAAACTAGATCGACCAAGTGTTGTTGGTACAGCATAGTGTATTGAACATTATACTGATTAATCAATGTTATCCTTTGTCCCAGATGGAGGAACTATATTATTGAATATCTTTGCCAAAAAAATAATAAACATAAACACAACACACACCTGCAGCTAGAACTCCTAAGTGCTATACAGAAACAGATAAAAATGTGTAGAAATCGCTATTTCATAGTCATCATACATATAGTAGATATATAGCTTTCAACATGAGTTTGAGGCTTCCATATCTCACTGGCATTTGGAAATATTGTGGCTCTAACACTGTTATATAATTATATCCATTCAGTCCCTAGATACATCCTATGCAATGGGCTATACACTACTAAAGAAAAATATAATTGTATATATTTGTTAGGCCAATTTATCTAGACCCTTTTGGTGACCAAACAATCAGGGAACAGGCCTTTAACTGGCTGCAGTATGTAGCCCTCAGTAGGAGCCTTTATTGAGAGAAATGGAAATGGACAATATTTTTGACATTGAAAGATTATTACCCCCCCCCCCTCCACCAACCTCCTATTGTCTAATCAGGGACTTGAGCAAGTCTACCCGAGTTCTATAGACCTGGGAGTGGTCCCTTGCCCATGGTGCATGGCCTACTTCTGTCACCCACCCCCTGCAGTCTGCAGCGCCCCCTCACAGAAACAACTGTTATTTCTGGAACAGGTCTCATGTATCAGACTCGCCATGAGCATACAATAAACAAGGAATGTAGCTCCATGGGTAGCCTTTTTGGTGTGCTTTTGATCTGACTGAGCCATGCATGCTCTACTACCCTCCACGGTCTGGTTAATTCCTATACATAACCCCCATACAGCCACCACTCCCGGGTTAGCAGCCTTGGAGGCCATGGAGGCTGGCTCCAGCCATGGCTATCCAGGCCACACTGGCCTAGTCAGCAGTAGGTCTCCATGGCTGTGACGTCATATGCGCGTATAGATATTGTAGTTCCGGTGTGCAGTGAATACAGTTGAAAAAAGCCACCATGCCGACTCTGCTAGGCCTAGACGGTGGCGAACCCTCCCGTCTACATAGGTTACTTACTGTCTGCGTTGAGCCATTTGGTGAACTGAATAGCCACTGGAGGACTACTGTACTGTCTGGAGGAATAGTAGTTAGGACCAGTCATTGGGCCTGTGTCTTTCTAGGCATGCTGTGAACTTCTGAAGGAGGGGATAGTGTCGTACATACAACAACCACCACAGGAGTTCCATAAAAAGATAGATTAAAAGTAATCATTCAGTTGGTAATTGCAATAAGAAAAGACTATAGCTATTATGATTTACAATATCACCTGGCGATATCTGCATGGGGTTAATAATGTATGTTAGGATTATTACTGTCATATTTATATATAAGTCAGTCAACTAAAGGTCAAGTCATTTATGTCGTTATTCCTTTTGAAAGTGCATTAAACAGCAATCCATCACTATTAAATTAGAAATACAGTCTGACTGGCCTTTTCTATCAGTGGGTGGACTATAATATTATATGATAAATTGAGGGTTATGGACGAAAGGCAATTGCATAGGTTACTCGGTTAGGTTTTACCATGAACCCTACTTCAGGACTTTTGGAATTTTACCATTCTGTAATTATGGGAAAAGCATACCCTCAAGAAATGCCTATATTATATGCACAGATGCATGTAAATGTTATAGACAACTATAATGGCATAACATTACAGAACCACCGTATGTACTCCTAGAAATACCACAAGGAATTAAAGTTCCCTTCAAATATATGCAAAAAACAGGGTCCAATGTATGAGAATTATAGACAGATAACTGGTAAAGAATAAACCACCTTCATGGATAGGTTCTCCTCCAAACAAGTCCAAACTAGATTAATTCAGCAGTGGAGGTCCCTATATGTATTCAGCTAGGAACTCTACTGTGGGTACAGATAATGGCTATTGGAGGACAGAAAAGAAGAGCTATGGCCAGTGACCAATGGTAGTCAGGATTCCACTGACTAATTTACATATCAAAGGTCACCCAATGTCATAAACGGTCGAAAGTCAGCCAAGCATAGTCAAACCGTTGCCCACATCCATGGGAAGTTACTATCTTGCCACTCGCCAGCTATGAGTAGAACAATCGAAAATATAATTGCTTATACAATGAGAAGAGTCCCATTGGCTTCATCATGAAGCTATGAAAGAACAGTCTCAAGTATAGGAATGAGACCACCGTGCATTGAGGAGTGTACTAATACTTTTGAGTATGGCAAAGATGAGAAGTTGATTTGAAATTCAGCTAGTATGGATAGACTATTTTACATAGATTTACAGAAAAAAATAAAAGAACAAGATATCAATGGAACTTCAATGTAAATATCAAGCAGCGTCCTCTTGAACTTTAATTCTCGCTTCATCTACGGAGGAAAGCAGAGAAAACAGGATGATTGCAGATGGGCAGTGGTAGGGGGAGGGGCAGTGGGCCAGGGATGAATTTATTTTTGAACAGGGGTCCAACTTTATATCGCTTATAGAAGACACTGGGGACATAATTGATATTATTTGAGGTATAAAAGCTCTGATGAATGAACATGACAGGGTAATATCTTGTCATTTCATAGTTTTGATGACTGAGATTAAACCCCCAATCAAATTGACCTACTCTCTGTTCAGGTTTTTTCAAAGTTAGAATTAATCTTATGAAATATTAAGTTTGCTGTATGCTACCAAACATTGCTATATGGGACAATCGAAACATTACTCTCAGTATAGAAACACTATGTCCAAACCATTGGAAATTCACGATCGTGCCATAGAATCTCACCATTAAAGGTCTGCAAGAATTTTGAAAAGTAACACGACTAGTATAGATTTACATGGAACAAATATGAATGCACTTTGGATCTCTATGAAGTGGACATTATAAAGCTGTACCGTACATATTGCTTAAATCCAAGACAGTCTGTATATCTCAGCATGAGGACAAATTGACGCTGAATAAAGGGAGATGTGTGTTTCTATTATAATAATTCCACTATGAGTTCATCAGTGTTCATGGAAGTGAAACTGGTTTTAATCAGCTGATTATGTGAAATAACAAAAGGAAAACGGACAGGGACTGTAGGGAATTGGCACTGTTTGTTTCAGTTAATTTTGACAGACGTAATTCGTTTATGCATAATTATACTTCAAAGATCATGATATCCTAGCTCTCATGTCAACATCTCCATCCCCTTTTCCCTGACCTGCCCTTAATGATATGGTGAGCAATATCATTAATAGCATAAGTTCTACATAGAATAAAAAGAAGGAATAGAAATGCCTACATAATATATTCTAATTTCTGATAACTGTCATTGTCAGAAAAATGAGAGTAAGCATATCAGACCTATTTATACCTTATTATTTATTTGCATACATGTATATCAGGGATGTTAGAAGCAACTTGACTTCAGAGGGGGTCCATGAAACAAACAAAAAAGTAGGGCTCTCAAATTCAGATGAAGCTAAAGAAGCTAAAGAGAGATATTTAGTACAGAGCGATTGCGAGTGCAAAGCAACAAAATTGTGGTAACCTAGTTAGCCCAGTCCAAGGGGCTGTCCCCAAGGAAATACTGCACCTTAATTAATGCAGTTTGACATACCAATTTCTACTTAGATTAAGCTCATTATATGAATCTATTTTGTAAAATATAGTTCTCTAATTTACTTATTTTCCTTTTTTGGGGGCTATGGGTGAGGGCGGGGTGGCGACATAACACCCATGGCACCCCATGTCTTAGCTTAGCTCTTGGCTCAGCTATCCCTCTCCCGATCCCAAACCCCTTAAGATTTTAGATTTGATTCTTGATAATTACTTTAAAAAATATTAGTTTAGTAAAAATAAAAAGGTAAAATGGAATATATAAGATTTGCAAGAATCTTGTAAATAGTTAGGGTCAGCCCTGTTTGGCTGTAGATATGGTCAGGTGAGCATGCAGAGACCAACTGCTGTTTCAAGTTAAAGCAGACGGCAATTCTCTATGCCATACTAAACGTCTAAAGCCAGCGTCTCCATCCCGTTTGTCGGCTGCTTATTTTAAGCGCGAAAACGAGGCTCTTCAGCAGGAGGCTGAATACCGTGGAGGCTTGGTGGGGATCAGTGGGGAGGATTTATGGGCTTTAATTCCTCCAGATACCTGGTGGGTAAATGAAGGATCCGAGGAAGGAGGAAAGAAATCGCCTTCCAGTGTATAAGCTGTGGTGGTGTGGCGGAGGGGGTTGAGGAAGCAGTGAGACGCATGGGATATGGCACTGTGGAAGAAACGATGGGTAAATGTAACTGGGCCCCTTCCACTCTGCAATAAAGTCCCTGGGAGTCTGATGGGAAAAGATCCCCCAACGATCATGTATTTTGTCTTGGTGAAATAGAGTTGACCATGGAGCTGAATTAAGGGTTTGGGTGATGGAAGGAGAAATGGTGTATCAGAGGTGGAAACTGGTAGGAGACAGGTAATTGACTGAGACAGTCCTACTCTGGTTGGTAATGTCCCTGAAATATATTTCTGCTCATAATTTTTATCCTTCATGATGTGAACAAGCAGAACAATATCATGATGCATCAAAATATATGGGTATCAAGATGTCTCATTCATTATAAAGTTTGTTTTATTTCAATTTGAAACATTTATCGTTACCTCTTAAATGGAAATTACAACCAGGTTTCTTTAATTTTAAGTATATATTTTCTTTTCTAAACCATGATGTCCACAATTAAGCAGTAATGTGTCAAATAGAAAGTACCATCTCTGCAAAAGATTTACGGAGGTGATTGGGACATCTTTAATAATCAAATATACCTATACTTTAATTATATCTAGGCCAAATGGAAAGGAGTTGCTTCGGTTTACACTACAGTGATCAGCAAAAACGGAAAATTTACACATTTTAAGATATTATTATAATATTACTTTTTTTTTCAATATACCTCGTATTCCCCTATCAAGGGGTTGGATATTCATGCACATATTACTTGACCTTTTCAAGACCATGCTTTCTCCACTTCTCAGTATAATTGCAATGAGAACAAATTCACCTTTTAAAAACCTTTTAAAATCGACCTGCCTTATACCTACCACAGTATTCTGAAAATGATACCCGAAACATTACATTTTTGGCCCAGTAGTATGCTTTAGTCACAAATAGCATGCTTCTTTTTCAATTGCTGATAATAATTATGATTTAAACCAACAGAGTATACATTTTGAGACCCTTTGATGTTCATGTATAAAGAAACATAATTAGTTTAATTAAAACCCAAAATTAGTCTGTCATTCCCATGCATGACATTTCAAAATTGCGACACCCTTTTAAACTGTCCATTTAGGTGATTTTCATTGGTTTACTTTGTTTAATCCAGTCAATGACATGATGATGATTGTGTGACACTCACTATCTCCTTTGATTTTAACCAACTTCAAGAGGCTTTGGAGTTTCCGTTACTTATGGTACTGGCCAATGAGTTTTCCACAAGGGGAGATTTGAGGAAACTTACCCCATCAGTTTCGATAAAATTTTATGAAAACCGTTCTTGTGATAAAGTAATCATCAATGGCCCAAACTGTGTTTTGACAATGAATTGAGATACAAACTATTCCTGACAATCAAATAAATCATTCGATATTAATGGTTCTAAATTTTCTAAAGATAGAAGCAAGATTGCACTTTGCTAGATCGGGGGGTTTCTTTCACACGTCTAGACTTCCAGTGTCAGCCTTGGTTAGGTTGGATAAATCTCTACAATGTACTGAGGCACTGCACTGTCTATATAGAACAATGGATAAAGCTCTGGCCACTTTAGAAAGACCATTCAATGTTATGATAAGCACATAAAGTATACCTATCACACAGTTATACATTACCCCCGATTGCTTTAGACTTGAACTGAGACCAAGAGCTAATCAATTGGGTCCGTGTGATATTTTTAACAAACCCCCATTTAAAAAAAAATTCACAAAACCGCACTGAAGTTTCGAAAGAGCTCTGAGATGTCCTAAGAGATCACAATGTCTAGCAATTAGAGAATTGATTCATAAAATTATGACAATACGTTACCTATATAAATCGATCTGACATAATCTCTATGACAATAGATATACACATGTATAGCCTGAAATAGGTAGATAAGACATTACCTTTCAACAGAATATACCCCATCCAACATAATACATTTTTTACCAATCAAGTAAATTCGTTCGAAACATTGTTGAATTGGAAATATAATTCCATAGATATTGCATTGGTCAAAAGGCCATGATGGGGCTCAACTATGACTTATGAGGGCTTATTGTATATAACATAAAAAGATATGGACATGTTAGTGTATTTGTCACCTTTTTGTTGCAAGAAGATACCTAAATCAACCAAGAGGACAGAGAAAAATACAATAGAAATATGAACAGGAATAGTTTTAGTAGCTTAGTTTAGATAATGGGGTAGTCATGATATAAAAGTATGACAATATGGAAAGTGTTAAAATGGAAACACAGTATTGTCAAGGGCTTGTAAGTATTTTGGGAATTTAGTTAAATATTTAGCTCACTCACCTCTGGATATTAGATGTAGATAATTCTGTTTTTGATATCTTGAAAATTCCGATATTCGCCAATGCGTCCACTTGTTGCACTTTTCCTCTTCTGGCCGCCTCAGATATCAAAAGCGAGGAATAGAATCGGTAAGGGTTAGACCACGGCGTGCTCAAACTAAGACTATTTCTGTGTGGTGGTCAGACATGACTGGGAAATAAAAGTGTGAGTGTGGACAGGGAAGGGGATAGGGCATGGATGGGGTGGAGCTTCGAGCTGACGCTACTGGGGAGAGAGGGAGGAGGGTCGGAATCATACCCAGCGATGCATAACAATTCCTCTTTCCTACACCGAGTTGTTCCTTTACTAAACGAATACAGCACCATTATAGCAAATAATATGTTCAAGACCTTGACTATACTTGATGTCCCTTTTTTATCTGACATTTCCAGAGAAGCTCTATGTAAAGGCGACCAATAGGAAATATGTGCAGAGTAGATCAGGGGCTAACAGGGTGTGAAATAACGAACCATGTGTATATGAATGGGAGCTCTTTGGCTGCTCTCACACGTCCACCTTCTACAAAGTCACATACAACACTGCATTTCTCCAGGGTGTGACTGGGCTCATAACCAGATCGTAAATAAGCCAACTGACCCCCTGATCCTATAGGTATAAATATCCACCCCCTCCTCCAGGGTCTTGATCTGAATGGTCTTGGGGTCACCTCCAGTGCTCCAGGGCTATACAGATAGTATGAGAGCGGCGTTGGGTGAGGGTAGGGTCGGTGTACATGGAGGTGTAGGGGCCGGGTAGGAACAGGAGGAATGTGACGGGCCCAGCACCAGGAGGCACCGGGTGAAGGCTCTTGACCAAACCGTGGAGGAATCCACCTCCCTTGCCTGCTTACCACTGCCCCTAATCTATACCTACAAATATAACCCTTTCTCCCGGGCATAAACCATGTACCCCCATGTTAATTGGCATTTATACCTTCCTATCCTGATATATTGCAACAAATGGGGCTTTTATGAGAACGCCTGAGAATTGGTATGAATATTCTAAGTTGCATCAACGCTGCGTTGGGAACCTACTGCTGGGAATGGACGCAGAGCCCCCCTTACTAAACTGTTCTATCATGGAACAAAATTTATATATCTTGCTACAGATGTTCTAAATCATTTTACCCCTTGAATTAATACGCCAGTTATACACATAATTTCCCAGCCAAGCACCCGATCGAGAATAGTTTTGCGATTGCCATGTTATCCATTATCCATTTGTCTAGCCTACTTACAAGACAGTATAGATCTATAGTTTTCAAAAATAGTTTAGTAGACCTGTGCCTAAAGTTAGATATGTAATGAATCGATTTAGGAAGAGTGCAAACGTGTGTAGCGTCAGTACCCGATATGGACCAGATAATATGTATCGATGTCTGCGTACTGAAGAGCGATTACAAACTCTTGATACAGTAGACGTAGAACTAATGATCATACAAACAGTTGGGGAAACATTCGTAAGATAGAGACATTACTATCTACAACAATGGAGGGAGTTTCAAGCTGAACCAGGACGTTCTATCTTCGTCATATAATTATGTAATTAGAAAATATGAAAATCCGAAATTTTGAGGATTGCTGACAGATTAAGAAAAGGAAAGAGGCTAGGCTCCCTCCCCCCTGGTTTCCATGTCGGGTTGGGTTATTCTAAAGTAACCTTTTCCTTTATCCTACCAAGCTTTGGGATATTCTCTTTGAGCTCAAATTCACATATACAATGTCAGAGGATAACCAGTTTCTGAATATATCTAAACTTCTGCATACTGAGGTATCATAAATGGATAATACTTATGTTGTAATATTTGCTTAGGGGTGCAGGAAGCAAGTTATAAATGGGGGGGGGGGGGGTTACCCGCTTTCAGCATTTTGATCGTGCATGTAGATGTGCATTCATGATTACATTGGTTTTCTATAGTGCTTTCCCCATTTCGGTCTGATTGGAGGGATAATAGTTGGGGATCTTGTGCCTTTTATCAGAGTCTTAGCAAATTTTAGATGGGGGGAAGACGTACTGAGACCAACCTTCAATATTGGCACTATACTTCTCCCAAAACACAAAGCTATTTAAGAAAAGAAAAATTCCCCAGCTCACTGACTGTTCAGGACCTATATTAGTTTAGATAATTATATAACCACTGACAATATGCGCATTTCTATCAGCTTTATGATTTGTGAGTAATTATTATTGACTTCTTCTAAATTTTGGCTGCAAGAAGATTTCCCACGTCATGTGAATTTTATTGGCAGATTTTAAAGAAGAAAAATCTAATTTAACCAAGCTGCATCAAAAATGTAATTGTTGCATGTGATTGTTCATGTTGACCTACCTAATTGTATTGATTGTTTTTATGTCTAATCAAATTGACTAAAGGTTTGATTGAATTGATGGTTTGCTCTCACCTTAGGCAATGAATGCAATTGGTGCATTGTTTTTCTTTCTACCTGGTTTTAAAGGTAACATGAGTATTTCATCAGTGTGTTAGTACATTGTAGGAGCAACTTTGTATGTTGTGTGTTTTCTATCAAAAACTTGAGCGTCTCACCTATCAATCAGAACTGGCAGTTTTGCCACCTTTACGTAAAACGTTGGTTCTTTTGTTTTTTTATCAATCTGCTACATTGCCAAATTCAGAAATTCTATATAGAAATTGATGGTCATGATACACAAGCAACAAGTTGGCCCTCTAACTAACCTCATGCACAACGAGCAGAATACCCCTTTCATACTTTCAGGTATAGAAATATCATACAATATATTATTGTATATTCCATAGCTAAATATTGTTTCTGGTCCTATGTTCTCAATATGATTTGTTGAAACCAGCGAAGGAGAAACATCGAGAACCTATATCTATATACTAAGCTTCAAAATAAGGTGTATTTTTGTATGAGATTGAGAAGCACTTTTATAATTGTTACTGAAAGGGAGGAGATACACATTTCATACTGTTATACAACTAAGAAACGCATATCCACAGATGCAAGGGCAGACATAGTACAGACCGATTTTTGATAGTTCACAGGGGCATTCTTCTCGTATATCCTATACATAAATAGGGGGTTATTGGCGGCTCTGAGTTTTATGTTAAACACACAAGTAATTCTGGCATTCAATTGTTGTCTAAGCAGGAGTTGTTGTATTTTGAATGTAGGCCTAGTAGGGGTTGATGGTGATTATAGGTGAGTTACCTGGACCCTTAGAACTGAGTGGTGCTTAGTGTCCATCATCACTCGCTCGGTTCTGCAGGGTATACGTAACCAACCTCTTCTATCAACCGTCTTTAACTTTAGCCCTATACATGTAGTATAGGCATTAGTCAAAGTGGGAATATTGCTCCTCCTACTTAGACCAGAATTATTTCAGGGGTATTTTCTCCAGGGGTTCAGCATGTCGGCAGGTGGTTATTAATGCAAGTAATATGTTAATTGATCAGGCTGTTGTTGAATGCAAAGGGGGAATGCATGTTTAATATTGTTAATTAGCACCAGAAATAGCATGCTTATTTAGGTTGCAATCTTTCATATGTCAATACATATGCACACTAAGAACATGGTATACATGCATGTAGGATCACACTCTCATAAATCCTCTTAAAATAATCGATGTTAGTCTTTTCAAGGGACATGCAAATGCAAGCAACCTTCTCACAACGAAAAAGATGATTTTGACCCCCACACCTCAGTTATAAGCGGGCAGAAATCCTGACCTCCTTCTCATAATAAATGTACTTATCTTAGAGATATTTCCCTCCCGCCAAAAGTGCACGCAAGTTTTAAATGACACACAGTGTCCCCACAAATAGTCAAATTAATCATATTTGCATGGTTCTGAACCCACAATATTGCGTTTCACGAAGTTGCCCCCCCTCCAATTCGAGCCTCTGTTCTTAACCTCTTTCAATTACTAGTATGACCCTTCCCCCTTTCCAACTGAGACCCCCCCCCCCCCCTCACCCAATAATAAAGTAGTAAATAATTGTGGTGACAAGAAAATGGTCCATCGTTATTTACAGAAAAGGATGGTTATTGTAATATCAAATGATATCACCTACAGATTCACAACCAATGGATCAAGTCCCAAGTACACTTCTGTATGTTAGCCATTCAGAAAGATGCTGTGATAAATCAGCTGTAAATCCAATATATCAATAGATTTAAAGTGAATAAATTCAACTTGTCTGGCAAATTATTGATTCTGAAAATAACGTCCATGATTATCGATGAAAAAGAAAAAGAATCAAATAATAATGAGATATGTTTAATAGATACTATTCTTCAGCACCATTAACCCTAAATGGTCTATGCTGCCATGTACAGACCTCCTGCATGGCATGTATGCGTATCTCATCTAGTGTCACGAACTAGGACAGCATGTGACACAGTATTTTATACTGAAGCAATTCTCCATCATAAACATAAGGTGCATTTCCCATGGTAAAGCACCCCATGGTTTTTCTATACTGCACGTCCATGATACTATAGCATGTGCCAACATTCCCACCATAAGACACTCTGACAGCTAGCAGTGACAAAGGCCCCAAGCATGGTGAACTGCCAATGTCAATATCTGGGAGCGTTGTCTCAACTTTGTGTACACAGCCTGAAGCGCCTAAAAGCATTTATGTAAGTCAGAGAAAAGTAACCTACCGTTATGGAAGAGGTCAGCATTTATCCATAGCCATATATGAACACCAAGATGACCATAGACGGGGTAGAAACACCAATATAAACTGTATCCACGCCTGCACCCTGTACCCTACAATCCAACCCTGCAAATGAATGCTGCCAGATGATGGCAGCAGTCAACTTTAGGACCAGAAAATACTGTCAGTTATTTTTTTGGCTGTAACAACGACTGGCTCTAGAAGAGGAATATCCTGAGGCTGGTTTTGTCAGTTAGGGTGAAGGGGTTAGGAAGCAGGCGTGGGAAGGCGTATGGCAGGTGGTGGCCACACAGCCCTTGGAGGAGCCATGGAGCTCCAGGATTGGGACTGGAGGAGCCTAAAGTGTAGCTACATCAGCATATGGCAAGATCAATAGAGTACAGTGGTTAGGCATATGGGGCATGGGATGCTCAGCATACTTTCAAGGCATTTCTGTAACTTGTACAACAATAGCCGATGTGGAAGCTTTCTGAGTTGGATCCAATCACTAAAATTTATCATGTGATGGGATATCCATTTGCAGCCAATTGCATAGGCCAAAAATATCACATAATACGTCTCGGGCAACCTGACGCTAGCTGCAAAACATGGCCGATCCTAGCACCCTCCCCCCCCCCAATTTTTGGGATTAAAATTTGCTTCTAAAATTAGCTTTGTATAATATCCTTCTAAAAGTATTTTATTACAAATTGTAGCAAGTTCTGCTCAAATAAAACAGGATTAACATCTTCTGAAAGTCTCCCACTGATATGAGTGGCCCAAAAGTAAAAGTTTTTGAACTGAGTAATTCAACCATTTCTGATAGATCTATTCCCAATTACTGCAGAAATAAGTTAGTCATCCTGATAAACCAATAGTCGATGTGGCAATTCACGATTCATTCCTGGTATTTCCAGTACACCTTTCTCTAAGTTGATCCGATCTACCTACCCTAATTTTGGAGCAGGTTGCTCGGAACACACCTTTATTTCCTTGGGCCATAGCCAACGATAGAATTATCATCAGGATTTGAAATCAGAACAAATCGAATTGCCTTAGTTAAATCATCTTGAGTACATACAGGACCAGGTTTAGATTTTACAGTGAGTTATGTTGAACATAGGATCTAATTGGTTTTAGAACTGGTAAATAAAAATGGATAATACAAATAGCTATTGATGATCAACTTTAGAATAAATTGTTTACAAGCTTTAATCCTATTAGATGAAAATCTTCTTTTAAAAGTGACAATTTTTAAATATTCTAAACACCATGCCTGAATATCACATTATACTGATGGGGAAATGTCTTCATGGTAAGAGGGTCTTATTATCATCAGAATGTGTAGTATAATTGGTGACATTATTTTGTTGTCACAGGCGTGTCGGAAGCAACTTGAGGTTGGGGGGGGGGGGGGGGGGCGCAAGGGCGGGCCACTGCCAAACTGACCAAAGTTCATCAGAAGGGTGCGTGATTGTAAGTGTTAAAAGCGACACACTGAAAAATTCATACGGGGTCTGGGGGCATTGCCCCCAAGGAGAATTTTGAGAATTTTGATTAGCATTTCCAACTTTTTTTCTTTTTTTTGGGGGGGGGGGCAAAAGATACTCTGCCCCCAATGTCTAGGATTGGGTGGGGGGACATGGCCCCCTTGCCCCCCCCTATTCCGACACCACCTGTATCAAACTCAAAATCATTTGCGTGCACTTTGCATACACTCTATTGACTTGAAATCTAAAATATCCTTTATGGTCAAATTGAACTGCTTCAGTATAGAAGTTCACTTTGCTCGAGCCCAAAGGTGTCTCTTTATGTAAACCTAAAACATGTGTCTCTTTATGCAAACCTATATAATGTGATCACATTTAGGTTAACTTAATGGATTCTAAGTATAAACTAAGTTTTGTAACTCCAGTGATATTACCACACCGTTATAGGAATGTTTAACCCATGCAGTGTGTGGCGCATCAATAGAATAATACATCAATGTGCCAATTTTTGAGTCATCTAAATGCAGTAGACCTAGATGGGATATGGATCAGTGCTGGTATTGAGGGATATACCTAATAGATACAGCATGAAGGCCTATCATCCTGCACCAAACCCTTATTGCTTGACCTACCATTTAGGTCAGGTATTGTGACGTCACAATGTGGGGCCCACGTGACTATCTAAAGAATTAGACACCCGGATGCATTCCTTATATACTCAGTACTATGGACAGACGCTAGGAGAATGATTTAATACCCTCTTCTTATCTTGACTTTAGACAGATAGCCATCAAAACCGGTTATGCCTCCTCTGTTTGGACAAGAAAATATGTGTTTCTGAAAGCTATACTGAAGGGCGTTGCTATCATCGTTGGAATACTCCAACTTTAATCAAGTTTGAGGTCCCCTCTTCTGTCGTTTTTATATACATCCACTGAATGCTCAAACGTATAAAATGCAAACCAAGAAAAATAAATTTAAAAAAATTAAGCTAGGTGTAAAGAAGGTGTGCAAAGGGATGGCTAGAAGTGTGATGGCTGGTGATGTAGTATACCAACTACATAGCATAAGGTGGTCTAACATAAAAAGCCTAACCCCAAATGACCTCCTTAGCCATGGGGGTTCTGACTGTAGCTTTGATGCGTGACCTCAAGAGCTCACGTGATGAGAAGTTCAAGTCACTCATGAATATTCATGAGACAGGGACGCCACCATGCAGCAACAAGTGGAAGCTCTTAGTGGAACTTTCAAAAGTATCCTGACTCTGAGTAACTAAATATATTCAAAAGTAGAAGAAAAATGGCTAAAGGTGTCAATCCCTTTATTTTTCAATTACAATTAATACAAAAGCCAAAGACCTTTGTAACTCTACTTTGTACTGTAATATCCACCCGTTACAATATGGAAACATAATTATTTGAAAGTAGAAGGAAAGTGGCTAAAAGTGAAAATCCATTATCTTTCAATTCCAATATATATAGATACAAAAACCAATGACTTTTGTAACTCTACTTTGTACTTTAATATCTACTCGTAACAATTTCGTTCACAACTTTTCGAATCTTAGCTTCTGAAGTACTGCATCAAAACCCATGATCAAGAGTATTATGGTTAACTAATTCCTGCAATGCAAAAGAGCTGTATTCAGAGGACACAACCTTCTGTGCATAACTAGAAATCTATGAACTGAATGACCTGAATGTATATTCCAAAGTGACATTTATCGTATCCTCATAAGAGGCTTGAAAAAAAGCAACAGAAGAAGCCTTATGGGTTCCAAGGTGATATCAGCTAACTCGTTAATTTCTTTATGAGGTATCATTTTAGTTGATTATACGTGAAGGTAAAACCAACATATTTGTTTTTATAACGTAATTTCTACGAAATGAACAACCCTCTAATAGGAGACTTTAGACAAGTAGAAAAGTATTTTGAAGTTGGATAATATAATAATAAATAGGGTCTATGGTAGCCAAGAATATTTATCACCATGCTGGGGATTTTCTTGTGCCCCTAGATTATCCGTCTGAAACTGATATGCACTCTATACCATGACATTGGAATCCCATTAGAACCACTTAAAACAACCCTTCTGCAAAAAGAAACCATGGAGTCTGGTTCTAGTCCTCTTGCCACCACCCATCCACTTCCCCCTCTTCACATGTCTTTTCTCCTAGTTTCGAATTTGTTAGATTGGAATCAAAAGCAAGGGGGAAGTATACATTCAACAAAATGTTTTACGTGAGGGAATTCGTTGAAATAAAATGAAACAGAAAAATAGTAATAGACTGGATAAGGAATGATGAAGCTAGGGAGAGGCAGAGAATAGTTAGTACAGAAGTGAGGGATGTAGGTACTCTTTATGTCACTCACCCCTTCTCTCTGGCTTATCCCAAGTTAATCTGAGGTGCAGATACTGAATGCACCAGGGATCGATTTTCCACAAGAATTCCTATGTCTCACCAGAGAGAAAGGAGGAGGGGGGGGGGGGTAGGAGGGAGGGGGAGGGGCTGAGTGGAAGGTACTGATACTGCAGACACGGTCATAACTGCCACATGGATGGGTATAATGGAGAATCAATATAGCAGCCAGGGATGGAATAGGGTTTGGAGGCACCTACACGGTGTGAGCAGCACTGTCAGAACACATATTGCTATCCTAACCTAATTTCCCATCCCCATCTGTTCTGAGCCCCCACCCACCCCCTATGTATATGCAGTACTACTATCTAAGCTGATGTCCATGCAATGCATTTCTTGTATCAATCATGTGAATATTGTACAACTTTATATCGCACAACCTCAGTAAGAAGGAGTTTATCCAATACAAATGATCTACAAATCCTTGCCCAAATCAACCCTACGCTTCCAGTTTATTATTTTCTCACATTCCCTTCTATACATTATTTAATATATAATCAGAACTAGATGGGATCTAGCACCATATAGAATAATTATATCTAGTATACTTTACTATACGAATTCTAAATTAGCCTCTCCCACCCCACCCCGGCCCAATAATACGTTGCTTCCTACGCCTCTGAATTTTTGTATTAAGATATTAATATCATATAAAGCAAAGTAGGTAACTGGCAATAGTCAGATATGAAAAAAAGGATGTAAAGTTAATTAATACATTTTTCTTCATTATCAAGGAGACCTTCCCTGATTCCAATTAATACAAATAATTGTTATAACATGTGAACTATTTGGACCAGCCCTTTAATGCTCGACCTTGTATACTGTAGCATGAATCAACTAATTGTGTTATTGAACTCTTCTTTCATTAGTTTCCACGTCCCAAAAAGGGGACTATAGTGTTAACTACATAGCTCCTTACATAATGGATCTTTCTTGCGTGAGGGGGTGTTATCGTGGTATCACAACTGGGTGGGTAATTACGTTTTTACCATAAGGCTAAAAAATTATTCGATATAATCATATCTTTCTTCCTAGGGACCTTGATTAAAAAAACAACTAGGGCAGATACCTTTCAACGGAAAGAATAGCAGCCTCTCCCAAATAAAATAAATTCTACATGAAAATAAGCGTCTAAACGGGCATTGATTTATCAAGGCCTGTAAAATATAAAAAATAAATCGCCAGCTTATTAAAATCTAGAAAATAAGAAATGACAAATTTTCTGTGTGATACATTTTAATTTTTCACGGAAGGAGACATACAAAAACTGTGGACAATTAATATGATTGACTCTTAATTATTAAAATGAGAGGCAACGAATTGGTCTTTAAAATTCCGATCACAACAACGAAAGTATCAATCAAAAGTTCTCTTTTCATACATCATCCTTAGAGAGCTAAATTCTTTCATCAAAAAACACATGCCAGGCACACAGGGCGTCACATTTTGATTTATTTACCTGATTGTAGAGGTATATCTGTTAATCTTGTCTACCTTGGGCAATGCACTATCAAATTACAGCTCAGGTATGTAGGTATGCAATGCCTATACTGATTATGTTCCAATCTCAAGCTATCCCAAAGTTCTGTAGGGGTAAAAGAAACATGCTATTAGACTTACTAGAAAAGACCCATGCGATAAAGCTGACATTTTTCTGGCAAAATTGCGTTTCCTTTATAAGGTTGTCTGGATTCAATAGATTCATCAAGTATATTCTAAATGTTCAGTTGGGCCTCAGAGAAGGGCATACACGTTATCAACAACCTATCTACAAAGTCAATCTTTCTTGTTGCATTGGTTTTATAAATGCCTTCGCGTTCAGCAATCGTTTTCTCGGTTAAATGATGATGAACCCTATATATATCCATAATAGGAATGTAATTCTAGAAACGAATGAAAAACGTTCACAACAGATTATTATAATGCAGTTCTAAAATAACTTCCCACCCTTATAAAACACATACAACTAAGCAAAGGGTAGAGGGTAAAAATGACGTGATTAAATTTGTCATGGCCAATTCTTAGAGAGGGAAACGCGTATGGTTTATACGAATTCTTTGGTTCATTCAATCCTTCATACTGATTATTTGAGGATAGGCTGGTGATATCCTAAATTTAATGCATAATGTTTCGATCCAACCAATGACAAATCGAATGGAATGCATGAAACCGTCAGCAAATATAGTGATAAATCTAATATGTACGTTTATTATCTTAATAACCCAGACACTTGTAGGCCCCAAGTAACCCAACCCAATGCAATGTTTTACCTGAAAGTAACTTTTTCTGTTTTCAAACATCAAACAGATAGTTTGAATTAAAGAAACTGTACCATTCCCTAAAGACAATGTTTGATCATTTCGCCTCCACTATACACCACTAAGCCTAAATAAAGACCAGGTCAAATAAACAGCCCTGGGTCCTCTAAAAACAAATAAATGATTGATTTGGTATGTAGAAAGTAAATCATAGAACTGGCTGGAAGAAACTTACTAGATAACAGTTTCTGTCTGTGTCTACCCTGGGTCAAAAAATATAGATAGCCGATCAAGGATGCACAATTATACCGGTAGTTGCTTTCAGGAATAATGTATCTTCTGACCATAGGGTGACTTTTTCTAATGTATGGCTTTGATTGTAGATCTATACAGTCATATACATCTTTAAGTCTCTCAAATGTTATATTTAATGTTTGAAGTTGAAATGCTTATATGTTGAATATTCTGAAAATGCCAATGTCGAGAGCCACCCAGAAAATATAGGCAGTCTATCAGGTGACACCATTACTCTACATATAGAACCTGCACACACCTGGAGGTATGACCCCCTGGTTGTGGTTGCTCCAGGGTGGGAGTACAACAATGGTGTTACTGTACTGTGGGCCTGATGGGTGTGTTATTGATTTGGTATGCAGAAAGTTAATCATAGAACTGCCTGGAAGAAACTTATCAAATTACAGTTTCTATCTGTGTGTCTACCCTCGATCAAAGAAAAGAGTGTGTTCAACACCTGGCCTAAATATAAAAAGCCCAGATGTATATGGTTACTTTTATCCATAATGTATTTTTTTCTGACCATAGGGTGACCATTTCTAATGTATGGTTTTAATAGTAATTCCACATTTTCATCTCAAATCCTCTCCATTATTTCATCTAATTGAAAATTAATACACACCTACATGTTGAATACTATGAGAATGCAATGCCAATGTAGAGAGCCACCCAGAAAATGTTGGCAGTATATGGCAAGTGACACCGTTACTCTACATATAGAACCTCCACACCTGGAGGCATTACCCCCCTGGCACTGCGCCTCTGACCTTAACCCTGTTTGCGGTTGCTCCAGGGTTGGAGTACAACAATGGTGTTACTGTACTGTGGGCCTGATGGGTGTGTGATATTGCACCTAGAGTGCATTAAGATAAAACCCTGAAGGACTTTCATTTTGTGCTTGAGCATGGAAAGATTGATTATTTTGAGTAATGTATTTCTTTGCTGTGGAACGGACATATCGATATGACAAAATGCAATTATTTTAGGATATAGGTTGTGCGTCAATATTTACTATCCAACGACCACAGGTGGTCTATCTGGTCTGCAGGTTTTACTGGTTGAAAAAGGGATATGAATCAAGATATAGCTGTATACAATGGTCAGCTTGCAGAATATCTGATATATTAGTACTGTCCACATTCAAAAAGGATATACCTGTACAGGATGCACTACACTTTTAAAACAATATTTAAAATAAAATAGAGGGATTTAACTAAACACACATACAAAGAAAGTGTATATTTTCACACACATGAAGTTACCAAACAGAATAGATTCTGGGCAAGTACTTCTGCCAAGGGATGGAAAACAGCTTTGGGATAGGTTGTATTAACCCCATCTTCTATAGCGTATTTATAGATAGGGAAAGAAAGTTAAATGGTAGGGGAGGGGGTGATCGGAGTTCTTACAAAAGTAGGCATCTTGTAACTTTTATTCAAGTTGAGAGCTATCTTTTCGGGGCTATTCTCTTTGTTCATTTCTGGTCTTTCTGCAGTTCAAAAGTCACTTCAGTAATGTGGGTCACAAAATGACACCCAGATTAATAATCGTGCAGACAGCGATGTATCCGATTCTGTTATGTACAATCTATTGTTGTTACCTGATCTGATCCTGAGTATCTAATTTATAATAACTTATTCTAACTTATAATAAAAGCTTCTTGGTGTATAGCTGAAAGTTATCTATACGTGACCCGATGACTATAGATATACCTGACCCACTTTATACAACATGAGAAAGTATATCTACATAATAATTATATTTATTTATCTAATCTCTGGAATCATACCACATTTAGTCTCATGTAGACAGATCTGTTCCCCTTCTAGACTTGATAGTTGTAACCAACACTTTGCTTTCAAGTCTAATTGATAAGAGACACATCCCTCGATGCAGTGGTCTATATTTTATGCATAAAGCGCAGCTTGAAATAACCCCCAAAACCTCCATTAAAACCTTAAATAATCTAACTAGTTTCAACGCAATTCTAATTTGGAACATGTAGTTATGGGATAGACATAAAAAGGACTATGATAACTATCAATTTGCATCATCTAAACACTACTTATTGGGGTAGTATGTTCGTCAAGTGGGGAATATGGTTGAAAACTAATTACTAACTACTAACTACACCCAGGTGTGTTTGAATAGGATTCTTACCATCATCACTGTGATCACCTGAACGAAATCAGCAACTTAATTCCCCTTCATCTTGGTCGATATTGTATGTTAGTTTTTGTCCAGGGATCCCTTTGAGCTCGTGCAAACATTTTGCAAGTCCGTGTCAGTATATACAAAGATATAGCAAGGCGTCAACGAATTGGCACAGAAAGAAGAAAATTATTCCCCTTATACTCTGAAGTGATTTCCTGATTTTTGATAACATTTCTTATAGAGTTTCGATTATCTCAAGCAATGCCCCGATGGGGTGAATTCTCAAAGGGGCTGGTCAGTGGGAGGGGCGGGGCTCTGCTATAGCATGGGTCAGGCAGCAGTGACCTTAGACTCACCTAGGTACATATCTTAAGGCACCTCCATGGCTTCCCAGCGGGCCCCACACCTTCCATGGCCGAACTGCCTGCTCCACCTGAAGCCCCCCTAGCCTCATCAATATTCCTCCAGGGTATTTGTGAATAGAATCTGGATCAAGCAAAATTAAGGTAGGACTGCATAGATTCAATGATAAAAGTAATCCAGCTGTATCCGTCGTGTCTTATCACTGAACACCTCAAGGTATGGGGGTTGACACCATGTTTTTGAATTTTGAATCTCATCATCGTTCTTCACTTTTGATAATATTGTATGCTGAATTATATTATGATGTTTACTTTTGGAATAATCGTATAGTCTGTTCTTATTCTCAAACATTGTGATTATGGTATTGCCTATCAATCAATGCCATCCATAGAGGCAACATGATTTATTATCTTTCACATGTTTGCATTATTCATATGCTATTCCCAAGGAACTGCCTGTAGATATTTGTTTTGGCCAAAATGTTCATCCACCATCTTGCCTTGTAACAGCCTCATATTATGTAGCATGCTACAATTTAACAGCTTCCCATGCATTCACTGGTTTTAGGAAGGGAGTATCATGATCCATTTGACACAATTATTAGAAAATAAAATTGATTAGGCTATTATTTTCACATGCCTTTTCATTTAGATTCAGTTTAGACAAAATACGAAAGCAAAGATGAGGTCCCCACTGTTCCTCCTCTCGCTCCTCTCCTATCATGCTATGCTATGTAATATGAAGTTGATATTTGGATACTGTCTTGTAAATACCAATTCGGTTCATGATCTTATATGTGTGGTACTGTAGCTGATATTTGTCTATTGCTATCAGATCATTTAGAAAGCTTTGATTAAATAAACCATGGAAATTGAGGAACAGACAATAGGCACCATTCTGACAGCGCAGGGACTGACTACTTTCGCCCATACAAAGTCTCATTGTCAACTCACAGATGTTCTTTAACATGAGGGATGGGGAGCACTATAGCTAGTTAAGTATATAATACACTAATGTATGACTTCATTTTTTTTAACTGCCCAGAGTTGTAGCGCAATGTCAAGTCATGGTAAGGTTCGACAGCAGAGCCTCATTTTTTGAAACCCAAAAATGTGCACTGTGGACATGGGCATCAGCAGCAGATATAGATCTATCCACAGCAGCACAATATCCTCTGTCCGACCATGTGCATTAAAACTATTCCAATAATTGGCACCTTTTTATGAGAGAAACTCACTTTATTAATCAGCAAAACTACTTTTAGTGATACACGATATTCTAAGAACTTTTGTCAGGTGTACAGAACCACAACAGTGTGACTGTAATTTCTTCTTTGATTTACGGTAATATTGTTGGTTTTGCTATTATATTTTGTCAGAAATAGTTATCAACTCTCTAGCGATATTTGCAAAACAAGGGGGTGAATATATATGGGGAGGCCAAGGATTGGGAGACAATTATCTGATCATTATCAAGCCAACCTCAGTCCGGGATGATATAGTGCTAGGGAGTATAAATATGATATATAGTTTTAATTGGTATTTCTGATAATAATTGCACATGAGCTGCATTACACAAACAGGGCCTGGCCTTACTGTATGTGCAGATTAAATAAATGAATTACAAACAAACAAAAATTTCATTGATGGATACCTTGATCATGTTATTGTACTTTGGTCAACATCGTCCTGAGGTCATGTACACTTATTGATAATATCAGTAGATCAGATGATTATTATACATGTATATAGCTTTAATAAAGCACATTCGATCAGGGCATGATGTATTACCTATCATTCGATCCTTCGATCGAGCTTGCATACATTATCTCAACATGATCTTGACGTAGCTTTACATGTAGCATGGGCCCAACATCAGCTCTGGACATGTTTTAAGATTGTCATCAAAGTCCATTAATTCTTCTTTAATTGTATGAAGGGCTACAGTAGAGCTATTAGATTGGATCGGTTGATAATTGGCAAGAATGTAGGCCATGATAACAATATGTAAACGTATATATAGTATGTCTCCCCTAAGACAACTGTCACAGCCTACAGGAGACAATGTCATGTGCATGCAATACCTAAATAGTTCTCATCACAATATCAGGCAATAGGATATTATACTTATTGGGGTCACTGACTATCTGAAAGATACTCTTTTGGTATAGTAGTACCTTCGGTGTCAATGTTTTACCTCCGAGGGATTATCAAATAATATGAAGAAGAAACAATAATTCACTAATAATTTTTACCCTTGACTATAACTGCTTGACTTTAAGGGTAAACCATGGTATTGGTTGATTTAGAGATCTATACATTATATCTCGAGCACTCTGTCCTCTGACATTGTTTAAGTTAAATGTAATATTATTCTTTTTACTTGGAGAGGGGTACGGGTATCAATATATTTACTGTCGGGTTTGAGTATTTCATAGTCTATGATATGATATTAAGGTCATGATTTTAGTTAAGTAATTCAACAATGACAATAGATTGAAATACAGTGTTTCGAAAAAACAATAGCGTATAATTCCACTTCTGCCAAACACCCAATATATGTTGTATGCCAGTTAATTAAGTATATCAGTGGTTTTCTTCTTGTCTATGCATTGCATTGCATCTTTTTGCACTATATAGTTGAAATAGTTCCATAGGAAATGTGGTATTATATACAAAGGCGCTATGACACATCTTTACTGTAAATGAATGTCCATTTCACACTATGAAGTGTAGGATGTAAACGATCTTTTGCCTGGGACGTGCTTTACCTTAACTTACCTAATAGACTCGATCACCATCAACATCCTTGAAAAAAGCTTAGCTATGATCTAGGGCGTTAATCAACTTAACCAACTAAAAGCCCAATATCTTGTATGCTAGCTGCCCAAGTATGTTAGTCTTTTTTGTATATATTTCATCATTTATATATTGTAGAAATTGGACCATTATCATGAAATAGTTCTAATAGTTCTAGGAAGTATTCCTGTATAATTATGGACTAATTGTTGTAAAGAATACTGCTGGGAAATAGACCATGGTTTGATTGGCTCACTTCAGACTGGTCAAATTAGAGTTGCTAGTTTATTTTGCTTTTGGCTGATATTCACACTATGAATAATAGTACACTGTAAAAAAGGTGTTTAGATTTTAAACACTTAGCTAAACACATTCTTGTCCCGTATTTGAACACACATTATAAATCTAAACATGTTTAGGTTGATAATATGCTTAGCCTTTATGTTTAGATTCCCATGTGTTTACACCTCATATGTTTAGATAAGTGAAGTATCAATGAGGCTTTGTGCTTATTTTTTAATGTGTTTAGATTTAAAATACTTAGATATATGAAGTGTTTATAGTGGATATGTGATATTAACTGGCCAAAATATTATCCTTTTACATTTATAGTAGATAGTAATTACACTTTCAGAGAGTGTAGTCACATATATGTTACATAGTACATATGTCTCCATAGGCTACAAGGTAACTCAGGAATAGGTACAACAAAATAGCTGAAAGAATAATGCTATATACTTTCTTGTATCCCATAGGATGGGTGTTCCTAGTGGTTTTATCTGATATTGATAAATATTGATAATAATATACATTGCAAATCATAAAGTTTCCCTTTTGGTAATGTTAACCACAGTTTCCCATATTGGAATTTCTTAAATGATACGATTCAATGGTCATTATTCATGGAATATCTTCTGACTGTGTGGTGAAAGTTCATCCATGAACTTAACTGCCACCTGGTGGAGTATAATTATGTGTTTAATATCTAAACACCTAAACATGTGTAGGTCTAGTGTTTAGGCATTTAGATCAAATATGTTTAAGTCTAAACTGATCCACACAATCTGGAATATACTAGAGTATATACATATAATGCAGGTAGAATGCCTATCATAGAATGAAACTCCGACTTATATATTGCTTTTGACAGAATTAAGGCAATTTGTGCACTCATTTCATATGTTCATTAAAGCTCTAAACACATGGTTGATTTTGATGTTTATATTCTAATCATATAGTTTCTTAGTGTTTAAATCCTAAACATCTAAACATGTTTAGCCTAGCCGTTTAGGGGTTTAGATTTTTGGTGTTTAATCTCTAAACAGGTGGTTAAAAATATGATAAGCTTGGCAAAACGTTTAGACTTTAAACGTGTTTAGACCTAAACATGTTTAAAACCTAAGCACCTTTTTTACAGTGTATATACTGTATGGAGAAATACATGGAGAAACTACAAGGTATTGTTATGGAAATTATAAGTGTTATAATTAGTTAAATCCGATTAGAAAGTACGTCCCCCATTAATACCAGAAAGTCAGCTTAACTTCAGTATAAGTCTTACCAATAAACCCCACCCTGGAACTGTTCTATGTGTTCCTCCACTCAGCCTTCTATATGAAGGCCCTATATGAGATTGACAGTAGATGGAGGTCTGACAGCTCCACTGTCAGCCTACCTGAGCTGTCACGTAGAAGCTGTCAGAACCGTCCCAACACTACAGCCTATACAATCTGAACCCACTCCCACTGGGCGTCTCCCCCTAACCACAATAAATAGACATAAAAATCGATAATATTGTCAGTCTAGAGGAGATATTGATTCAAAGTCGATGCAAATAGCTAGAGCTTTGCCTTGCCTGGGATAAGGAACTACTTTCCTGTCATGGCTGAGAGGGGAGGTGGAGTCCAGTGACGTCAGAACATGAATCATGGAGCCAATCTCAGCGGTAAATACAAAAGTGTGAGCCATGTCACCAAACGGAAAGGGAATTCTAATCCAAGAGGAGAGGGGAGCAGTAAAGTACTGTAAATCCCACCCTGAGAGGCTCCAATGATCTAAACCGTTCAAAAAGGCCAGTTGGGGATCATTCATGTGGAACATTGGTAATGGGGGATGTTTTGGGATTAGTGCTTGGAGGTTTTATGGTAGTGAGGTTGGGAGGTGGGGCGTCATGGTTGAGGTATTCTGTTAGTCACACTCAGATGCACATTCCGCCATCTTACCTGACCCATGCATCTCCCAGCAACCTGTGCAGCTCCCAGTCCCAGATCTAGTCCCATCCCCTACCCCCATCTATCACACCTCCCCCCTTTACATAACTGGCTTTGTACAACAAATGCTGGAATTGCAATTTATTTCTCAATGTATCCAAAAGGGACATTCTATTGAAATACCTCATGCAGACTTCTGTTGAAGCCCATACACATAGGTGATCTATTATGGGTCACTAAAAGCAAATTTGGAATTCTTCCAATTGTATTCCAAGCAATGATAGAAAAGCTTACAATTATTAAACAATAGAAAATCTTACCAGAAGACAATGTGTAATATTTGTATAACGGTACTCCTTATAGTATATGATTTATATGCCACAAATAGTCACATATTTCAGGCATACCTACTAGTATTCAATGATTTTTAGTTGTACCTCTAGCACATTTTATTCATTGTAGCAACAATTATGTTCCGAACTCCTACCACCATGATGTGCAGGTGAATCCAATGCTAGTACATTATCCGTTACATCTGTACATTGCTGCTATGTATATATACCACCGAGACATACTGATTGTGGACTTCTGAATTATTCATATCTATCGAAATTTAGTATTAAACCCCATACAGGTTTCTTGGTTGAACTGACTTAAACAACTTCAACACGTGTAAGCTAGGAAAACATATGCATTTGTCTGACAATGCATATTGAATGGTTATTTAGGCAATTCTCTACTACAGAGACGAAATGAAAGAGAGAACCATGACTTTTATTTGATCAGGTTTGAATGGTTACCCAGCCACTCTGTCCCCAGAATCTTCACATAAATATACCTTTCTTAAATTTCCATTCTTTTAATCATATTAAATCAGGGGTTTCTTATGTGGAGCGCATTCCTTTAAGCCTAATCTGCACTAGCGATTTCACTTATGTCAACAGCAAGTACGATTTACAATTCAATACATTAACATTTAAATAAAAGTAATTATTGCAGGAAGCAGCGGTGTGGTAAAGCAGATACACTTTACCTGTACTGAAACCATTTAAAGTTCAATATGGTATGATAAATCTCCCACTGGGAAAATAATATAGACATATATTTAAGCTAGCTCTTGTGAATTCTACACTCATGAAACAAACTGTCCTAGAACCACTTGTGTTCCTTGAATTATTCTGATGTTGTTTTACCTATCTAAATAATCTTGGGAAGTTCTGTTTTCCTTGAGTATGGGTAGAAAAAGCTATACTGGCAGAGTTGCAAGAAAACCTGAAGATGTAATGCTGGGTTACAATTGCTAACACCATGTCAGAAGTGGTTTATTGGTGCAAAAAGTAGTGAGAATGTTCAGGATAGTAACATAAACTGTCAGCACAACTGGGCCCCCAGGGTGATACACATTATGGCTCACTCAGGAAACATGTAACTAGTGTCAAGTTAATGTGGTTAGCAAGCACTCACCCGTCCTGACCACACACATCACTGTGTTTCCTTTTGTTTTAGAGGAACGATTTATTTTCCAAGATCTCCACCCACAGAATTAGAGCTAACCTATTTTGTGTATAAGTCAATATACAGGTCAAAACCTAACCTGACTTATATATATGTATCAAAGACCATCTATAAATATGGCTTAGATTCCAATGTATTCCACTGAAAAATATTTCTTCTTTATACTACTTTTTAATGTAATAGCCTTTGATTAATCAGTAGGGCCTATCGGAATCCATTTATTTTAAATTGAACTATGAGATGATATGAAGCCCAACAACTATTCCCTGATTTTGACCCACAACATATTTACTAAATAGGACAAAATGTATGTATTCCGCATTGGTTTTGATCTCTTCACATTCCAAAGACAATAATATAATCTTTCTCTGTATGTGTGATATTGTACTTGATACTTCGAGGATAAAATCTACATGCATAATTATCAAACCTTTACTGCCAAAAGCCGTTATCAAAAATGTCGATATAAACGAGAAATGCAATATTTACACTAACACCAAATAAATGAAAAGAAAAGAAAGGAAATACACTATCCAATATTTATGATATTTGATATGTAGATCCTTATTCTTTTTGTATTCACAATTACGAGGTCTCCTTCTGTCGTACATATCATATTCGGCCGTCCTGATATCATGAACTACTGACATCACCCATATTCAAAACATCCTTATATATAATGTAATAACCAAAACAGAACCTCACAGTTCGAGGGGACAATCTCGAGCCAAACTGAAGTATATATGCCACGTCATAACTGGAAACTGCAACACCCGATGCAATTAATATAGAACTAAGCTAGCAGTAGGAAACCTCTATATCTGCATAAACGAAAACCCATGTTAATTTTGCCTGCCTCGTACATTTTGAGCAGAGAATATGTAAAACAAGCCTGTACTCACCCCGCTGTCATCACTGCGTCCGTCCACCATGCTCAGCGCTGGGCGCCATTTGCATTTTGCCAACGTCCTGACAGCGCAATCCCCTCACACAGCATCCTCCTTCAAATGACGCTGTTTGCTACTTAGTGTGAGCACGATTTTGCTTGAATTCGTTCGGACATATCATGTTCAGAGTCTAAAGTGGAAAAAAGTTGGACGTCACGTGTGGTTTGGTTGAGTTTGGGGTGTTTTGTCCTGGCTAAAGTTGGCCGGTGGTAGACAGTGACTTGCAGTAACGCATGGCAAAGATGGCGCGGGTTTGGTACGCTTAGTGAACCCGAACTGCTTGAGGAAGAGGGGAGTGGTCTGCTCAGAGATAGGGGGTACTGCCACCACACCAGGGTCTATGAGACACTGACCACAATCAGGAGGGACCTGGGGGAGTGGTCAGTTGACCTGTGCAACAATTCTCCTCTGGGGGGTATAAATGCTAGAACAGGAGACTGGGGGTATAATGAATTGCCTACTGCAGTCTAAGGCCATGCTGTAAACCAGGCATATGCATCCTGAATCATGGCGTCCCCCCTGGAATTGACAATTGATGAGAGCTCACCCAAGCTACTTATTCCCTATTACAATTAAGTGCTCTTTTACCTGCTCTTCGCCTGTCAAACTGCAAAGTTCTTGTTAAGTATATGCGCCAGGAAATATGACTTGCATAGGATCAATTAGGACTAGTTAGTCACTGCCTACCTGAGGAAAGTGATCATAAGGGGAATTCTTTTTGACATAGGCTTAGATTAAATAGGCTATAGATTACTTGATGTCTTAACGGTATTTCCACTACTTTCCTAAGGGACGTATAGATCACAGAAAATCGCCAAATCAATCGGTTGAATAAACATGGCATTGTATAGAATTGTCTATGTACCAAAACTTTCCCTTTCCCTATCATCAATTTTGATTGATATCAAAGTGCAATCAAACAATTTAATTCGCCATATAGTGTATGGCTATTGGTTCATCCTGGTATACAGTATTCACTACCCTTATGTAACTGAACTGATGTTGATTTACACCAATGGTAAATCTAGCTGCCGCATGAAATGAGAATCCCTAATTAAGGCTGGATGAAAAACAAGATACTAGTACTTCCAAGTGGTAGTTCTAATCCAGGATCAATAACGAATTAGTTCAAGTTACCTTTAGCTTTGCTTTCACCTTTCATTTACACTTCGCGTCAAAATTAATCCCATAGCTCTGATTGGTGATCATCTTGTTGACAGGTTTTAAAAAGATGATCATGGGCCATTATTACCACGTGAGTCTCAGATTTGTTATGCTGCAATTAAAAGTATCATTCCGCATCTAATCGTGATGGAAAGTCTCCAGGGATTAGTCTAGATCTCTGACTGAAAAGGTAAATTTTACTTTTACATAACACTATCTGAAAGTCATATGGAAGGTCTATTTTAGCTTGCATCAAGCTGTCCAAACCCAAAGTAAAGTTCATATATCAATGTGCACCAATCTGGATGGGTTATGCAATCTAACTTCAATGAAAAGCTTCCCTTTATTCCCGAGTTGTACTAAATGATATGGTGAATACCATGCAGTTTATATGTATGTGGCAGCAGAGGGTTTTTGGATGACCTGGATGGTGTTTCTCCACAAATATACGGACGTCCGTAAATTTGCAGACGTCCGTAAATACACTCTCCATATATTTATGGAGCTCCGCAAATATAGGCCTATATGTCTTTTTGGTAATTAAGCATACAGATACGGACCTCCGTATATATTTGCGGACATCCGTATATATTTGCGGAGGTCCATAAATATATTTGCGGACGTCCGCAAATTTGCGGACGTCCGTATATTTGTGGAGAAACACCATCCAGGTGACCTGAGTCGAATTTCCGACCAGGCACAGTAATTAAAACTACTCGATTACTGTTTAACCGACTTTTGGACAAATCTGTCTCTCATATAAAGGATCTAAGAATATGACTACCAAAGTGATTTTCGACATGGGGCCCTTAATTCTGTGACTTTCTGACATCGGGGGGGGGGGGGGGGGGCTTTGTACCTCCATTTATTTATAACGTTATATGAAGGAAATCGAAAACTTTTTATGGGTCAAAAGTAACACTAACAGAAATCAATAGTTGGTTGACTGGCCCATGCTGGGAGTATAGTGGTCTTAGAGTTTTAACAGTTTATACTTTCATGAGGTGCTATAATATTCTTATGTTTTAAAATGTGGAGTCTATTAGAAATGCAAAATTATCGTCTCTTAGAAATGCAAAATTATCGCTTATTCTTCTACCCAATACTGCGCAGTATTTACTGTACTTGACTAGTGCCATTGTTGGAAATTGCAAGTGACTTAGTATCAATGCAATATTGAAATATGTGCCAAAAATGACCAGTGAACTGTTTTCTTATACTGATTCTAGGAGTCTAATACTTGCATACGATTATTGACCTCATGTCAATGTTGCACCCAACTTTGACTTAGGGTTTATTTACTATCCATAAATTCCTCGTCCAATACACCAAATATCATGAACAAATTGATCATGTCTGTAAGTATCCCTAGCTCTTTCATTGTACCAATGATTATGTGTTTCAAAATCACGTCATCGTATTCGGGGGCTTCATTAAGATATATAAAGTCTATAGTCTAAATAATTTAGAATATCCTCACAGACATGCATGCTTGGGACGTTATATGAAAGGCACAGCTTCAGGACATGTATCGGTATTGACCAAAGCAAATTACAAACACTGGTTATTATATACATGTTGTCATGATAGCTTCTTAATTGAATTTAGTTTATTGAAAATTAAGAAAAAAAAAGATACATACCAATTGCATTTATAGCGAACCATTTCTTTCCTCTGGAATGAAATTTCAAGACATTATGCTCCTGGATGTGTGAACCACAACCATGTTAAGCTTTTACATACAAGGGGTGATGGTTAGGTAGAGGAACGAAGTCGCTTCCCATGGGATCCTTAAAACAATAATTTAATTTCCTGGAATAAATGCATATTCCTTATTCATTATTAAACATCTTTCCTCTCAGGAATATTCGAATTGGCGGGTACTATTAGTGAATTTCTGCTGAATTTAGAGACGCAGCCGTTACAAGGTGAGTTCTATGCAGTCCGTTAGCAGAGTGGCAGCCCAGGCCGCCCGGGGGTCTACTAGCCTCCAGCCCAGGAGCAGCACTACACATGTACCACAGGCCATATCTACAGCCGCCTTCATGTGCCTAAGGTCTCCTCCCAACCCCCTGGAGGACCTCCCATTTCCTCCAGGGAGGACACAGCCTCCAGTATAACCCCCCTGGTGCCCCTATATAGGTGTGCCTTATAGGTGTTATTGATCTATTGGTTCCATCTCACTGGTCTGGTTTGCTCCAGGGTGTCCAAAGCTATCATTACCTGTCGTCAAAATCCATATACCATGTCCTACTTGTTGTTGTACATGTATAGGAAAACCTTACCGATTGTCAGGTCGTTGGCTTGAGACGTTTAAAATAAGAAGATGCAGCAGGTCATTGAATAGAGAAATCAAATAAGAAGTATAATAAGAAATAAGCTAAGCTAACGGATATCACAATGTGAACAGATTGCAAAATATTTATGGGCACTTATCTGCTAGCAAATATCGCGGTTAGATGGCTGACAAAATAAAGATGCATTTATCGAAAGGCACACCATTTGTCTATGCCAGTCTGCTATCAATAGTCTATCTTATAATCATGATACACTATAATCAAATTGCTGAGCCATGTAGCTGAACTGAAATCAAATGGCTATACATATCACGACTCGACCCCTTCTCCCACCGTACAAAATATCAACAAACCTGGATTAAAAGAAACAATCAATTCCTAAAGAATAGATCATAATAAGTATCGGATAGCGATTGATTTCCACCCAAGAATAACTGTCGAATATAACTACCTGACAGGATGCTGTTTCTCCACAAATATGCGGAGGTCCGCAAATTTGCGGAGGTCCATAAATACACTCTCCATATATTTATGGAGGTCCGCAAATATATATGGGAATCATTTTTTACTACTTAAGCATACAAATACGGAGCTCCATATATATTTGTGGACCTCCGCAAATTTATGGAAGTAAATTTACGGACCTCCGCAAATTTGCGGACCTCCGCAAATTTGTGGAGAAACAGGACCCTGACGTAAGACTCGTGTTCATTTCAAGTTGTATATGAAAGCATGAAGGCAATTCTGGGTCATATCCTAGACCTAGAATGATATCACTTCAATTAATACAAATTGGCGTTCTTGATTTCTCCTGTGTAGATATATTTGAAAGCCAACCACCCACTCTAGCCCTCCCTCCTCTGCCCGGAGACACCGCCGGCCCTGGAGGAGCACAGCCCGGCTCCTCCAGGCGGCCTGGTCACGTCCTCCAGCCGGCTGGTGAGTCATATGTTGCCGGATAGATCTGGAGGTGGGCCGATACCTCCAGGGTGACTGTAAGACTATTTAGCTTATCTTCGCCCTCCTCGCCAGTTATCTATAGGAATAGAGTGTCTATGGGGTCAGTTTCTCAATCCAATTATTACATAGATTGCATCTGATATAATTTCATTCTATATTATTTGTCAAATTATTTATGAAGGATATTATATACATGTATTTGGATTTTACTTTTTTAATATTAAATTTTGTGTACTAAGTTATAACCTATACACATGAGACCTATATGATTAGAAAGGAAAGGGCTAGAAGTAATTGCATAATTTTGCCCTGTAGCTTTTTTGACCCAGCAACTCGTTCAAGTTTGGTCTGCTTTGATAAACTTGTTCAAGTCAACAGAACTTTCATTTTGGATGACTGTATGGAGAGAAAACAAAGAATGCTCATAGGAGGTTTATCATTATACGCATTATTATCTCTGCATGGTTTCAGAGGAAGCACAACTATTTTCTAAGGATATTATGTCATGTCTATGGTTATACCATTGGTTCAAACGTTTTATACCAATACTGATAGTCACCGTACGTTATAGTTTAAATGAAACGCAATATCTGAAATACTAACTCAAAGCTTGTAGATATAGCTGTAGTTGTATGTAGGCCTTGTCGTTGCACTTTTCCCTATAGGACACTTATTGGACGTGTCCTGGATTATACAGACAGCCAATGAATACTCCACTATTCTTTGGAAATATAAGTTTGTAAGCTTCTGCAATTCGGGCCTGATAGGCAAACCTTTATGATATGCATACTGTATTAATTTAGGGGACCTGAGATTGCCCAGCCATTACATAAAGGGCACGGTCTCTCCCCGTTGACACTCAAAAAATGCTCTTAACATGAATGAATGGCTATGCCTTAGATCAACATTACTGTCGAGACTGTGCACTTCCAGAAGTACACTGAAAAAGGTGGAACGCTATTCAATCTGTGAATAAAATTAGTTTAGAAGCGAAAACGCAATAGTGGCTGCTAAAACAGAGGGGGTTCATTCTCTGTTGAAAAATGACTTTTGATTTCACAACTATACGTGTGTGCCTCACACCTGTGACATACCCTATGGCAACAATGATAATTTATGTGTTTCCCTGTGCCAGGACTGTCAAAATGATAAGTGTACATGTTAATGTCATTAGGTCTGTGTCAATAATGCCAACGCACAATCGATGGATGCTACTGATACTAACTGAAACAGTAACATGTGTAATGCTATATAACTTGCCTTTATGCTCAAGGCACAGTTGGTGACCCTGACATAAACTACAAAATGAGGGCGGTAACCAGTTCAATCGATACAAAGTAACACCTAATGTCCAGATATCTGCTCTGTTATGAACTAGGTTATTATCCGCCGATAATGATGTTCTTTTTATTATCGTCAAAGTCACATAACTGACATAGTTAGATAGGGTCGATGAGATTCCCATCAGGGCATACGTTTATATCAAAACAAGTAAGCTATAATCATATTCTAGAGAAATGTTCACATAGGTATGATCTCTATCGATCAGGAGAACTATTTTAAGTTGAATAGAGTAAATTATATTCTGACATGTGTCTAGTTATATTATTGGATGAGCTCATATAGGATGGATTCGGATATTGGGGAAGGTGATCTCACAGGATGTGTGAGATACAGCGTACTTTGCTTAATTCAATAATTATTGGTCTGCTGTATTCAACATGAAATATATAATTTTAACATTGTTTCCCACCATACGATTCCTCAAGAGATGCCACCACATGGGATATATCATCTGATAATGCCCTGCTGTTACCATGATTGAAATGACATGGTCTACTGGTACTATGGTCAAACTGTCTATTCACTGATTGATTTTACTATCTGATCGTCAGTTTCCCAACTGCCGATATAGTATTGACTTATGGCCCAAGGGTGGACCCAGGAATTTGAAAGAAGGATAATGGAGAGGGGGGGGGGGCTCCACCGAACACCAAAGTACCAAAAAGTGGCATGCTGCGAGCCGCGACAGAACAAAATATCATCAGAAAAATGTTCCAAAGTTCCCAAAAAGTGGACGGGAGCTTGACCCCCTGAGCCCCCCTGGATCGCAACCTGCCTGTTATGTTTAACACTGTCAGCAACACTTCTAATAACAGAGCCATACAGATCAGATCAACACATTTTTCTTTCATGACATATGGAATATGATGCAGTGGTCTGCTTTACTAGATAGACAGAGTACATGTGTACCATAGTATATATTGGCTCCATTCTTCTTCAGCCATCTGGGTCAAGTAGAGCATATGGCCTCATAACTTGGTAGGGAAACTTTTTCTCTGCTATTGCTGGGATCTCATGGTTTGGCGCATGCAGACCTCTGCGGGATGTAGGACTGGGTTAAGTGCTTCCAGCCATCATAAAGTTCACATTTTGTGTCCTGGCACAGTTTACTGAGAGGGAAAAACAATAATATAACTCTTTTTGCGTATGTTGTGACTGGCTGACCAGCTCTATAACCTATAAGCTGTCCTTCATACTATTGCCTGTATCTCTTGCGTCCATGACATTTAATGGCGTCACTGTTTTGCAGCATCGATAAATTTGATTCATCGTGTAAAGTTACTAAAAGTATCGCTACTACTTCTGGGAATAGGAGCTCATAGGAGAGACATTTATATGATGATGTCACTGGCCATAGCGTTCCTTTTGGGGGTTCCTTAGCCATTGTGGCAACTAAAGAGGCTATAGGGTCTATAGGGGAAAAATGAAAAATAGAAATAAGGGGGTTGGGGACTGCCAAACCGTGTGACGTTACTAAAGTATATGTGGATGTTCGCTAAGTATGGTATGCATAGATAAGAGAAGTGGCTCCCAAATGGGAGTCTGGACTTAATCACTGAAGTTACTCTCCCCCACGACTCTAAAGTGACTGCCAATCATTGAGAAGTCTTAGAATAGGAGTCATTATAGAGTTATTATAGAGTCCTGCTAATGTTAGGGGGTCACTTTAGAGTCCTGGGGAGAGTTACCTCAGTGATCAAGTCGGGAGTCACAGTGATTCTATTTTTTTTCTCTGCGTAGTGGTATATAAAAAAATAAACGGAACTGAAAAGATGTTAAGTCTGTGGCAAAAATCTCGCATGCACAAGTATTCTGCACTCTTCATACTAACTGCTCATTATTTTCCGTTTGTCCATGCATAAAAAAATATTTTAATGCTGGACACTTTCCATAGTGCTAAATAATTGACACAACATGTCTAACCGTTCATGTCCAACCTCATGGCGACTTTCTATGCTAACATAACTCCAATAAGCCAACTCAGCAGTTCCCCCATGCTCTTTTGTTACTTTTGCTCTTTAGATAACAGCCCACACTAAACCATGGTTAATTTCACATTGTTTAATATGGCAGGAACCTGCCCATGTCGGGTCAGGACCCTGGATGTGTAGTATGATTTATGGCCGCCAACAGGTGGTTAGAGGTGAGCGTTGCGGAAGTGATTAATGCCATTTTATGGTCAGGCTACATAAGCACTGCACATAATGAGGCATCATTACCACCATGCTGCATGACATGTCATTCATAATCACATCCTGGCGGCCATTGCCTGAAGCTCTCCACCCTCACAGTCGTTAGTATGGACATCTCCTCGGTCACATGACTCTTCCTGTGCTCCACCGAGCGTGACCGTATAGTAAGAAAGTGGGCCACCAGCCTCGGTCTCAGATGACCTTCACAAAAGAGTACCGTAAGGTGTGGCTGCATTCAGCCAATCACAATGAGGAGGGTCATGCATATGTATAGGAGTTGCATAGGTAGGGAGGGATGGGGACGGGTCAACGTGGGGTACTATAGTATGGCAGGAAACACAGAGAGTCCATTGTAGCATGATCCTGTCTCATCAGTAAATTGCATTGACAGGCAATTCATTGACCAAGTGTCTGGATAGAAAATGTAGTCTCTTAAAGCTGCAACTGTGACAGGACGTCTTTTGTGATATGATAGTATTTATATCTTTCCTGTGTGTTATTTGAGCCGCCGCCGCTGAGCGTAGTCTGAAGACAGAGCCACAAGAATACGATTATGGAATTATGTATTTTACATACATTCTGAGTGACCCCCCTCCTCTCTTAGTATTAAAAACGTTTTTAGACTTACCTTGAATACTTGTGGAGAGTTTACTTAGAAGCCCTAACCCCTACATCCCCTCACCCCGACCTCCCCATCCTCACACCCTATACCCCCTCACATACCAATACCACCCCCATCATTCAACAGTAGGGTCTTTGTGAGGTCACGTGACTAGGAAAAATGTCTTTGATTGGTGTGTTAGAGTAATCTTACCTTACATTCCTTACAAGTCTTAACCACAACTTTAGACTGAGCCATGCAAACACAGGAGTTGTGTATTTACGTGTAATCCGCCCCCCCCCCCCTCCCAAAGAAATACCAGAATTTTGCATTTTTACCTTTAGTCTCCATGGATCATTGGATGATCAGAATCGTTGTCAAAAGTTGTTCTGTAAGTCAAAAGGTGCTTTGAAATATTCTATTTGTTACATGTTCAAAAAGTAGAAGTAGAAGTGCCAAGGCCACACTGTGTAAAGTTTAGGTTGCAGCCAGCCTATGCTGAAGGGGTTAGCACATGCCCATCCTACATTCTTTCTTCTGTACTTGAGAGTTTGTAGACTGACCTTGAATATTAGGCCAAGATCACCTAGTACAAATGTATAGGCGACTTTACTCCATATGCCCCACTTAGTGACCCCCCCCCCACCACCACACATGGTGACACACATCACTCCCATCACGTCACGTGACTGGGGGAAGGGACTGTGATTGGTGCGTATGTAAATTAGACTAGTCGCAGCCTCTGAGGGGTATAAGGACTCTGTGAAGAGCAATCATGTCACAGGTACCTGATATTGGGTTGGGCTGGGACAAGTCTACATGGTGGCCTGGAGTTGTCTAGGTCATATTGACCGAAACCACACTGACACAGTTACAGACAGATTTACATCCTTGTACATTCCAGCACAGAAATACAATTTAAAAAAAAACTAAATTGAAAAGTGGATGCTCATATTTCAAGACGCCATTGTGACCTCCTTCCTGTTGTGTATAGTACACAAAAAAAGTGCATATTCGCAGATTTACCTTGTGCATATATAACACATAGAAATACATTAAATCATGGTTGCACTCACAGCTGAAGGCATGGCCAGTTGGTAAGAGTTAGGTGGACAAAGAAAGAGTACGTGGACATGCCCTGAAACCCAAGGCAGCCATGTTGCTTTTAATTGGGAACTTGCATGATGATCCTACTTGTGGTGTATGTCGAGCCCCTAATTTAGATATAATTATTTAATAAGCAAGGAGCGACCTTGGAACTATGCTGATTAGTAAAGCACAGGGTGGTCAGTAATCACCAGAGTATATATTTTCCAAGGTTTGCAAGGTATAAGTGATTTACTTAGGTAATTCACAAAATTTAGCTGACCGTTTGAAAGTTCTCTCTTGACTCAGAAAAAAGAATGGAAGAATTGCAATTAACATTTACAACCCTAATTATATAATGACATAATTATATTATCTATAATATAACAGAAGAAACATTTTAACAGAAAAGTTTAAGATCAATCCATTGGTTCCATTCGATAATCTTATAAAGCATTATTAATGCCATTGTTGGAGATGTTTTAAAACTTTTTGCACTCTCTGCCCCCGCCAAATGCCAAATCCTCAGAGTAAGGCAGCAAACACCCATTTACTTGCGTTAGCAGTAGGACTGCAGAAACTATCCTTGTACAAGACGCTAGGTCCCAACTCCCGCGGGAGCCGAAGCGCAGCGCTACGTGCATTCTGATTCGCTGCCTACAGTCACATGACGACATCGAGCCAATAAAACCTTCCGATTTATGTGCTTTCGGCAGCGACGATAGGTCCGTGGGTCAGAGTAATCTTGGCACAGGGCCAACTCTGCAGAGTGGTAACAAGAAGACATGGCCGTTCTACTGTATTTCTGTGAGATCCCTTGATTGTGCCCTGTCTGCTATCCTATTTATTTCTTGGGACCAAGTTGGGCCCTGGGGAATGATGCGTTAGGCGAGGCACATGTTGGGAAGATGAAGGAAGAGCCGATTAATAAAAGAACAAATGTGAGGGAAAATTACAGTTCCTGGAAGTTGTGTTTTGTATATATAAAAAAAAGATCTCAGCAATGTTGCACTGAACGGACTAGATATTTCACAAAATTATTTATAGAAAGGTAGGGTCCCTGCGAGGATGGCACAGTTGCAAAGAATGTGCTTGTCTCAAGAAGTTGCCGTCTGTTGGGGAGGGGGATTCCTTGCAGCAATGACAGCTTTGTGTGAATTTGCAGACTGTCATGATATTCAAATAAAATATTTCAGGCTGCTCCTGTATCTTTTTTAGAAAAACTATTTATCCCGTCGTTGGTCTCAGAACTCCATATATGTTTAGCCCTCTCTTACATGTCATATACTATGCACCAAATATTAATTACAATGGATAAATCCCCCTCTACCTCGCTTATCCTGAAAAACCGTCATGTTCAAGACACATTCCAAGTTTCATAGTTTCCAAGCTGGGAGTATTGAAACAGTTTTAGTGAGTGGCTGACGCATGAAAAATAAATTGAAGATAATCTTTTTGTTTTGCAATAGCATTAGTCAGGGGTCATTCCTAGGGAACTATAAGTAAAGGGAAAAAACACTGATGCAAATGGATGACACTGACGTCTCAGGTACAGAATAAAATTCACGCTGAACAATTATTATAAACGATTTTACCTGGGGTAAGGTTTTTTCGAGCATGGGTAAAATGGATATACAATTTGACCTATATCTACTTATGTCTTCCTCTCTGACTCAGACAAACTATAACTAACAGGAAATATAAGACACAACTAACAGACAGACGTATATAAAACAATAGGCCTACTCAATAGATTCCAGAATGGGTTCATAAAAAAGAGGCTGAATATATGTTATATTGATAGGAAATGATGAATAAATGACCTTTTCTAGTGGATGCCTATCACAATCATGTTCAGTTAAAGGGGATTTAGTTTCCAAAACACATACGTTGCTTATGCCTGGACCCCATTTGTTAATACTAAGTGACGGTATTAATACTAAGTTACATACATGCATTCCTATGGATTTCAAAATCAATTGAAGATCATGTTATAGTCATGAAGGGGTGGGATTATACTGCATTTGTGAAATAAAATCATTGAAAATGGTGGACCCAGCTAGATGGAGAGCACAATGTATTTATATCTTTCATAGCATTAATTTTAACACAGACAAATCCAAAAAAAGGGTTGAGGATTTTAGTGAACATGTTGGCCGATAACAAACACGAATACTATCGATAGTGGACTTTCTGTAGTCATTGTTTTTGAAATGATGATTCAATTGAAAGAATAATTAGCTTTGCAAGGAGAAATCAATATTTGAAGAGTTTGGATGCAAAATGACATAAGCACCATTTTAAAAGTGGGGACACAAATCTGACAAAAATATAGATTTGGGATAGTAACATAAAAACCTCAAACTATTTTTCCTAGATTCATTATCATGTTAGGACCAAGTTAATATACGCTCTGTTACCAAAGTACCATAATTAACCTCAGGGTGTTATTACAAAAAGTACTATATGCTTCAATTCTCGGATGGAGATATGTCGTTTTGCGTCCAAACGTTTCATTTGCACTTATATTCTTCCAAAAAGTCAAGGAGGTTTAGTATTGCTAAAAGTACCGGCCTGGTTTCAATAATCGTGCTGATGATACCCAAGACAGTATAGATAACACTATTGCTTCTAAAATTACCATTTGGCATGAGTTAACAAATAAGTTATGTAATTACAGCCAACCAAGCTAGAAAATAAGGCAAAGGTCACATATCATCAAGCTTATTCAGGCCAAATACAAAACAGATTATTGAACATTTAACGCTGTATGTTTTCTATGTTTCAACTTGATGACACCATTTTCATAATTCTGCCGGACTGCTGTACCCTTTTTTTTCTTAGCTCCGAGCAACTGTGTACTGACTTACAGTATATATAAATATATAAGTTGGGTCTTATACAAAATCAAATCAACATGCATTATAGGGTGTCGTTTTTTAAAGAGATGGATGTGTGCATGACAGGGGAAAGATTATTTATTCGATGTGATATTTTCAAGGAAGCTTATAATATTTGTCATTTTGTGAATGTTATTTCAACCAAGTACATCAAACACCTTTCGAGATTCCTCAGGGAAAGGTGATGGACCTTAATGATCTTGATTCACAGACCTGGTATCAGAAGTAATGATTTATTTTTTGGCGCATCATGTAAACTAATTTATCTATGATTAAACTATCTACAAGCTACTACCGGTAATATAGAATAAATACGTTAGGTTTATATATTAGTTTTCTAGCTTGCTGATGTCTCTGTAATAATAAAGCTGATTTATCTATCCTTCAATGGATTGTAATCCCACAACGTGGTAGAGTTAAAGTATATAATTATATGGAACTTCCGATACAAATATAATCATTACTCTTCTTTGATTTCAGTATAATATATCATGTACTACATCGTAATTATAACCAAAGTATATTTCAACTCACTCATATCTGTATTAGTCAAGTGACCTCTGTGGTATTTTATAGATGACCTCTTCTCTTTAGAAGTCAACATGATCCGGTGTCAGGAATATGACTTAGCACTATAATGTGTCTACTTTTAGACAAGTTTGTCTGAATGCAATGTTAAATCAATGACTTGAATAGGGATATCAAGGACAATGTATCAAATTTAAAGATACATGTAATAAGATTTGCATTATTTGGTAACTGTTCTTTACAACAAAAAAAATTAAAAAAAATGCGGAAAGCCACTCAACTCCACAAGAGAGGGCTTGATGCATGGCCTTCCCGGTACCAGGTACCACCAGGGAAGGTCAGACATTAGGCTTGGGAGAGTGAGAACTTTTCACCAAAAAATGATACCAACTGTTCTTTACAAATGATATTTAGAGTTCTTCTATCAGCAATATCATAAATTTACAACAGTAAGCAAAGGTGATACCTGTTATCAGTGGTGGTTTTGAAAAGGGGGTGCGCTATTGGCTTTTGGCCAAATATTGCATTTAAAAAACGCAAATTTTCTCCAAAAACGGGATTATTGTACCGGGAATCGAACTGTGTTCTGCCATAGTGAAATAAATTATGAGGAGATAAACAGTAAGATTTGACGGCTACTAATCTTGAGACATGAAGTAGTGCTAGAAGTATGCCAATGTGTGCGAAGTACAAGACTTACATATATAAATATCAACATAAACATGATAGCCCCAAGGTATAGGCCTAGTAGTCTATAGACCTCCCAACATGTCACTCATAGCTACAGAACATACCAATCTGTCTGCATATTTTGAGGAAATGCAATTTGAATTCTGATTGATGGAAAGCTTAAAACGAGACTAGAATTCTCCGCGTCTTAATTAAGGAAAAGGTTCATTCCGTGTTCTGCAACCTCATTTTGCATGTATATCCGACACAGATATGCAAGATGAGGTTGTAACATTTTTGATAAATTGGAGGCCACCAATGCAGTCACCAGTACTTAATCATTTGAAAGAAAGATACACATCCCATGGATCACATGAACATTCACTTGCAGTAACAGCTAACAATATTACAAAGGACTTTACTCATCAATTCATCACTGGTAGGATTTGATGATTACAATCGAAGGTTGATGAGAAAGAGAGGCACCCTTATAACAAGCTATGGTCACGAAAATAACATATCTATTGTTCTAGGAACAAAATTGTATAACCTGTTAAATTTTTGACAGTGAATTTAAATCCGACCCACTTAGCTCTTAAGAAGAACTAATGGAGGGTCAAAATGAAGCTTCTTCAAAATGTATTCAAATTTGTTATCCATATATCAGAGATCAAAATGAAGTCAGAAAATATCTTGTTGGATCGACATCTGAGGATTCAACCTGCTTTTTACTATAATATAGTTTATTCACTAACGATGGATCCATATTGATCGTTAATATAGAGTTCCTGCTATTTTCCGCACCGATATTTATTGATAAGCAGAATAATACTAGATAACGTTGCACCACTGTGACTGTACAACTCAAGAAAATGAACTTTCTAAAGAGCAGTTTTACATAATAAAACTAACTCAGATTTCATACATAGTACCACTGAATACAAGGCGGTACATGGGGCACACAGATACCGGTAGTGTGTGACCTTAGATACTGTAGTTCGCTGTTCTGGATGGCTGTCCTAGATAGATAGCTTTATATTTGTTGACTATTCCTAGGGTTACCATTTGTTTGAATAAACAGAACTTCTAACTAACTTAAACTAAAGATTCTTGGAAAAAGACACTTCAGCCTAGGGATGGTGGTTAGGTGTTGGTTATCAACCTAGGTTATTTAGTTAAGAAAAAAGTAATTATGTATTCCCAAATTATTTAGACTACCGCCCAACTAGTTCAATCAAGGAGATTGCCAGACCATCGTTATGTTATACGTGTATGTCATACGTATAGTATCTATCTATTTTGTGTGCAATATAGTATCTAGATATAGGTTTAGTCTGCTTAGTCATTATTTCAATTTACTTCAATTATGAAGTTTAACTTTCTTATCAATTCTAACTGTCTTTGTGAAAGTTTGAAGATGTAGATGCGCAGTGCTTCCTGAACATCTGTACATTAATCTCACGAGCTATCAACGAATTTACTTAATTGGATAACTCGACCTATTTTAATTGGTACAAGGTAATGATGACCCCAGGGAATATATTGCAACTAACCAACTTGAGAAATAATCGTATGGTCTGCAAGAGACCACACGGGAAGTCTATAGATGAAAAGCAAAAGTTCCCAATCTGAAATACTGCGCTATAGCACAATTAAATCATTTTAGATTAAGTTGAAATGGCAATATTCACTCCCATACCTTACCAGAAAAATGAATGTACAGAAATGTGAGACATACCTGTTAAGGAAACAAAGGTATTTCCAATAATGTTTCAGGTGCAGCTGTACTGAGATGATTCTATTTTGTCGGGGTTTATGCCTTCAGTAGGCCACCCCTACTGCCCGTCCACCCCCATCCTAACTCCGCCCTCATAGTCCAAGTTCCTGACCAGCCCCTCCCCATGGCTCCTCTGACCAAGCCTGCTTGAACCTTCAAATAATAACACCCAGAAACTGGAAACTCCTCCACGGTTTCCAACAAACATTTCTCTTCGCTCCTGATCATTTCCTCCACTTATTGTAAAAATACTCCAACTTTATTCTTAAAACAAAGCCTTTTGGAAAATGGTACACCTCCTATTCTTAATTCCTAGAATGTGTTTGGTATGTACTATATTGCTACAATTTCTCTAAAATCCTAGATTATAGCTTTCCGCTGTGTAATTTCCTTCTGAGAACATTTTTCTTTCCTTTTCTAATATTCCTTTAGGGATATGCCTTTGGGATCAGATTCTAAAAAGCTTTTGGAATCACAGAGCGCCTGCAATGAAGGATGGAACACCATGGGCGGTAAGTCCATTTACATACTTATCATATTCCATACAGGGCCGTTCATCCCTTCACAATCATTGCCCAAGTGGTATGATTGCAAAGCCATGGTCGTTATATTCCTCTTGATCGTTAACTGACCCTAAGGTATCATTATTATGTTATTGAGAAGAAAAACCGTTTTCTATACGCCGACGTGATGATTTCCCCCGATACCAAAACACACCAGTGTACATGTATATAGTGCATGGCAAACTCAGGAAACAATATCAGGCTACATCCCATCCTTCTTTTTCGGATGATGGATAAAATAGATCTAGTGTTCATATTGAACATTTTTTTGGGAGAAATAGGCAATTAGGGCAACTTGTAAAACAGATATTTCTGTGGTGGTGTGGCTGACTGGGATGGATCAATATATTGCGAATCAAATTCTATTTGCAATCTCTGGATGTACTCTTGACTAAGTGCTTTAATTGTCACTTTCTTCCAAGTCTATGTGATAATGAACATAATTTAGATCAATTAGTCAGTCTTAAGGTTTCATACAATTAGATTAGGATACTCCTTATACTACTCTTATTGTACTGCTAACTTACCCTCATCAGTATCTATCTATTTTGTATTCAATAATACACAATGTCATAGGAATATGGTTCTAACTTATTATAATTATTATGAATAATGATGTGATAAATGATCCTTGTCTAATAGCATGCTAGAGGGAGTATTGTGCTCATACTGTCACCTAACAATGGCTATGACCATATTGAGGACTTTATGATGTATTTGGTTAACCCCTCCCAAATAGCCTGTCACCTTAGGGTAAAAGCGTTGGCACCTTAGCAGCCATAAACCAATAATAACACATATGTGTGTACGATATTTCACAGCTGAAAATGGTGAATGGTGCCAGGAGCTTTGTGAGCCATATTGTGGGTGGCAGAACAAGTAGTGTAACAGCTGGTAGTGGATATTGCACCAATTTTGAGGTTGCCAAATGTGCTAGACCAATTGCCAGGACTTGTAAAAGGTCACAAATTTTGCTTCAGTTAGATGCTGATGCTGCATATCAGCTGGGAATGTGTGTGGGAATTAATCTCATATTTTGAACATGTACTCTACTTAGGAACATCCCTTTATAGATTTTAACAACTGTCATTAATCCAGAAAAATGTGACGAGAACCTTGGTCACAGCCCTGAAGTTCTATGTCTGTTCTAACCTGAACTAAAATATGTAATTTTGTCACCATTTGTAATTATCTAAATGGCACTTTAATTTGTCCATAATATGGTCACGTGTAAGCATTTTCTTGGCTAAACCAATGAGACCGTAGACATGCTATGACATGAAGATAACATATATACCCCATGTCAGACTATGAAGAGAATCATGGTGGTATATGTATAGGGAGTTGCAGTTTGAGAGCTTTTATTGGCAATAAATCATGACAAATGATGCTCTTAACAATGATGCCAAATAGGGTTCATACATACAACATGTTAGACGACATCTCATGCAATGTAGAGTAGTCTGATTAACAAAACCAATGGATGACAGGTAACTCAGTTAGCGGTTATGAATCTGTCAATACCCGCCATGGCATTATTGGCCCTGACCTACGAGAGATTAATGGTTGAATCCGAGGATGACGTTTGCTATACATTTTGCAATGTGAATTTAGCCTTGCAATTCATTATGCAGTATATTTATCATCCAGCTCTACCAAGTTGGACATGCATAACTATAACTGTCTAGACGGAGGATTTGAATATGACATAATTATAGTCATACTAATTGTAGTTCACTTAAATAATCAAAAAATGTAGAAATATTATAGTTAAAGTAAATTGTGTATAATCTACGGAACATGGGAAAACGTGCACATTTAATCCGATTGTTAAACCACTATTTTGAAATTTCAATCCGATTCAAAGAGACATTATTTTTTTAAACCTATTTCCTGAAGCATTGATTATAATGATCAAAACTGATATAAATTTAGTAGATGACCCCACTAACTATTTTATTGATCTAGTCAGAATCCTGGTTTCTCCTTATCCTCGTGATAATTTGGATGTTACACCCATCATACCGGTATGAGGATATTTGTCCTCGCTGGAAATACAATCTTGAAATAAAAGAACATATCAAATACTGTATTCCTGCTAATGCCACCATCATAACCCCTTTTTCTGTGTCCACCTTGAATAGGTTTGGCGTACAGTCAGCTCCCATTACCTCGGAGATAAATTTTACTACTAGTATACCTTGGATCCATATCTCCCTTAGACAAAAGTCTTTGCATCTGCGCCTCTATGCTCTTTTATATTTGGACTAAGAACTTCGGATAATTTGCTTCCTCAGAATTTCCCCTTGCCCTTTCCAAATCCGAGTAAGTGTGGGCTAGTACTAACTAAAAGTGTTTGGAACCACCAGTCTGGATCTATCTTTGATTAGATGTGGGATCAATAGTCTGGATCTATTTAAGAGCTTATTCCGGGGGAAAAAAAGCTTGTCCACGAATTGCAGGAATATGTACGGCCTTATTTCCCCTATATTTAAAAATGAACGGATTCCGGCAAATATAACATTTGAAATAAGTTTATTTCCAAATAAAATGCAGTTTATGGGCCCCACCCTGTACTTTTGACATGTAATGAGAAAATGACAACGCACTTAGCGGCTGTTTATCCAAATAATGTCAGATATTGTATATTTTTGTATTCATAATGCTACCTATGGAAGTCTAGCAATTGAGTTAAGTGAGCCTGATAGAAATGTTTATTTTCATTAGTAGATAGTGGAGAGTTTTTAAAGAGGATGATTATTAGAGAAACAAACAAAAAAGTCTAGAAGCTGGTTCAACTACCAATACTGATATATTATAAGAGTAAGATACACTGCATTCATGTTATGAGAGGCTACCAATAGTAATAAGTAGACATCGTATAAATATAACGTTTTTATTCCATTTAATAGTGGTGAGACTAGTAGAAAAACTAATATGCTGATATGCTTTCCAACATTAATCTTGCTAATGCAAAATATCCAGATGTTGGATAGGCAAACGTACCCATATATATCCTTTTCAAATCGATTCTATATAGGGTAATACCGTAATAAGCTCTTAGAAGTACAAACATGCACCTACCGAACCTAAAGCATTTATACCGCACAGATTCCCTAAACAAGAGGCAAGCTAGTAGTAATGGGCTGCTTTGCTATGTTGAAGAAACACGAGGGATTAAGCATAATTATTTGGACACTCTTGTGGCTCCTTTTTCCTCTCTCTTTGTGTGTCATTATGACATGCATGTGTACATAGCATCTGTCTACTGCAGCCGTCCCCCGACCCCAGACACTACAACCCAAGCCTGTAGCACTGCTTTGTCCTGATTCCCTACATGCCAGAGAGTTTCAATATGGCCGACATAGGGCTCTGGCTTTCTTCCCACCAGCATGCCTCAGACACTGACAGATACAGGTTAATTTCCTGTCCCATATCTGCACATTGCAACCTCTCTATGAGCACCCTAATTGCATAAGGGAACATAGGTTATGCCATCATTTCAATTAGGAGCAGAAGGATTTAGATCCTAGTACATTATCTGGGTATAACCTCCAGGAGCTACATGCTCCAGATGGTATGAGGCAGTGGAGACTGGAGGAGGTATATACTAGTAATGGTGGGGGAAGGGCTGAGTTGGCGGGGCAGGCTGTGCTTGGCGTAGTAATAATATAACCTACATGGAACTCGGTCACTGTATACAAAAAGTGATGAACTACTTCTCTTCTTGCCCCCACTAGATCGTGCCGCTACCTATAGGCCTCCACACAAACAGAAATGCAAGGGGATACAACGTCTAATGATATCTTTCTCAGTGCATTTATCATGTATAGCTGGCTAATTTTACCTATACCAATGCAGTGATGTATGGTGGTGGAATGCATCAGAGCATTGGCTACTCTATGACGTTAGATGGCCATGCTTGGTCGGTCAAGGATGACTTGGGTTTGAAATCTACCTGGGGGGTCGGTGGGCAAGAGGTGAGCGGGGATTGGCTAATGCAAATGACTCTTACCTGCCAGGTGAGTCTGATTGGCTGTCATCAAGTTAAAATAAAAGCGTTGATGTTACACATGTATAGTTGTGTAACTATAGGTATAAGTGTGGGGTGCACACAGTTCTAACACGAAATGATGATGAAAGTTGAATCAACAGTGGATTTAAGATGAAAAAATAAATTCAGGCATATTAGTTAAAGTTTTGAAAGATTCGTGTAAAATGATATGTTATTGTTGTTTTGGAAATATACATGGCTACTTTTGCATTTTTTCATGTCAGGTTATGTCAGGGTTTTAATTTTCAATTTGAGATAAAGTTTAATGGAAACAAAATAGTGCCTTACACACCTACTTTCACATGTAGTCTATAGGCCAAGTTCCCAAACACCATACTATCCTTAGAGATATAAAATGATAAATTATAACTATTTAATCCTTTATCAGGATTTCGCTCAGGATCAATAGAAATCCCCCTGTATGTCATTGGCTATAGCCTATATGGCCGCGGGTCCTATTCAGACATGAAGCAATTCATTTAATTTAAGGTTTGAATATATCAGATGTGGATCCATAGACGAATTGTTTTCTGAGCATCCAATGGCAAATACATCGAGTAAAATGTTTAAAAGGGTAACTGAATTATGCTGCTGCAAGAGGATAGACCAAATATATATTCAATCTTGAATGACTATATCATTCGTTATGGACAAAGAAACATCATAAATTCAAGAGTTCAGCTTGAAATAAGCATGGTACTTTTTGTCTACCGGCATCCGGCTTTTTCAATGTACAGAATTGGTAAAATACTCTAAATGCCACAAATGGTCTCCATACCCAAATAGTTTCCACATGCCATATCGTACGTTCGGCATTGGATATAATGAATTAATTAATCAAATCGATAATCCCCAAAAATGTATCTGAATTCTGTAGAGGGCGTTGTACTATGGATACATAATTATGTATGCCAACACACCTTAATTTAAGTATATTCCCTCAGTGGCGGATACAGGATTTTGAAAAGGGAGGGGGGCTATTGGAAAGATTCTTCCTCCCCAACCTTAGAACCTAATTGTACATTAAAAAACGTAAAGATTTGGCCCAAAACGGGGGGGGGGGCGTCCCCGTGCCCCCTCTAAATCCGCCACTGTCCCATATATTTTATAAAGTTGTGCATACTTTCAGGATTAGTTTTTGGTAAACTTGTCTCATATTTAGAAAAAAACGGGAAAAAGACACGAAACCGTTAGGTCATGTTGTGAATCCAGGTCAGAAGTATAATATGACTCGTTAGCACAAAGAATGAACAACCTGTATCACTCACATCAAATACGAGATTATTAAAATTCAGGTATATTTTGATATTGGGTATATACAGTAAATTACTGGCAGGGGTGTTGGCATATTACACGTACCGTTTGCACAAAGAAATAGGTGCCACCAAGTAGAGTTTGTATAATTTCCAATTGAATTATACTAAAATTTGATGTTGCATTATCCACGAAAAGGGAAGTTGGTGCAGGGAGAGCTGGTGTCCTTTTACTTCAGTACATGTCACACATTTATCCTGGTGATCATCGTTATTATTGTGTTCAACATTCAGCATGGCAAGGGCTATTTTATAAAGATTTGTACATAATTCTGTCCCAATGAAATACATTATATATTAGAATGTATTATGGACTCTTGTGGAGGGGTCATATACTATCTCCTACAACTTGGCCACTGTACACTGTGGGGAACGATTACAAAATTAATATATCCGCTGGCATCTGGAATTGGAGCAACAGGTTGCCAACTTGCTCTACATTATGCTTGGCACCCACTAGTAAAACTGGTTTGAAACAATCAATGGTGGATCCAGGATTTTTAAGACGGGGTCATATGGGTGAGGTGCTAATTTGGGGAAAAAATCACCTACTTCTTTTGGACCAAATTTTGGGTGTGGTCCCCGTAAATATTGATCCATAATATAAAACCCTTTGCCCTATGTAGCCTATCCGTCAAAAACAAAACTTTCGATAGATGACCTATATACCTATAGTGCCTGGAATTTCAGTATTGATTCTGTCACATCTATGGAAGGCCAACCTAACCTAGCGTATCATTCAAAATACCTCATAACATTAAACTACTCAGCGGTCCATCCCTGAACATGTAATGTCTGTCCAGATTCCTCCAATTATCTTTCCTTCACTTTCTTCATTCTGTCAGAGTTTCAATGAAAACTAATCCGATCAAAAAGTTACTTCAGACCTTCCCCATATGACTGTCATCCCAAATACATGCAATTAGTACTGCATTGTTCATCGAATTGTGCTGGCACTTTTAAGATCAAATTTGAAAGAGGAATGTACGGTCACTTACATCTTTAGATGATTCAAATGTATTTGTAGAACCAACATCATGGGATACGACTGGTTTAGCGTGTGTTCTTGTTTTGTCCTGATTTTACGCAAGGGAATTCCATGTTTTCCCCTTTGTAAAAAGTGCGCGACCACTTATACCGTCTATACATGGGGAGGCATATGATGATAAAGTATGTCCTCCCATAGAATTCCTCCAGGGGGTAATTCCCGAAACGTCTTCGATCACATAAACCTCAAAGTTGAATGATGAACGAGGAATGTGAGTCTGAACATGTTGTGGAGCGGAGAATGCTTGGGTTGACATGGATCAAAGCCTCAGACTAGATGTAGGTCCCTCCAGGGTATCATCATAACGGTATAAGTGTATAGAGGCTGTGCCCTGGAGAGACTCCTGGTGCTGTCATGTCAGGCTGGGTCCTTGATATGGAGGGTGAAGAGGGTAGGGGTGACTGGGTCTCCAGGGTGAGGTGTGAGGCCTGGTCAGCCGGGAGGGAGAACAGGAGGGGTAGGGGGCTGGACTGTAGGGTGGGGTTCTGCCTCTCTCCCCGTCACGCCTCAGTGAGTCAACGGCCGCTCCTCCTGCACAGACGGCAGCCATGGCCTAAGCCTTAAGGTGGTTAAGAGACAGTATGGGATAGAGAATTTGAAAATAATGTATTCATGTATGTCATACACAGTTATTGTTTCTTTGTGCATGGCTTTTCTTGTGAAAAATATTGTCTGAAACATTAATTTGAATTCAGACTGGTTTGGTCAGTACTTCTTTCATGAAACGTGCAAGGCTGACAATACGGTAATTTCTATTAGAGAATACGAACTATTTTTCATTGCGTGACCTATAAAAGTATGTTTCCACAACAGGCGAACTAAATAATGTTGGCTCATTCAGGCTCTTTCAGATGTAGGGCTAGCCCAAGTTTTTCCGATCTATTCATACCGTAAGATTTAGAATGGAAACATCGCAATGTCAGACCATATAGTCATGCCAAGAGGAGACTTAAGAGTCAGAGTTTCCCCTTTTTTATGAACTTAAGATAACGGTAATAATGATATTGATATTATGGATGTCCCGCCTGGTCGTCCTGTACTAAAAATAATATTCCTCTGTTACTCCCCGAATAGATATGCATGTGTTTGTGTGTATGGATTTTACAATATCTAATTCATACTGTCCCTTAGAGAGTTCCATCTGATATTAAACCTTTCGTAAAATATTTTCTCCATATATGATCAGTGATAGATCACAACGTCTGTTTGGAGTAGAATTCCAGTTGGAGTTTAGCTTTGATTATTCCATTCGGTTCCAATCACTAGATCTACATGGGACGCTTTAAGCAAAGCCAGAGCCAAAGTTAGTATCCATCATGTGATTTGAGAATTCAACAATATGGCCGAGCCTAAGTTTATACCTGTATCAGGACAAGAACTTTTGTGAAACTTACACTCTGTCGCCACCATGGCAACACATTGCGTCCCCAGACGTATTGGCAACAATGTCAAACTGTGTGTGGTAAAAGGTGTGGGTAAGTTGATTACAATGAACACATAAACATTATTACATAAACAGACAGGAATATAGACAGCCTGTACTCTGAGATTAATAGATACAATTTTTTTTTAAAAGGTCTTACAGTCGTGGAAAACTAACGGACTACTCTGAGATTGATAGATTCACATTTCCAAAAGGAAAACGTCTTACAGTCGTGGAAAAATAACGGACTTCAACTAGAGAATATTTCCCGTATATTCGTATTGCCACAAAAAAAAGGGTAGTATAAGGTATTCAAAATATGCCTGTGCTGTAAATCATTTCCAATAGATAATTAAGAAAAGAATTGTTTATTTCGAATTCTACTCCAAACAAACTTTGCAACCAATTGAGGAAAAAATACTTTCAGATAATCGCCAATATAAATTCTACCTTTACGCGCTAAGCGAGAAGCAGACGCGATGAATAAAGGAGTAAATTTCAGAAATAGCGAAACCTCTCTCTGTAGAATCACCTTTTATTGTCCCATCTATAGTACTCTCAGACCATGTCTAGAGTAGTCATGGTAACAGGGTTAGACAACTCTCCTCCAGGGTTTAGAGGTCAGACAGGTCTCCTCCAGTAGGTATAGGTCAAGGGTCAGGTGTCCGGCCGGGTACGTGTCTACCACTAACACGAGTACAAACCTATATATATATATAGATATATATGGGACGGAGGAGGCCCGCCTTTTATATTCTTATTGGTACGTTTGTTGTACCACAAAAAAAGGATGTATTATTTCTATTCATATTCTACCTATAAAATAGCTTAAAAAGATTTTTATCAACTACATCAATTTGATGAATAAAACTTTTGAATTATATATCAATGGGCAATGAATATTGAACGAGAGTTGAAAACTGGCTGATTAACGTTTATCAACAGTTTTGTCAATTTAGAAAATCACTGCGTCTAATAAATACGTTGTGTACTGGGAAAACTGGGATTAATTGGAGCCGCACATGTACCCTAATCATTTGCGAAAATCTCACGAGAAGGATAATGGTATAAAAGAAAGCAATATTCGGATAAGAAGAGTTTATCTTTGAATTAACTGTATTGATATCCTGCTCCTAAGGTTCAATATTATGATTCTTGGAAAAATCATAAACTGATCTTTTTTTTCTATTTAGCACTATAATTGTGATTCTTAAATTGTCTGGCTCTACATTACAGATTAAAGCAAAATCAAAGATTGGTTGGTTTTCACCAGGCTGTTTTTGGCACACTGTATATGAACAAGTCAAGTCTCTCTTAAGAGGCCAATATTATAAGAATAACAAGAAATAATGTAAAGGTAACTGATTTATGTTAAAATCACGCACATAAATTCTAACTGTGTCTTAATGTATTGGAATTCATAATATTGAACTTGATTTAATTCAGGTCGAATGACGTGGGCATATGATAACTCAATAATCTTGCATGTATGCTTATATGAGTTCATTTATGGGACTGCTAGAGTTTTTGAATATCTTGTATTTTGAGATCATCTAAATGAACAAATGCAGCTATCAATTCAAATAAACAGGAAAGGAAGTATTCGATAACATAATGCTCTTTCATCAAAGATTCTAGTGATGGAATATTCAGAGCTTTTTCAGGGGGTTTGACAGAGCCCCTATCTAAAATCGTGCCAAATTATCTTTGATAATTCGCTCGCGGTGGTGCAATTCTTAGAGATAAGGCACCTTGGATATAAACCAACATTATGTTCTCCTCAAGCTAATAGTGTCTGTAAGCATCATTTTAAAACTCTATTAATATGCTATGCTGTCTAGGTGATTTCTATATCTGGATTTGTAATGGAGGGGGGGGGGAGAAAAAGGCTCATAATTATGATGAATTTAATCATAAAGCCCTTGCTATATAAAATAGTATTATCAACACCAGGTGTCTAGTTGTGTTGATGTGTGCCTGGTTTTGCATTAGGACCTGGGCGACACACCATTTTTAGCGATGAAACATTTATTACTATTGACAATTGGGCAGGCAATCTGGCCACCTGTAGCCATTGTGCACCTGTTGCATGTCCCTAATCTGCTACTGGAGGAAAACCTATGAGAGGAGTAAAACGCAGTTAGAATAAAATCAACTCACTACTTTTGTCATACATTTGTTACCTTTCTCAATTGTCACTATATTCTAATAAGCTTCCGATGAACTTTATTTTTGATCATATACAATGTATAATTGTTTCGATCACAAATATGTTTTTCTCTATACACTTGGATAGCGAATCATTCATGATTATATCTTTTCCACCCAGGCTGTTGAATTGACATTATTGAATTGTCAGCAGTAGCATAGCTGTGTATAAACTGCACACCTATATAACATTATATATATTCATATAATTATGTCTAGTCACAGTTCGTGTACACATTAAAAATAAAGAGGTGCATGTATTGTACGCCAAATTTCTCAGCAATGAACCCACCCACTTCTTTGATTTAGGGAAGGCCCCTTCTTCCTCAAGTAATCTTCCCTGACTTTCCATCAGTTGCTCATATTTCATAGTCACAGCAGCCATGAGGGTCGGGGAGAAGGCTAGTCTCAATAGGCATCAGAACAATGGTGCCGTTGTCAGCCTTAATCTGCACGTGTTCAGTCTCAGCCTAGTTTTGTGTCTGGGTCTTGTACACGTATATAGATAGATAGATAGATAGATACCCACCAATGGGTCTCCTGAGTGAAGATGGTATGGTGTGGGTAGGGGGGGAGTCATTATGCTTAAGGCAAGATGTATTGTGAGTTTCCTTCTTCTGGCATGTCTGTATCACATCAAGAGGAAACAGAATATTAGTCTACATGAGAGGGTAATTTGCCCTACTTTGATCTCCCTGCCATCTTCCTTGAGCACAATCAGCAAGGTATATAAGAGCTATGAGAGAGTTGTTGGGGTTGCTTCTTGGTATTTAGGTGGATAATGTTCTAGTTTGCTCTGGTTTGCAACTGTCATTTTTGACCGAATATCCCAGGGTTTTAGCAATGGAAAACCTAATCTCAATTGTCCCAATACCACTGGGAAGAGATAACATGCATGTATGAGATTATATTGTGAACTAATACAGATTTACAATATAGCTAAAAAGTATGTCTGAGTCGAAAGGTATTTTGTTTGTAACAGACCAATCAGATCCATGATAGTCCAGAACGTGTTTCATAAGTTATCATATTTAAGTTGATCATTATTTTAACTTGTGGTTCGTTAGTCCAAGTGGCTACATCATGTATATAATTGAAGTCAGCAAATGGAAACTGTTTCAATATTTCACAATTTATAATAAGGATAAATAAATGATAAACCAGAAATGTTAAGCTACAGTTAGAAATACCGTTTTGGAACTCTGTATACCAACATACTTAAGTTGGTAAAGAATAGACATTCTTTCATCTAGATGATATCACCAGCTGAAGGCGGGGGGGGGATTGGCTTAGTGACTAAACTTGAACAAGGACATACATTTCTATATACTAATTTGCCAAAAAAAACACTGACAGGGAGTGGGGGGGGGGAGTCATTGAAAAGGGTTCCGAAATAGGTGACATCATTTGAAAACGGTCCCTTATGTGAGAAGTGTATATATATGATGATGACATTGCACGTTCGTTATAGCATAATGCCTGTTGAATTTTTTTTTTAATTCATACCTTTCTAGAGGATGTTTTCCTAAAAAGATAATGTATCTCTTTAGATCAGACATAATATCAAAGACCTGGTATATGATATGTCTGTTGAAGGTGCTGGTGATGCTGATTAGTGGATTACCTGGACCCTTAGAACTGAGTGGTGGTTAAACTCCATCACTCGCTCGGTTCTGCAGGGTAAACGTAACCCACCGTCTGTCTTGCTTGGTTTTTCTTCTCATAGATTAAATATTTCAAAATTATCTTGAAATTTATGCTCATTAAAAATTATGATATGTAACAGTTAAACCTGACTATGTGCATGGAAAGGTGGCAAATCAAGGAAGCTTTAGAAAAGCACTTATGGAATGGTTTAGTCGTATGTAATTAATTAATATGATTTGAAACCTGTAATATCCCCCGGGGAATAGAATTAGCCTCCTCACTGTGTGTATTAGTATAAAATAGTTTGCTACAGTTTGCTATATTTAGAAGAAGAGTTCTACCCAGTGGCGGATTTGCAGTGTGCATAGGGGTCGGGGCGTGGCCCTCCCTTCAGGGGGAAGATAAGCGTGTTTTTTTTAAATATAAAATCCATCCCAAAAGTCGTTGAGGCAAACTTTTCTCAAACTCCTACAGACCCGTCTCCGTATGGTCTCTGTACCACCCTTTCCGTCACCTGACTCTGTTACAGAGAAAGATAGAGAGTATAGTTCCCACTGATTATAAGGACTACATCTGGAATAGCCTGTCTCTCTTATCTGCAGGACAGGAAGCTAAAAATCCCTTGCCTATAGATAGAGTACTAGTATATCTTACAACCATTGCCTTCTAGCCATCCATTTACATAGCCCCAACAAACCATATCTCTGCTTTCCAGAGCTCTGCCCTCCTGACCCCTTCTTTGAACCACATGGAGAGAGAATAACCTGACACTTGACCTTTATGATGAGTTCCCTGTGGTAAGGTACCCTCTGTTAGATGACTCACATGCCCGGCTCACATGCTTTCACTGCACGTGGATATGAATGTCAAACTTCTTTTCAAATAATGTACATATAATATTCAGCTACTATTTGTTGTATTGTAAACATTAAAATGTATAATATAGGATTTGCTTTAATTAATGACCTGGTAATAACCTGCAGTTCTTTACCCTCTGTCAAACAAATATATGTTTAGCTTACATGACAAACCCACCCATCCCAAAAAAATGTGATCCGATTTGAGCCATTTTCCAGTAATCTTACAGGTCGTCCAAAAGAGAACGGGTTGCCAGTGTATGGCGCGAGCTGATCCCTTGGTATTTTTTGAGGCCTCTTTTTTCATAGCCTAGATTTCTAGATCATGGGCTTGATCCCTAAAATCTGAAAATGCAAGGTTCATTATTGTTAGTTATCTACTCCATATACCATCTTGTGAGAATTGAATTAAACCAGAGGACTTTGCCATGTAGAGATGTATGATAAGATAGGGACATCTGCCCCTTCCCCCGTTAGGTTTATGAGATATTTTTTTAAAAACATGAATTGTATTACAGCACATAGGGGAGCTCATGGTTAAGGATGCTCAAGTTTTGCTCTTTCAACATTCAACTGGAGATGTCCAAGGATACTAGCAGGCATGTAACCTCCTCAATTTTACATAAACAAAATAAGCCCAATCAAGCAATACCTAGTTGGATCACTTGTAGGTGAAGAGAAGAAAACAGATTGATAAGTAGACAGAGGGGGGGGGGCTGTTCATATTTGAAGCTTACAGTGTATTTGAGAACTTTTCAAATAGGAACTCATTAAACCTGAACTCAACTCAGGGTAGTGGGGCTGTGGGGGGGGGGGGGGGGGGTCCTACCTTAGTACATTGAACTTGAAGGTGTCAGTGAGGTGGTGGGGAGGGGGTAGGGGGTAGAGGTATCTTGGCCTACTTCTTCTTGACCAATGGAATCTCTCTGATGTCCTCTCATTTATATGCGTCAATGATGAATGGGAGGTACCTAGGTGTAGTTGACCAATGGGGTAAGGGTCAGTAGGTAAACTTCGGGTATGTGACTTATACATGAGGGAGGGGGGGGTAGATTGGTGGAATGCACCGTAAAGGGTGGGAATGACAGCAGGATGTATGTCATTGGGAAATATGTGTTATCTGCTGCGTCAAACGTCTTTGTGGATATCAATTGTAATTTAATGTAGGCCATGTACCTTAAGTTAAGAAATATTTAGATTAATTGTATATTGATACATTGATACGTATTTAGTCTAGTTTTGGCAGAGTGAATTTGCAACCAAGCTCTATCTCTCTTGCCCAAAACATTTTATAATCAGCCAATTTTTGCATACCCCTCTTGCCTCTCGTTATTATATTATATTCTGTGCAACAGTGATATTGCTTTACACATGAATATGAATATTAGCCAGTCAATTGTCACTTTCCTCTCTACGGCCCTCTATAGGGTTCAATGACACGTCACATGGGTCGGATCTATATGCGACTGAACAACTACAGTTGCATCTGAGATTCATTCTGATTTACTACAGTTTATCATTGTAAATTTAGGGATCATAAAGAGAGTATTACCATTGATATTTTAGTAAGAAGTGCAAAATGAGCACAGTATGAAATATAAACACAAAAGAGAATCAATTATGGGATACTTGTCTTACGCACACTGTCCCGTGCATGTTTCTATGGCAACTGTACGTGTAAACAACGAGCTGGCCAACCCTAGGAGAGATTGTAAACCCATCAGAACTATTTCTCAAAAAAAAGGAATGATAAAAAGACTAACCTCGGTTGGGAAGTGATGTTAGGGGAGGGGAATGGTATTTCACGTGCACCCAGCCGGTGGTCGAGTGACCCTCGCCATTTCTGTGGTCACATGACACCTCTGAGCCAATCAGCGCCAACTATTGGCACTGTGTGATGCTTATACCCCCTCCTCCCCTCCTCCCATCCCCCCACGCCGCCCCCCCCCAGCCCCCAGCCCCTAGCTCCCTCCGTATCTTCACACACGCACATAGCCACACTTTTATATGACAGCCCAGGACATGTCAAGATTAATCCAGGCGGCATGTGATGTATGCCACTATGTTGCCCTTTCAAATAAAAAACAGAATTTAAATCGTACTAATTTATAAATATGCCACCAATATATATGATACTGGGATTATCATAATCCAGGTGGCTCATCTGTGGCATCTCTATTTTAATTACTTTTTACTATAAAAACAGACAGTAATATATCACTGTCATCCAACGTGGGCCTTGCACTACTAAGTGGCTGCAGTGTGGGAGTGTGGTATGGACTGGAACTAAAAGTAGGAGCATGGAGCAAAGGGGATTATATGCTCCGGCTGGTGCTGACACCTATAACGGTACTTTGGCTTACACATAAAGGTAGAAGCCAATGTAAACAATGGCGACCCCTCCACGGTCCCAGTGCCTGACAGAACTGATTAGCCTGTTCTTTTTTGGCTTTGGGGATAGTGTGACACTACAGATTGTAGTACTGCACTGACCAGGGTAAAGGTCACAGAGCCATGCCATTTCCCCATGGGGTGATCATTATGAAAGTAAATGGTTCTTTGGAGCATGGCTTCCTTTTCTTCAGTAGGATTAATTTCGTTGAGAACGTTTGATTTGATTTATTTTGATTAATTATGGGACATTGATGAAAGCTTTATGAGGGATAAGTTCATGAGAATTGCAGAGCAATGGGTTCACGTTGCACCCTACTGTAACCCAACATCCGAATTTCATGGGCTTTACAATTACGTTTCAATTACAATTTCAAAAAATGTTATTTCCCCAAATTCTACAAACACACATGGATTCGTCTGCATATTCACGTTGAGATATGATTTTCTTATCATTTTTCTGTTACTGTGAACATAAGTCACTTTTCTGTAAGAGGACACAATATAAAACTCTCTTTTTAATCACATCCCTATCTAAATTTTGATAGCTTGCCCTTGTGCCATCGTCTTTAGTGCTTCTGCTACAACAACTGCACTTTTCTTTTGGGTGCTTGTATTAATATATCATTACTATGAGTGGGTGGGCTATATTCTTGATGGAAATAAATACAGTGTTGTTTGAAGTAACGCTGAATGATAATCCGTGTTGAATTAGTTGTACGAGGTAAATATGACTATAAATTATTGATGTACATGGGCGTTATATTGAACTAAACAGTGTTAATGATAGGCTTTATCTTCCTCTTTCCATGCAAAGGTCACATATTTAATGATCAATAATTTGATGAGTTTTCATTATAGCATTGCATATTGTACATGTACTCCATTATGACAATATATTTTGCCTCTTTCAATTTCATTGGATTGGAATGACCGTTGCTATGGTTGTAATTTGCATGGAACAAAAATGTAATTTTTTAAACAATATTCTTTGATTCCAATTGTTCAATTAAACTCAAATCTAACCTTTTTACAATGGACCATTTAATTAAGCACTGATTTGTGCCTATTTGTTTGTGTTAATATTGCCATTATTAAATCCGTACAGTTTTTGTACTGTCGCCCACTGACTTCTCCGGAAGATGGAGTTGATAGATGTGATATCTCGTCAACATACATTTCACATTTATAAAATACTTTTATATTGCCACAACCATTCAGCGACTCCATAATGAAATAAATAAATAATGATAGACGAATATTCACCAATCCTAAGTTACTACATATTGACTCTGAAAGAAAAGCAAATACAAAAGCTCGAGCTCAAATAATTTAATGAATCAAAGTTTCAAGCAAGTTACCGATGGTGTCAAAATAGGCCTGTCAATTCAATGGGGGAGAAAGAGACTGAGAGGGAACAACTTCTGCGAATTATTGAATTAACTGGGAATTTGAATGACATTTTCTTTTTGCATTGGAAAGGATTATGGGGTTTGATCGTGAGAGTTCAATGATAATTATTTCGATTATAAATTTACAGCTTGAGCTCTTTTTAAACTTAGTAGCAAAAAGAACACATTCAAGCGGAAATGTTTTATATAAGAAGAGTTTCTATGTTAGGTTTAGATGTTTTTGTTTGATGCATTTTGTCCACATTATGCTTCGAGGTATCAGACTATATGGGTGCATTGTATTACTTAATGGCCTTTAGGAAAGCAGGATGAAACATACGATATTGAATATCAACATCTAGGTCATTTCATAGAGCTATCTATAAAAAAGAACATAGCTAGTAAATTATTTGTGGAGGAGGACAGGTAATCTTTATGTCGCTGACATGGATAATTTAGATCAGGTATCCTTAAGACTTTGGATGCCTTCACCTGAAGGATTGCCGTACAAATTAGGGCATTGGCGCCTTTCCTTCGTCATTATCTACATTTGATTTTTTTAATGTTTTTCTTGATGTTGTATTACAATAACATATTTTACATAAAATATGCTTATTGAAGGATATGATATAATTATGTTGTGCTGGCAAAGACTTTGATCAAATGTGAAGTTGGGGGAATGTTTCGTTAACATCAAGAAATGGGACTTATATACTCCTGGATAAGAATAAGGACAATTCTCATGACAACTAAGGCATATACATGTACTCGTTGAGAGAACAATTTGATACGTGCCATCAGATTTCTCCATCCATTCCAATGAGCCTATAATTATTTAAATCTGATCCCATGATATTATTGATGATATTGATCTTTGGAAAAAGGTTTGTGAACTGAACTTGTAAAAAGAACTTATGGGATGTGCATGATGCACAAATGGGACTTCATTGCAAGCTCTAGAAATTAACAATGATCTATGGTTTAATATGTGCTTATCAGAAAAATATATAAGGGTATCTGTGAAATTTCCTTTTTTGCTATGGCCATGGGCAGTCACTGGTCGGCATATAAGGCAGATAATATTGTAATGTATTTATTTCCCCTCCCAGCCTTTTGGCATTTCAATTATAATACTCACGTCCAAATGCGCCTTGGATTAAATCTTTGAAGTTCGTGACACAGTGAATTTAGAATTGGATTTAAAACTTGAATTGAGGCTCTTGCTAGCGCATTTCTGAAGGGCTTTGTTGCATTTTAACACAGATCTAATATGTGCGTGCAAGGAGACCAGAATATGTTTTATCTTGGCAAGCGCTAAGTATTCACCGACCTGAGCAATGCTACCCAAACCAGATAGTTTTCTTATGCACAATTTGATAATCGTTATCGATTTAAGCCTGAATTGACATATGGCAGATACCAGAGAATACTGTATTAAAACTCAAACGGATGATGATAGTCCTAGAGATATGATACAATCGTTACCATATCTGCATAGGGCGCGCTCAAAATCCTATACTTGGCACTAAGTGTCAAGGGTCAAGTAAACAAACATGTTTCTGGGCTGTTTGAACTCATAATTCCTGTATTAATTTCATTTTAATGCTATACATGTATTTAGCTAAAACTTCAAATATTCATTGTTTTGGCGTAGTTGAAGTTTAGCACAACCTAGGTATATATGATTATTAAATTTGGGGTGCTGCAATTTTCTTGAAACATACTTGTAAGCTCCTCCTCCCTGGGGGTTTCTTTGGACATAGAAGTATGGCGGACGGTGCTACCTTAGGGCGGACCCTGACCATGGGTATAGGGCGCAGGAGGGGAGGGACCTTTCTTAACCCCCTGATATCCCTAAGCCACACCCAAAACCTGACCCAGGATCCCATCTCTAACTTGGTGTATGTCCACCTTTCTTCTAAAAGGCCCTCAGGATCTTGTAGTAAGTACTGTCAATTTTAAATATTTTGCCTCGGCATCTAGGTGTGACATGCTTTAGAATATTAGTCACACGCATACATGTGACTGTCACAACTCTCTACCTGAATATTCTATTCCAGAATTTACCTGAGAATACCCCTTATCAGTATGGTGATAAGAGGCGGAGAGGTTTGGAGACTGGTTTTTATGTGCATGCATTTCAAATAATTTTTAATTAGAAAACTGATATTGCTATCGATCTAAAATACAGGTGTAAGAATGGGTAATAATTTTAACACATGTCAACCAGTTGAAATGCATACATATAACCTATATGTCTGAATATGCTGCCCAGCTCAAGGCTCTTGATCAAAGCAATATCTTTTTCGAATTGTCTTTGCTAGTATGATATCAATAAATGTTGGGGATACAATTGTGTAAAATGCATCCTGACATTTCATACACGGTTACCATCCATGAATAAATTCGTGTTGTGTCAATACCCTGGATGCTCATGGATGTTCATAGTATAGTTTATACAATCGTCAAAAATCGATACAGCTAATTAGGATGACCCTTTTAATAATTAAGAACATGCAGAAACAACCTGTGTGTTATCGATGAATCTCTTATATCCAGTTATCTGATGCATTTAAAAGTAAGTTATTGTCCATCATGTACCGGTATTCTTTCTACAATAGTATGGCATGAAACCGTACTTGATCGATATTTTGCGTTTGATGCTCCATATAAGTTCACATTTTGCGTTTTCCACAGTATACAGATAACCTGAGTATGACCTGATGAGGAAACGTCCATATCTTATTGTGGGTCTGGTTTAAATATATATGTCACCTTGAACTAAATGAATGATAACAACAAATCTGTGTCACATAGTATATAAGTTGAGGGAGAAGCTACTTCCCATTTCTATGATAAGTGATATGCATGCTTATCTCCTGCTAAATGACAATGGCATACTGCATGGTATAGAGATGGTTGCCTACCAGGTCAATAGTGAGAACCCATAATATTATAGCAATACTAAGAAATGAAATCGCAAACAAACCTTTGCAAAAAGCCATATTCATTAAAGTGATATGAAGGCAGCAATGTTACTCCTTCATTATAGTTGTTTTATCTTATCTGACCAAAGAATCCTATGCTATAGTTATGTATTGATTTCTTGAAACATAAATCAAATGGCCGTAGACACTAAGGCAACAGCTATGAATGAAAAAGTACGGAAGAGTTATTTCTAATGAGAATAACACACTTTCCATATGTCATATTCACAATAAATCAGAACAATTATGTAAGAAAAGGGAAGGAGATTATTCTAAGGATCTTTGATTGGGCTTTTTTTCCGCATAATAGTGTCATCAATCTCTTTTAGACATCATCCTACTCAACCCGGCAGTATACGCTGTTTTACTATAAAAAAAATGTTTGTCTCCAATCTCCAACCTGTCAACTCTTGTTAAAACAAGTTAATTTTTTTTCGACAAAAGCTTAAGCCCATTCTAGGCATCATAGGTATGCAGTACCATATACCATATGCATTCTCAGTTAAAGTCCAACTCTATAGCACAGTATGATAATCAATAGCTTCAATCAATAATATATATATGCTGGCTTTGCAATAACTAGTTGAAATAGCAATCCCATGCTATTCGATCTCTCATTTTAAATGTTATTTTAGAACTTTGCAGAAGTTCATAATTTAAATCTATTATATTTACATGTTGATGTTCCTGTATGTTTACTAAAACATATATGAAATATATGATATATGTAGATGTAGTTAGAGGTTCCTGATGGGATGGTACTGGCATGCCTATGATGTAAAGGCCTGGGCTAGCCTGTTGTATAACTTCTGGACTTTGCTAGACACAGGCTCCGGGACACAGGAGCTGACTGAAATAAGGTCATCTCGCCACAAGTCTGGATTGTATATATTTTCTGCCTTAGGTTTCTACCCAGTAAACAAAAAACGTTATACAACATTTTATAACGTTATATAACGTTAAATAACGTTTCTCTCAGGCTCCTTACTATGGCATAACGTTATATGAAATTTTATAACGTTATTTTGACGTAAAATAACGTTTTTTTGTTAGCTGGGTATGGGTGCAGTTTCCTAAGACTATGATAATGTGCAGCTATGCACAAAGGTGACACTACCAATTCTGCATGCGGTTCGTGTCACTAGAATTCATTGGAATTAGATTAAGCTTGGAACATTTAGAACAAAGGTGGAAGAAAATGCAAAACAGACATCATCGTATTAGCTAATTAGCTTAGAAAGTTACAGTTACGCCTTCTCAGATTGAGAATACGATTTATAAATATTCTCCAGGCAGATAAGTGTTATTAATTTTGTTTGACTCCTGGAAACGTGTCTCATAATTATTTACTAATCTAATGTGCATCGTGGGACTGCCTTGTTTAGTTAGATATTCAACAGTCTTTACTTGTACTTGCGAACAGTGTAAATAGTGTACAATAGTTGGTTGCCTTTTTACAGTAGAATTTACTGTAGTTGTTCAGTTTTCTTTTGTAAATTAACGGTAGAATCTACTGTAAAGCTACAGTACATGCTGAGTAGACTCTACCGTAAAAAGGCAACAACTATTTACAGTGAACCAAATTTTGAAAGAGATTCTGTACTTATCTGTGTGCATCAACTTCTTATTTGGATCGGTTTTGCATTTAAACTCCTAAAAGTGTTGGAGTTGGTGGTATAGCATACAATCTTATGTCAAGAAATCATATGTTTGTAGTTGCTTTAGCGTTCCTAAGTCTCTACAATAAGACTATGATTATGTTTAAAATCCATACATAATAATAGGCATCTGCGTTCAACCAATGAGAAGTTACCAATAGTTTCAAATTTACTCTTGGGTGGATATTGGAAATAATGGATATCAATTGCATAAGCATGTATATAGAAAATACATTGTATTTTATGATCTTAGATGACGAATTTTGGCAAGTTTCATGCACAGGGTGTATGATGCTTTCTGACAAGACCTAGATTAGAAATCACGTATATAAATCACAAAGCACATTCTCTGATCCTTGTAGGTAATGTATAGCCTGTCACTCATTTCCCCTACCCCCATATTAGCCATGGCCACTTTCTTCCCAGTCAAGAAGTCTCCAACCTCGATAATTATCTCCAAATTACATCAGTAAGAAAGTGTAGGTTAATGTAGGGCTCAGTGAAAATGTAGACAAGCCCATTTAACATGGCAAATGAAGGATAGCTACTGCCACAGAGTCTGGAACATTACTGTCAACCTCGTGGTTTATGGTGGCTGTCATGTAAAATTAAGGTAGTTTGGCATTATTGTAATCATCTAATAAGTCTTAATTGTTGTGATAATAGTAGGTGGCTGTTAGAAGCTGGATACAGCTGGAGCCTTGTAAGGTATGACACCTGTACATAAACATATGGTGGTTGCTGGGATAATGCCATGAGACATGTGCATTACTACCTGAGGATAGATCGCATCTGATTTCTTTTGGTATCATAACATCAGTGCCTAAAAGGCATCATGTGAATATATGACAGGGCTGAACATAACATTATGCAAAACCATTATTATAGTTCATCATTATCTATGGCCATGTATGTAGTATTGCAGCTTAACCGTATGTAGCCTATACTGCATAGTATGATAGTTCAATATTGCCCATCACTTCTGTTACGTTCAGATTTGCATGAACAGCTAGATTTGATTATTAGTTCAACATGAAATGTTATATGAGATTCCGATCAGCTACTTTTAATCTCCATCAAGAGAACTTGATTCGGGTTTGCCATGTATCTAAAATCTATACTGATAGTGGTGTATAATCATCCTTAGCAACAGTGTTGATAGGAATCGTCTTTTTATTCCTTTGGACAATGTCTCTCAGGGGCTCGATTCATAACAAGATACGATAGCTCAATAATGCTACGACCACAAAAAAACATGTCTGTAGGGAAAAGAGAGCAAATACTTTTTTTCTACTGGTTGTAGTCAAGGAGTCGTACAAGGCAGTAGTACAGAAAAAAGTAGTGCATTTCACAATGGTAATCATAGGACATATTTCCTTTACTCAATCATATGACTAGCTTTTAGAAAGTTGTTGTAAAATTAATTATGCTAAAAATATAACTTTGTATTACAGAGTACATTAGAACATTACCCACACTACGATTCAGGAGGAAATAGTTGAAATATGATTTTCAAAAAATGTATGATATAGTGAATTTATGAGGCACTCATTCTTACAGGGCAGTCTATATATCATTATGATTTATTACATCTTGGTTTGGTACAAAATAAACCATTGTTAAAGATATTTTGAATGGCTGAGATGACTTCAGAGGCTGTCTCAGCCATCTGTTGTGCAATGGGCATTTTTGCCCTTAAAACCACCGTTTACAGGTATTCTGTACGATCAGGTAGATTGGAAATTTGCCACAATTTTCTTTTGAAATGCACGCCTTTTTTTTGTACGACAGCATTGTACGATTTTCTTGAGATAAGCTAGTCGTATGAGATAAGCTGGTCGTAAGTGTTGTTATTTTTCTCCACCTTTACAACTGATATACAGGTGTCGTAGGTAAGGCATAAAATGACACCTGGACGATCAGCAATGGTCGTAGCAGTAAAATGGCTCTCTGTGTCGTAGAAACTTATGAATCGAGCCCCTGGTCAGTACATGACACTAATAAAGCCAATAAGATGTGTTTCAGCAAATGTGGTCTGAAAATCAAAGTAGATGGGTCGTAACTTTTGTTTAAAAATAATTTCGTTTCAAAACTTCAGCTCAAATCTCGCATCACACTGTTGACTCACAGATAGCACATTCAACTTTCAAGCTTCCAAAAGGACTATGTTTAGAGCAGATTACCCTAAAACTCACAGGTTTTCATAACCGAATATGACCTTTGTCTTGAAATCCCTCAAAATTGAAAAAAAGAGGAAATGCAAGGGGCGGCCCTATTTTGTAGCAAGGGTCCGGATACCTTGTAACACACTCCTTTACAGCCTGATTATATCATATCTAAAATTTATCAAATTGAGTGGCCACTGAGTCCCTTTGAAAATAGTGACATGAATGACTTCATAACATCCAGTACATAGTACATTCCTCATCATACAGGCACCATGATAGAGTTACAGTCTGGCACTGCTTGCCCCTATCATCATATGAAAGCCTGCCAACTCAAATCAAGGCTAATTCCTCCATTGGTACATAGCTGTGGTTATCTGTATGATCCTATATAGCTATAGGCCTACATGTACAACTACAATGGCAGACCTTTGAAATTGATATTATTATGTTTTGGAGGTTTCACGTGGACTATATCTTTCAAGGTTAAATCTTATAGATGTGTTTATATAGTTTCCCAAACGTTTACCTTGGGGTTGGAGAGAAGAAAAATATGAAAGGTATGCTTCCCAGATGTATACATCACAAGGGCGGGGTTAGTATTTGGGAGAGGACCAAGTTAGATGAATTGGTCTCTTTCAAGATACAAGTGACCTATGCCAAGATTTAAATGGCTCCACTTATATTTCATGTTAAGGTTCTCGGATTATTAATCAATGTTCAGTCCAAGCAACTCTCTACCTCTCTATACAGTAACAGAGAAATGTTACACAACAGTGTTATTTCCTGGGAATGGGAGCTGTTATACTCCGCCTGGGTGTATACATAATAGTATGCTATTCTATGTATCATGAAGTTGCTTTTCACAGCTTATACTTCAGACTGACATGCTTCTATCTCCGTGGGAGGCAATTAAGTAATCCTCAGTTGCAAAGCATTTCAAATACTGAGACATGTGCAAACCTATGGCTCACCGATCCCTTGTCTGTGTACAGATCTGTCTATTTTTGTCCTGACACCAAGTATCTGGCACCATGTGTCTGGCACTGGATTTGATCTACATGGTTGCACTTGGTAAATTTTAATTAAAATAGCTCCTATATCATAAGCAGTGTTTGGTCCATTGGTACAACACTATATGCCATACTAAAGGCCGAGGAAGAAATTAGGTGCAACTGCATTCAAAATGATGTACAGGAATCACATATAATTGGTTGGATGTAATCTAGTTGTTACAGTAGGAGTGCTGGTCAGGTCTCAGGGGAATAACTGCATAGATCAAGAAAAGGGGAAAATATCAGTTTCGCAATCTCATGTGGACGGTCATAGGGAGTGATCATTTTTGTCACAATGGGGGGGGGGGGGGGGGGGTTGGAGAGGATTAACATTTTAGACCCATTGACCAGGAGGTGCAAAAATATTTCAAGCCCTCTTGGGGGGGGGGGGTAAAAAGGTAACCTATTTTCTGAGAAAAAAACTGCGCATTGCTATAGATAAAACAGCTCACGTGAACGATTTCCGGGGTGGGTATAAACAGTTTTGACTTCTCTAGGCGGAGGGGGGGATTGCTGCTGTGAAATTTCACCGACCTCCTTTTGTTAAAAGAATGAGCACTCCCTTACTCCTATAGTACCGGGTAGTTTATATTCTGATTCTGTCTTGCCTAGCAGTGGTTTACTGCAACCACTAGCAGCAGGCGAGCCTCACTGGCCTGAGGTCATTTATAACTCTGTCAGCCTCATGGACGTAGTCTGCAGTGCAAACAAGGCACTGGGCCGCAATATTGATTACACTAGCATGGCCATATATGGATTCTCTCAATTTTAGTTCAAATGTCGTCTGCTTTCAAACTCTCTTATCAGATGACTGAATCCACCAACAGTAGGAAAGTCACACTGGCACCAGATCGTGCATAAATAACAGTGTATACATGCAAACCATAGGGGCTCCATATTGATGGCAAGAATGGCTATATAAGTCGTCCCTTCCAATTCAGTTCAAAGGCGTCTGCACCCAACCCCTGTCATCGGACAACTTTGAGAACCTTGAAATCAATCCAGGTTTCACTGGATTACCTGCATTCAGTAACCCTCAATGCCAAAACCCCTGACTAGTTTCAGCAGAGCCCATTGGCTGAGACAGCTATTCACAAATGAATATGCATGATTGAAGGGGTTCATGCATGAAGAGCCTATGGTGTCTACGTCAGAGTTCTTTAGTCAGGCATGGGTGATCACCTGTGACCAGGTGCTATCTCCCGCCACTCTGTGGTCTACAGGTGCGACTTGAGTCGGGGCAATTGCTAACACCCACAGCTAGTAAAGAACAGACAATGTGAAGAATCTGGCAAAGTCAATAATCACATAACACCTATAGCTGACTCCTCAGACCATACTTTCATCGTTTATTCTTTTTGTGTGTTCCTTTTCACAATGGAGAGGGGGGGGGGTCGCAATTCTGTGCAGGGTTATGTACATTTGCGGGTCCATATCACGTTACAATGGGAACTCACTCTAGATACTGACCTGCATAGATAAGCCTTTTTTCCTCATTATAAATTATATGATAATGGACATGGCAGCAGGGCTAGAGAAAGATCTCACCTTTTACATAGGGCTAAATTATCATCAAATCGCATGCGTCCATCTAGATTTCAACCCTGTACGCACTGGCATATATTAATTCTGTATGTTCAATATTTTCTGACAGCATAAGAGCAAATAAAAAAGTGACGAGGGACAGACAGTTGTGCTTTATAGTATATAGACTACAGAGCCCACTTGTCTGATGACCCTCATAATTTAGTTTTGACCCAGCTCCCTTTTTTCATGTTTTCAAAACTGAAGACAATACACAAGAAATATTTTACCAGACATTTGATGTAATAAACTGACCCTGGTGTATTTTACCCCAGTTCCTCCTAAGGAAACATGCGTCGACGACTCATGTTATGACTAACATTTTCGATTTTGATTATTTGTGCCCCTTAAATCGAGAACGTACAGTTCTAATTAGGTCACAATAGCTGTCTAAACCCTTATGATTCATTTACACTGACGTTTACACTGATCATAGAATTATAGGCAGAACATAATATATTTATACGAGCGGTAGCACTTTAAAAAGACGAAACGTAGATACCTTCGATTTGGTGCACATGAGATAATCACAGGCAATACATATCAACGCATAAGCATACTCAGTGTAAATATTAGAATAATTCACTCGATCAGTCAGCATGTTATGACTATCACTTCTGAGAAAAGTTAACAGTACAGCAAAAAATATACCTAATGTCATTTAGGTTAGACATTTATTGGGGAAGATCAAATCCAATTTTATCGCAACCCAAATATATGCCTATTAATTACTTTGTTGGTTTATATATCAGTTAAATGGTTATTGAGTATTGATATTGAATTTCAACTAGTGTGGGTGTGAAATTAGAAGATGGTAGGGAGTTGAGCCATTGCTCCTACTTGCACCTGATCAATATCTGACAATATCTGAACACGGGAGTGGCATCTTCATTTTGAAACAAGTGCGGAGGTCCTGTTATGTTGCACAAGTCTTGTTCTGGTGTGTTAAAATGTAATTTCATAAATATGGCTAGTATTACAAGTAGATAGCACCATGAATTTTCATTGTGCAATAGTGGTTGAATTTTGGTTGGTAAATCCATATACATATTCAGTTTGGCAATTCTTATGATTATTATCAACGGGGATTATATCCTGGTTATATATCTGAGGTTATTGTGGAATTTCATTCGGTTATTTAACTATTAGTAAAGGGACACTACTTTTTCCACAATGATTAGGGGAACATATCTAAATAACACCTGCATTCAAACCATGCAACCCTAGCCAGAAATAAATACACCGCGTTGCCTACATACTTAGTGATTCTGCATCGTTCACACTCTTATCTCTCTTTCTTCCTGTCGCGTCTGTATTATTTTCACTGAATCGAAAGTGAGACAGACGGACAGAGACATACACAGTGTCACAGGGAGGATGAGACAGAATTCCAATAATGAAAGGCGAACAATAAGCGAATATGAATATGGGAGTATCTTTGCGGCGCACGGGAATTATGGCGTCGCGTCTCCGTCGGCCCGCGTCCGCCCGAAATTTCGGTCGCGACGGGTTTGTGTCTGAATCTGCCTTCCAACCATCTTTACCAGTGGCACTACATTCCAAAACACCAATGACGGAACGAAATTGCCTGGCGCGTCCACTTTCAAAACGAATGAGATAGAGATTAAAAATCTGAAAGCTGCGATGAAGAATGGGTGCCTACCTGATTGTTGCGATGTTGGCGTCCGCCATGTCCCCCATCTTGAACATGGCGTCTCCTTCCCCACCACGTGACTGGCCAAGTGCGCCCCAACGACCCTACCACTGTCAAAGATCTCCACAGAGGATGGGTCCACCCGCCCACCCCCTCCCATCCCAGCCCCACCACCCCCCATTATTGACCAGCGGTCAACATGGAGAATATAAGCGACCCCACCCTGGAGCCTACAGCACTGGTATAAATCGAATCCCTGGAGGGGAGGGCTGGCTGGCTTTGGCGGGATCTCCTCCAGGTTGGCCCGGCCCCGTCTCCTCCACGGTCCGGCTACACCCTGGAGGAGACTCCCGGGGAGGTTGCTTATATCCCAGACAGGTTCCCTCCAGTACCTCACACACACTGCCCATATTCTCATAAAATCTAGACGCGCATAAATCCACGCGTCTCCACGAGAAATGTGAACTGATCATTAGGCTTCTCAAATTTCATGTTTTGGGTGGGGGGTAGATCTTTTCAGTGTTCGTTGTGCAATTTTGCTTTCGGCAATATTAATTTTTATGTGTGTATTCTCGGGTATGGGCTACTACTCGTCCCATTTTGTAAGAATTATGCCACTTCTATCAAAGAGATGGATTATATCCCATGTGCATAAAAATATTATGTAGTATACAATTACGCAATATGTCAACTCGTCCCCAATATTTCAAGAGCAAGTACCCCGAACAACTGATGTAGTATGTTTTAATGCTATCTGTCTTTCCTGTATGGGAAGAGGTCGCGACCATGTGAGAATATATGTGGACGCAACACTAAGGATCACATTGGACTTTTAGAATTAGATTTTTGTTCTTTATAAAGTGGTCTATGGAATCTAAGGCTACACACCTAGTTTAATTCTAAAATCAAAATTATTATTCAAATTACGAGCATTGATGCTGACGCAGGTGTAGATTCCATATTAATAAAGCTGCGGAAAAACATATGATGGATCTAACTTAATGGGTACCTGTTTTTGATACCGTTAATATTATTGCTACTTCTTGGATACCTTTCAATTACAATAGTATATCAAATTTGTAGTGAATGCTAGATTTGATCAACGCTAGCTCACCCCAACGCGTCAATGCGCGGGCTTCCATACCCTTTGGGATTCAAGAGGGTGCGTGTTCCATGGCAATTGAAAATATTCCTGGAGCAAAATCTGAGGGAAGACTGTCTCGTAAACTGCCTCTGTTTGATTAAGATCAATTCCTCATAGTTTTGTACTAACATAATTTCTTTTTGAAAAGAGGGCACAGCCTTAGAAAACCTTGTTATCCCACAGAAATAATCTTTAAGATGGATACAGGGCAGGACAATTTGTTACCCAAGTGAACGTTTGATTATGTGGTTCTACCGATGGGTCAGGAAGGGAGGGTGGACGATTTAGATCATGACAACTAATCCCTTGATACAAAACAGGGCATGGATTTCTCACTATCACGAGCATATAAATGAGATATAAGATAGGGGGAAATGAGTGTTCAGTCACAAAGGCTATATAGTAGGGTTACGGACGGGGTGAAGTTGCGTGTCTGGTCAAGGCATATTGGAATAATATAACTAAGATTATGATTTATAAGTGTTTGATTCTAAAATACATAAAAAAATAACTCATGCCGATAAGTCACGCTCCTCCAGCTAAAGAACATCAAACGATACAGACTTAGAGGTAAAGTACTTACAGCAAATACGGCAATAAAGCTATTTATGAAAAAGAACTATCATCACAAATAGGACACATGTATGCTAAAGTAGACCCTATGGGGTTAAACTAAGGTACTACTATTGATTGGGGTTAAAACACAGGGTTGGATGTATTTCGTTCCCTCTGCCATTTCTGATGTCGGGGTATATGTGGTTATACTCCTGTGCATTTTTCATAATACCATAAGCCTAAGGAATGGAATGCGCTCCCTAAAATTAGTCTGTACCGTAACCGTTAATCGGTATGGATATTTAATGCAAATATGGTAGTAGCCATTTGAACATTTGGAAACCATAATATAAAATATGAATATAGACATCTAAAAAGAAATTACATAAACATAATATGATATTCCCATAAGGAGCCAACATATATATTACTGCTATCATTCAGCACAGGGCAGAGGTACTCTATCTCATATGACACTGTTCTCTTATCAAAAGAAATACCTCATGTTCTTCAATTTACCTGCAATACTTTAGGATGAGATTATAACTGGCCATATCCACTTTACTATGGACTTATCTTCTGAGGTTTTGTGAATATGGATATGTCTATAGTATATATTAATGCATAAATTTGGTATGTTTGTCACTTGCTAATATATTTACAAATGTATGCCTCTATGTAAGAGGATAGCTTCAGGGACAACATAACCAGAGTTTGATGTGGAAAATGCATTAGCCATCACAGGAGCCGTTCAGCTAACACAACAGCATCACACCAGATCTAAATTTAGCATAATATGATTGAGAAGTTTGGAGTTTTGAAGGTTTAACATCCTCATTTACAGTTAATATTAGCGTTGGGGCTTTACATAATATAGCTAAATGCAATCTCCTAACAATTTTGAATTTAGACGAGGATGGGTTTTTAGATAGAGCACAATCAAGAGACCTCTGCCCTCCAATAAGTATACAATCCCCTGCTCTCCTCCTGGTGTGGGTGCTCTTGGTGGGGTTCCCTGACCCTGAGAAGGGAGCGGTGCCACACAGACCACAGTCCACACTCGCTCGGTTCTGCAGGGTAAACGTGGCCCACCGAATCTCAGGTTGTTGGCAGGGGTTGTTGGTTGTACTCAATAACTCCTGGGTGGATGACTAATCACCTGTGATGCCACACATTGGTGCAGCAGCAGGTGGGGGTGGGTTATGATTCATGAATTGGCTCTTGACATAGTACCCTATAGATGCTAATTTTGCTGTGAACACACTGTGAACCAAGAATGATAAGGAAATATAATGTGACGTAACGGTTCATTGTGGATAGTTAGGCAGATATCACGATGTTATATTTCATGTATAAAGTTGCAGATTATTTCATAAATCCTTGCCAATTGGCCATCACCATTATATATTTATTTCACCCCCAGAATAATAAGAACAACACTTCCAATGATTGGACCTCTAAATTGAATCTCCTTAAAACTGAGACAGACACAATTTTGACCAATACCTTACTTTCCTTCCTACATATTCCATTCAGTGCATATCATTTTACTTACCAACTATATTGAATGGATGGAATAGAATCGTGCACCATTTTATTCTCCCCCATTTAAAATGCACTGTAAAAGACTATGGCTGGGACCCACGTCTATGGCTGCCCATGGATAACATTGGAATGTCCCTCTTTCCTAAAAATCAATAACATTATTTTACACTAGTTTGAACATCTTTGGGTAGGAATTTGAATTTGGTAAAGACTTGACATAGCCACTTTCACTGGTCACCGATGGCAGTCATTTTCACATTGTACTGCAAGGTCACATGATATATTTATTGGACTGGAATACTGTTGACACCTAGCTCGCAGTTTTACCAGCGTATGGGTGAAATGTGAACCACTGGGGTAGGTCTATAATTGCCTCCAGGGCTGCTTCCAGGGCAATTTCATTGTAAGAGCTGAAGCTAGAATATATTCGGCGACCTATATAATTGGTAGAATAGTCCATCCAAGATATTTCAGAAGCCTTAACTCTTTGTGTGCTGTAAATGTAAGATAGATCTTAGAAGGTATATACTATAAATATTTGTTGTTGTTGAGTTACATATACCTGGCTCTGAATTATATGGTACAGCGCCCAACCCACCCATAGCGGATAACAGGCCATAATTTGAAATGAGCCTTAAGATGTCAGAGATATATGTCCTTTAAATAAGGTTATTGACTAATCACACGCCACCATATGTACATACATCCCAATATGTTTGAGGATAGGTGCATATACATGTAGTATTTAACTTTATATCATATTTATGTTCTACAGCTTGGCTTTATCTAAGTCATTAAAATAGGATATTTTCATAGTAAACATGGGTGAGGCTTCACGTATCAAGCTTTGCAACACGCACGAGAAGGACATTAATTTTTATCATCAAATGTTGTACTTTTAATGTAAATGTCGCCGTTACTTACACAACTGTATGTGCATTGATGACTGATCCAAATATGTGCTCAATTCATGCATTGCCCCTATATCATATTTGTCAACTCAGTAGATTACGTTTAAAATTGTGTCAAGTCTCATTCCCCCTATCACGTATTTCAACTTCTTAAATTGGGTTTTACATTTCACACCTACTAATATTTTGCCTGGACTTCACCATTGGTCATTCGGTGGTGGTCAAGGCACTATTGAGCTGCTAAACCCTCTAAATGAATCCTCCGGTGTGTGAACCAGGGAGTTAATATGATAAGGCACTATACCCTCTCATTATGAGATCAGAATTCTCACATGGCGAGTATTATAAATATAATTATAAGTGTACGTATACTCCTTTCCTAGAGATATATAATTAATTTACCTAAATGAAATAATAGCATATATTAGTGTAGGTTGAAGGACCGACTGAACACCGGTAGATATTGTTTATCACATAAAACCAGAGAGAGTCAAATTAAATTAATCTGCAGTGGTGTCTTCTTATTCTCAAGTTACAGAACAGTTACATTAGTTGATTCTAAGTATAGATGGGTGGTATGATCAACTTTTCAATTCATTAACCAATTCGTCTTCACCAGGTCATATCTACAGAGACAGGCTGGTGAGTATATCGACTTTTTAAGTTTAGAAAGTTAGGTTGAATCTATACACTTGACCTTAATTTGGCCTAAACTGGGGACAGTCCCTGTTTCCTCTCTAGTTAGGCGAGAGGATACCACCTACATTAAAAAGTCTAACTTCAACTCGATAGGACATGTAATATGAAGACTAAAAATGTTAGTCTATAATTATGATAGGCTATAACATAACATATCTACCGCAGATTTTATACGAAATCATAAATAACACTGCCTCAATGAGATATCTAGTGTTATGCAAACTACTGTGTATTGATAATCACTAACCACTTAAGCATATTTAACCAAGTTATGTGCCATACATTTTCTTGAAAGGATTTAGGCTTGATCATCATAACAATCTCATATTCTATGATGATGTAAGGTGATCATTGCACACACCATATGGACTGTACATACAACCACAGATATCATCTCTAGCGTTATGAGCATACTGAGGGTATTATCCCTTGCTGTAACATGTATGGCTATGCTGGCGTTATCACAGCAAGGAAATGCCACCACACATGTATGATACACATTTCTCCTTCCGGGGATATATTGTGGACCTTTATGAGGCGGGTGCAAGTGCCACAGATGAGGTGATGTGATGCTGAAATATTCACTGTACCTGATGGTATAAAACACTTATACCATACCATTCACTCAAACAACGGCAACAAAACAACGCGAAAACAGCTTTGTATATGCACTCAACTTTATACTTGTGTACCGTAGTAGCTACAGAAATGGATTTTTAAATCATGTGTTCCTAATGTTAACTAAGAACATATCGTTGTACCTGAGTTAAGCCTCTTGAAAAAAAAATTGCCAATGGCACATTTGAACAAGGGAGTAGATCTATGATTCAGAACCCACTTTTTCTATAGTTTTCCTTTGAAATTTATCTGATGCATGTGCAGAGATCACCAACGGAAATTCATCTTCATTGTCATCAGTATCACACAGAGTTAAGCCGTTGGTATGCACACCATCCTAGGTACAGCTTGTGGGGACGTCTATAATGAGAGTTAATTACCAATGGTAACATTAATTATTGGGGAAGCTTTGCAGGTGGTTAGGTCTGTGGCTAGACAAGCAGTAATCATGGAATGAGATTTCTTGTAATTGATGCAGGGTAAGACATTGACAGATGAAATAACTCAGTAATTAAGGTCATCCTATTTAAACTACTGTGTAGGGCCTATACATAAGAGGGTGGGCATTAATGGGAAGATTGAGATGATCATTGGGCCACTAGGCGGTTAGGTGCCTTCTAATATGATATATAACCTCAAGAAGTGGTAATTTTCATACAACTATATATAGGAGGTTGAGGTTAACAGAATATTGCTTTTACTTCCATTTGGTTGCTTAGCATGCCAGAGCCTCAAAACTACCATCCGCATTCTGATACCAATATGCACTACCTATATGTCTCTTTAGCATATCAGCAGTGCCAAATAGAAGGCCAGTTTTTCCATAAAAATGAATTTCAACTGAGAAGATGATATATACATGCATACTATATACTTTTGAAATCACACCCCATTATGCTATGTATCAGCTTGACTGTGATACACCACATGGGTAAATATTTGACCACAATTAGTTTGGTCTATACGGGACTTGAGAGAACACTATTGTTGCTTGAAATCGAGTTTACTTATAATTTGCAAATGCATGTATTGATAAAGCAGTCATGGAATATAGATCAGTATCCAAACATAAATAAGGAATGTCCAAACGCAGTGCATATTACCTGATATGTGTATTTTACGTAATAAGTAAAGAAATAGTTAAGAAGATCAAAACGGCTAGATATCAGACTTATAATGGCTAGGATATAAACCTTACTACGACCCTCCTAATAGAACTCAACAATGACACAAGTTAGTATGTCATGTATTTCCCGGGAAAAGCATGAGCTGTATGTACACAAGATAGACGGGACATCAACTGGTTGATGGAGTTTAAAGAAGTGACGTAACCTGACTGCAGCCCCTCCCCCCTCTGGGGTGGAGGGCAGGGTGAGGGGGAGCAGGACCTGGGAGGGGTGAGCAACTCACCCACACTCAGTGTCCAGCGCGCACCAGCAACAGCAGCAAGCTTTAGAGCAGCTCACCATGAGTCAAGCACAAGACCCAGCCCTTCCAGAGGAGCAAATTCCCTTCAACTATATTGATTGGGGGAAGGATGCTGGCCTTAAAAAGAAAACCATGGACCTACTGAAAAAACAAGACCTGGATTCTGAGCAGGTTTTGACATCACTTCTGCCTGCAGATGTAGCAGCCCTGGACATTACTCTGGGACAGTCACGACTCCTTAGAAGTGCACTAGGATTACTGGGGAATAAGCACTTCTCCCAGACAACCACTACAGCAGTAGAGGACCAAGGATCCATTGGTCCTGACAATGATCCAGACATGATCCCTGCCGGCCAGAAGGCACCTAACAAAGCAAATGAGGCACTGTTAGAAGCTGGTATGGTGCTGGACCAACTACTGAAGGACCCAGCTAATGCAGCAGCGCTAGGAGAGCAGCTGGATACTAGTACCACACACACCACTGCACATACTGGAGGAGAAAAGGGGTACACACCACCACAGGGTGTAACATGGTCCCCCTACGACCCCAGGGTCCTCCTGACAATTAAAGCAACAAGGAGAAAGGCCCTACATATAAAAGACTTTGTATCTGAGCAAGTCAGATCCAGGATTACCAGAAAGCGCAGGGAGGACTTAAAGCTAGTGCAGGGGGTGGAGGGATCCATCTCTATACGTCCTGTAGATGATGGGACCATGTACATCACACAAGCAGAGTGGGGAGCTGCAAACCAACGCCTCCTTGCTCAGCTTCTCAGCAGTGGGGAGCTACCACGATCCAAAATGGAATTTTACATGACATACACAACAATGATCCATGAGATGGCAACAATCAATGACTGGGGATCTGTACTGGATTATGACACACGTTATAGGGAGGAACAGGCCGACAGCCAGGCTGAGTGGGGCATGCCTGCTCCACACCTGCAGCATCTGCTGGTCCCCAGACGCAAGGACTACCCTACTGCTCCCCCATACACACAGGGGTGGCAGGGACAACGGAAAAAGAAGACAGTCAACAAGAGCAGACCTGGCCAGGGTTACCAGGCCTACAATCCAGCCCCTAAACCAGCCCCTCCTAAGCAGGAGGCAGAGGAGCAGGAAATGTGCAAGATGTATACTGCAACTGGTAAATGCAAGTTCGGGGAGGACTGCAAATACATCCATATAAAAGAGGACTAGGATACATTTACCCTGGGCCAGGTAGGTGCTCTCAGGCCCAGGGGTTGGGCAAAACACATGAGAGAGCACGACAAACATTACAACTTTATTATGAAGGGTATCACTGAGGGGTTCAGGATAACTAACAAAGATAAAGCAGGGGCAGGAGCTTACCAGCCCAACCACGGATCCACAGGTGGGGATAACATGCAAGCTGTACAAGACCAAATAGTGTGTGAATTAGATAATGGTCGTTACTGTGTTGTACAGGATAAACCCACCATTGTGTCTGCCCTTGGGGCTATAGTGAAAGAAGATACAGGTAAAATCCGGCTGATCCATGATGGATCTAGGCCTAGAAATTTATCCCTGAATGATTATGCAGTTAATGACCCCTTCAAATACCAAACATTACAGGATGCTACAACCCAGCTAAACAGGGGAGATTACATGGCCAAAATCGACTTGGCCTCAGCATACAGGAGTGTGGCCTTACATCCTGAGGATTACCAAATGGCAGGACTTGCCTGGTCATTTAATGGGACAGACACTACGTACATGATAGACAAAAGGCTCCCATTTGGAGCCAGGCTTTCAGCCAGCATTTTCAACACTCTCACCCAAGCAGTGCGCCATATGCTAGCCAGGGAAGGTATTTACAATGTTACAGCATACCTGGACGACATGCTGGTATGGGGTCCAGATAAAACAACATGCCAGAGGTACCAGAACCGACTGATGAATCTTCTCAGGGAGCTTGGGTTTGCCATTAACTACAACAAAGTCGTGGCACCCACCACCTGCCTGACATTCCTGGGAGTAGAAATAAACACAGAATCGTTCACCCTCTCCCTGCCAATGCCAAAGGTTAATCAACTGAAGGAGGAACTACTTAACATGGCAGGAAAACGGTCAGCTAACAAAACACAGCTCCAATCTCTTGTGGGACGCCTCAGCTGGGCATCACAGGTGGTGTATGGTGGGAGACCCCACACAAGGCGCCTCATTAACCGTGTAAACACCCTGCAATGTCAGCATCACCGGACACGGATTACACAATGTATACAACTTGACATTCAGTGGTGGTTGGATTACATATCCATTTTCAATGGCTCTGTGCCCATCCTGGAGACTAGGGAATATACACCAGTGCAAATAGACAGCTGTGGTGCAGCCTCTGGGGGCTACTACAACGGTAGGTGGTACCACTTGAGATGGGGTGACTGTGAGGACCAAATCTCAGACTTACACATAAACATGAAAGAGGTGCTAGCCCTAGAACCAGCAGCTAGACTCTGGGGGCACCTGTGGAGTAATAGACTGGTAACTGTATACAGTGACAACAGAGCAGCAGTGTCTATTATAAACAAAGGAACCTGCAAGACCCCAGTGGTTATGAGATCACTGAGGGGGATATTCTGGTTGTCTGCTATCTATAACTTCCGAATTAAGGCAGTGTACTATGAGGGAGTGAGGAATGTACTAGCAGACAGAGCATCACGTCTACATGAGCCACATGGATGGGAGAAACTCCAGAAGGTTCTAAACTCAGTGGCAGCCCCTTATTACTACTCTTAAACCTGTGCAGGGGGTGATAGCCATGGAAATGGATATACTAGCACTGGACAGGATAGTCTCTGCATTTCAGGCAGGGGCCTTTGCAGACACAACAAAGAAATCCTATGCTACACACCAACGATCTTACTTGGATTTCTGTAGGAGGATAGGAGCCCCACCAGTGCCAGCTAGTCCTCAGCTACTCTGTAGGTACATAGCCTACCTCTCTGGACGTCTAAAATACAGGTCTCTTCGCCAGTATCTCAATATAGTAACAATCCTACACAAGGCACTAGGATTGGCTAACCCTATGTCTGACTCATTCTGGATAACAATGACACTTAGGGGAGCACGCAGAGCACTAGGAGATAGAGTGGAGCGCAAACTACCTATCACCCCCCAACATCTCTTTGCTCTTGCTCAAACATTAGATGTTACACAACCCAAGGAGGCAGCTGTATTCTCAGCTGCACTAATGATGTTTTTTGGCCTACTGCGCAGGTCAAATGCCCTCAAACCAGCTGGAACTAAGTTCAATGCAACAAAGCATCTCTGCAGGAAGGATGTGGTGTTCTCAAAACAGGGAGCCCTGGTGTCGATCCGCTGGTCTAAAACAGACCAATTCTCATCACGCCCCCGTGTGTTACAATACCCAAGGATAAAGAACCACCTCCTGTGTCCCACTCAAGCTTTGTTTAACTACATCTCGCGCACACGGGGGGCACCACCGGATGGACCTCTCTTTGTCACTGCACAGGGGCAGAATGCCACGCCCCTTTCCCCCACAGCCTTCTCCAACATATTCAAAGCAGCAATCTCAAAAGCTGGCCTGTGTACAGAGGGCATTGCTTCTCATTCGTTCCGTCGTGGAGGGGCTGTCTTCCTCTGGAACAGTGCCAACATGGAGGAAGGCAAGATCCGTGCATTGGGGGATTGGTCCAGCTCAGCATACACAGCCTATGTCATTAGTGATCAGGCTGGTTTGAGTACAACAATGCAGGCCTTAGCACATGCGCTGCCCAGCAGGGCACCTGACCTACAGCGCTGAGCCTACTACTATGGAGTTTTGGAGGGCAAAGACAGCTAACCAGCAGCCCTAATGGACTTAGAATGCGCAGGAGGATTAATTGACATTTATTACTTATTATATTTGTGTGTTTAGATAGGGCCATCGGTCAAAGCATATTACTTCTATACATTTATTCTCCTTACTAATGTTCATTATTATCATGAGTGCATTAATACAATTTCTCATGTGCCAAGCGCGCGCACTTTTAGTTGATCAATAAAATGATCCTTACTCCAATCAAACGTCTCCTTATTTAAGGGACATCAACTGGTTGATGGAGTTTAAAGAAGTGACGTAACCTGACTGCAGCCCCTCCCCCCTCTGGGGTGGAGGGCAGGGTGAGGGGGAGCAGGACCTGGGAGGGGTGAGCAACTCACCCACACTCAGTGTCCAGCGCGCACCAGCAACAGCAGCAAGCTTTCCACCACCCTCCCCTTTCCTCCAGGAACTGGCAAACGCACATAACAACGCCATGGGAGGGCAAAGACAGCTAACCAGCAGCCCTAATGGACTTAGAATGCGCAGGAGGATTAATTGACATTTATTACTTATTATATTTGTGTGTTTAGATAGGGCCATCGGTCAAAGCATATTACTTCTATACATTTATTCTCCTTACTAATGTTCATTATTATCATGAGTGCATTAATACAATTTCTCATGTGCCAAGCGCGCGCACTTTTAGTTGATCAATAAAATGATCCTTACTCCAATCAAACGTCTCCTTATTTAAGTGGGAGATTCTTGAGAATGTGTATTTCCCGAGTTTTACTCGTGGAAATATTTCCCAAGTTTCATACTTTCAACGTTTCTCAAGTTTCACTCATTCAGAAAACAAGAAATTCTATGGAATATGACACAAGAAAATATCCAGAAAACGTCCAAGAAACGTTCTGTTTCTATTTGTTGTAGGGAACACCAGTCATGACTCATGAATGGCAGGAGTTCTGCTTGAGATTTTGTTTGCAGGGAAGTCTATGTGCTATAGGATAATCAGATGCCTTTGCCCTTATAAAGACGCAGTCTTGAGCTGTATTCAAAATTACTATGCATGCACTATTATTACTCACAATAGCGTCATTCAAGATAAGCATTTAGATTGGGCATTGTGTGATCTATTGTGCATTATCAGAGAATAGAGCATCTCTACTATAAATACACAATGGGATGACTTAGGGTATACCTGGATGGCGCCAGCTGACAAAGTACTAAAAGGGTCCCTCCTTATACTGTATCAAGTTACAGCAATGTAGCCCATAATATATATTAGGCGAGACACAATATATCTCACCAAGAAAGGGCATGGTCCTGACCCTACACGTTGATAGTAGCTTGGACATCTCCAGGCCCACCTTAACAAATGGTCTGTTTCAAATAACATAGTAAGACATGGTCGGTATAGGTCGGATTTGATTTGATTTTCATTTGTCCTGGAAGGTGCGGGGAGAATGTTGGTCCACTGTCACATGCCTTAACTTTAAGATTTCACGATTATCATTAATTAAGGTATCCTCACTCTTGCCTCTATTTGACAAGGAAAAAAAAAGATCGGCCACTTTGGGCAAGGTTGGTCACATGGAACCCAGTGTTATTCCACTTAGCCTAATGTAGGGTGGATCTGATAAAGGATCGATGATCTAGTTTCTTTCTAACAAGAAGGCATCCCTGAAGGATTTCATACAATAGGCTACCTCCTGACCTACTTGGAAGCCCGTGTACAAAGGCGTGTCCTGAAGGTCAAGTAACTGGTCTTCGACACACATAAAGTGACCCCTGATTGGTCTAAACTTCCCGCCACGAGGGAACCTCCATAGGGGGTCTAGATGACAACCAATCGGATTCCCTCGCGGCCTTTGGTTATGTGTGTTGTGTGTTTTAGGGAGAAGAGGGGGTGGGTGCATGGTACATGTATTTAGGGCATTTGGGGCTTGGCCTACTATTCTAACCTCCATGAGACGTCTCAAGTATATCTTATAACCAGAGGGGGTCTTGTTGGTACGCATGGAAGACCACATGGGTGTACTTATGTACATATACAATGGCAAATTGCAATTAAGAGATGCAGGATAATTCCATTATTGCTATCTATCGTGGATGAAGTATGTATCGGCCGACTATGAAGTTCATGAATAAAAATGGTCATGACCTTGGCTCAAATCTGCGTTTCCCTAAATTCGAATATATATTCATATGAGAATGATTGTAATATTTCCCCTCCATAGTCACTATGGATTAAAACAGTGGAACAGGGTTGGGGTATGTATAGGGCAAGGACACCCACGCAGTCTGTGAGTAGAAAGATGTAAACAGTGTGACACATGCATGCCCAGCATGAATTATGGCACTTCAGGAGTCTGCGTATAAACCCTATCATCATCCATTCCTCCCACCCACCCAGCCAACTACCCTAACCAACATCTTATACTTGCCGGACGGGTTTCAGGCAGGGGATGCTTCAATCTAGTGCGCAGAGGGAAGACCCCAGATCCACAAACCTTACTCCCTGCTCGCATGTCTTGATCAAAGCGTTATCATGAAACCAAACCGTGAAGATGCAGACAGTTCTTAGTTAACTCAGCAAAATATGCCTACTTACAACTAGGTTATTGTTGGTTATACGGCCAGAACCGTCAGGGGAGTGGCTGGGGCCGGAGGCTGGGGGTTAGTGTTCCAGTTACTTCAGAGTCACGTGATGAGCTCTCAGCCAACCAGCGGCCAGCATAGGGTCGTTACTAGAGTGTCGGGGTGTGTTGGGTGGTGGTGGTGGTGGGGGGGGGGACTCCTCCTCCTAGCTCACTCTGTATTGATTTTCTGGGCCGGGTCTCTGGGGCAACATCCACTTACTGAACATATAGGGTAGCCAAGGTGTTTCCCTCGAAGAAAGTTAGAGAAAATGTCCATCTTGTGTTGTCCAAGTGGACACACAAAGTACATGTTGGTATTTAATCCGGGTAATAGCAAAACTATTTCTCCGACACCCACTCTGAAAATGACGCAGAAAGTTAAAAAAAAAACGTCCCATGCAATATTCTTTTTGGAGAACTCAAAATAAATGAACGGACTAAGACACAAAAGTAATAGACTGTATGAAATATGATGTTGGTAGAGTTAAGGTAATGTGCGTTGCGTAGTTGTTCTAATGAATGCATAGAGAAATGTATCGACAAGTGTCCCCTATTCTGTTTTTTTATATTCGGTTGTCAACACTACAATGGTAAATGCAAATAAATAATTTGTGACAGGTTTTATCTGTTTTTAAAACGGTTTTGTCATTTAGATAAATTATAGGATATGAAGCTATATTGAAAAAGCAATCAATTAGGAGGGTGAGTTACTTCGCATGGTTTTAGAGTGTACTAATGTTGCTCCTTGTCTTGATTAAACATCACAAAACGCAAAAGTTAAAGAGTTTGGCATAAGGTGCATTACTTCTGCGTGAGTACTTAACTCATTGTACAAGTATGTACTGTATCATATTGAGAGTTAATAGACAAGATGAAAGAAAAAAAAACATTTCCGAAACTTTGAAAGTCGCATGGAACTAGTACAGTATCAAAAGTTCCTTTTTTTTTTTTACTGAGATATAGAGACGGCAATCATCGCGGTACTTAAAGATAATTATATTTATTGAATATTAGCTCTATATATGGTACTGGTGGATGAACTTAAAATATACATTGCATGATTGTACATACAAACATCACCAGCACCATCAATCATCGAAGAAAAGTTGAAACGGGGAACCGGAATCTGCATTTTAATGTTTTGAATATTTTTAGACTTCCAATATTGATTCTCATTTAAAATCCATTTAAAACCTTCTTGAACGATATTCCCACACATTGGAGAAAATATACAGTGCAATCTTAGTTCAAAACAATTTGATTTTATTGATGAAAGTACTTGGCGGATCATATGGTGCAATTTCCCTAGGGTTTTTGAGGAACGAACTGCAAATGATTTGGAATAATATCCCACAGATTTGCAGACATTAGAAATAGCAGGAAAATGGATTAATAAATCGGTTTTGCTCAATACTATCAGGAAGAACGTCCACAAGCAGTTGCTGTGGAACTCATTTGAACAATTATTGTCCTATATAGCATAGTAAGTAACTATACATATGTTCCAATTAGTTTTAACTCAATCCGGTTGCTAAAAGCCCACAACTTGTCTCCAAAATAAGCCAGGTAGTAGCCCCGCCCATGGACTGGGAGGCGAGGGAGGAGGTCATAGGTGGGTGTCAACCATTTGACCCCTATATCCAGATAGAGCCCAGATTCAGAAAAGACTATCGTTCATGAGAGGGTAAGTTTATACTATTTTGTATTAATTCAACAGGGTGACCATTGCCTCATAATATATCCAACAAGGTTTCCTTTGTATGGAGAATACCTGGTATGATAAACTGCAGGCCTAGCCCCCAGGATATAGCTGATAAGCTACCTGTATCGTATAAATTTTTCAGTCACTAAATATTTAATCAACAACAACAACGACAACAGCCAACGTACTGATCTATTTTCACATGTAAATTTTAGATTCATTAAATTGGATTATGATTGTCCTTATCTCAATTAATGAATAGTATTCTCAGGGTCCGGTCTTGATGATCGAAGTTTATAAGTATCTCGTCTGTGCGGACCTCGAAAGTACAATATAGGGCAACACATTATTACTCCCACCACAACATCGCTCTGATTGCCTATTTCATTTTATTTGAGTTTAAATCAGATATCATGCATTTGGAAGATCAATTTTGCGTTGATTACTCCTTAAGGAATAGTTTACACAGATATAGAACTTTCTCAGTTGTGCCATGAGGAATAACGGTAGTGTATAATCGGTGGGGAGACGGAAATTGGGTATCGCGTATAAAACAATTCATTTTAGACTGAAAGAAACCATTACATATTCAAAAGAATATGCATATGGTATTTATATAGTCATTATAAAGGCTTTTACTTTTACTATCCCTTTCGGGCACTCTTCATTGTCTCAAAATGCCTGCAAGACAGGGGATTTTTATTGCTTGACTGTCCAATGATATCCATACTGTCTAAATACTTTATTTCATATTAAAATGTAGCTCATAATATGAATAAAGTGCACATATTCGTGCTCACCACTAATAATGGTGATGCACATAGTATATCATAAGGTACTGGTTCTCTTCTGGTGTTAATTATGCCTCTGGCCATGTGCAATAACGGCTTTTATCCTCAGTTGTCACGCATTTGATAATGTTAAAATAATCGTCATGTTCATGTATACATAGATACATCGCTCTGTGGGATATAGCAGGTGACCCTATGCTCAATTCGTTGTCCATGGTGACCCTTTTGTGGTTATATTGTTTAATGGGGTGAAAAAATACAATATATTCAGGAAACCTCGATATTACATATATTTATTGTGGTATTCTGTGGTTATAACAAATTGCATCCTTTTCTGAGAGGATATGCTTCATGCTTTTGGCAATATAGTCTGCAGTAAATCATATTTATTCTGTACCTGCAACAGCTGCAGTGCGACTATTTGATAACGCTCTCATAATTGGTAAATGGGGTAAAGTATATAGCTATATAGCTGTTAATAGCATATACTGGTATAAACTATGGAAAAAGTTTGTGACGGGGCACTATATTCCAGTGTGACTTTCTGTTTTAAAAACATGGATTCACACACAGTGATATCAAGAATGTGAATCAGAAAGTATTGAGTACAAAACTAAATTCAGAGAGGTAAACATGTGAAGCACATGGATGAAACTTGTAACTGGTTTAAGGTGCTGGATTGGGCCTTAGATATGAATACCCTTAGAGGGCATTTTCCATTCATTTAATTTTTTATTATATAAATTATTCATATCGAAGTTATGATACTTTAAGTAGACATATGACCAACGATATATCATGACTGCTGCATTGGCAAGTGAGACCTGCAGGTCTTGGTGTTATGATTTATATACATGAATATTAAATGGTAACAGGCGAAACTATTCCTCTCTCCCCATGTATCTCTGCTATCCTATTCTTATTCTTTCCCTCTCAACCCGTGATTCAGCACGAAGAAATGAAAAGGGCAAAAATCAATTCAGTTCGATTATTGGCAGGATTACCTCCATGGCACAGACTGTATAAGCTGGGTGTGGCACACCATCAGAGGCCCAGTGCTCCATGCTCCTCCCGGGACACCCTGGAGCATGGGCCGGGAGGGGAAGGGGAAGGGTCAAATAGACCCTGCTCCCAATATATTATCAAGCTAACGTCAATATGGTACGAAAGAAGAGTGTCTTCGATGGGTATTTGGTACGTTGTACTGATGCGTTTGTATATCGTACTATGCTATCCTGAGTGGAGACATTTAGACAAATTTTTTGGATAATCACATAGAATGAGTATACATCATATTAGTATGTAGGCAAATGCACGTCCAGACTATTACCGAATACATGTACAGCTTTCGATGAGATTCATTAATTTATTTCATTATTTTGCTATCGACGCATACGGGGTTTCAGTAGCGGATTAAGGATTTTGAGAGGGAAGGAGGTGAGCTTAGAAAAAAAAGAACCCTTTTCACTTGTGCGCCGAATTCTACATTCAAAGTAAATACATTTCCAAAAGAAAATGCCTGCCCCTCGCCCCATATATCCCGCCGTGCTCAACTTAGAAACATAGTGGCATGGTGGGTTTATCCAATTTGGACTTTTTTTTTTGCCACAACGTATTCCGAATCTAGCATTCATTTCCGCATCACTGTTACAGCTACTGAAGTGTCAGTGGCGGATCCAGAATTTGAGGAAGGATGGGGAGCACCCCCAGTTTCTAGGCTGTGTAAAATTGTGTAAAACTGGGCTCAAACACAAGGAAAGAACTCTGACCTGAACAACTTTTAAACAGGGGTAAAGGAGGGGACGCGCGTCCCGCGTCCACCTCTGATTCCACGACTGATTAGATATGCCAGTGGAGAACAAGTGTATAAACTTTTCCAACATACTTACAATGATAACATTAAGATGATTATGGATAAACTCCTAAATACTTTTTTTTTTAGAAATCTCCTCTTCTTATATGATTAATTTCCAAATACTACTACAACCTCAGTAGGGCGACGCGCAAAGGCTCCTGCTGGGATTTTCTATACGTTTTATCATTAGGTGTACTGCTTAAGTAGGCCTATGCAATGTCTTATTTGGATCATATTTTGATACTATAACTCCGTCCCTGGCATGTACCATGCAAAATTAAATCATTGATGTAGAACTGTTTCAAGACCACGTCAACTCATCAACGAGGGTGGTCACACCCTGCAAGATTCACAGACATGTACTATTTATGAGCTGTGACTGAAATAATTCATCCATTAGTTTTAACCATAATTGCTTAACATCTGACATATAATAATTTTGCCTGTATTATCTAAACATGCAATCAATGGCATGTACACTAAAGAATAACTGTCGTCCCTGGAAACCTGTCGCAACGCCCATAGCTTATCCCTCTAGTATCCATCTTTACCTACTTTCTATTTTAACGATTTGCGATTATGAAAAGGCTATCCAGAAACTGACGTGACGAGCTCAAACCAGAATATAATAAGGTTGGATAAGCATTTGATGTGCAACGTGTTCTTTAATAAACGTTTATAGATGCATACTCCTGAATATCCTAATTGGTAGGAGTTTTTCTACAGTGCAATATCTAGATAAGACAACAGAGCACTATACTCTTGGTGGGGGTACTTAGACGCCATGGAAGGAAAATGGGTCAATTTACACGAAGGTTTTGGTTAATAAAGTATCATTGGCCTCACCACAGTGATATTTCCTCTCTGACATGATGATAACCTGGTAATTCCAATGGCCTGGGGCGACATGGTTAGCACGACAAGAGGAGCATTTTACTCTTGTCTCCCATGTCTGCATGTCCTTCCATGCCCCAGAGATATTCACCTTATCTCTGGGGCTGGTGTGACGGTTACACAGGCATGTTTGTATGTGCGAATTACTGACCTAAAAAGCTAGCCCTGGGAAGTCCTGTAGACGCAATAGTATAACGGCTACATAACTCATACTTCTAAGTGGAGGTGTATCATAGGGAACCACGTATGCGTCGTTGATTTGAATTTATTATGGAGGAAATCCTATAAAAGCTCTGGAACTAGATCTATTATTTTTTCACCAATATATCAACCATCGACATATTATATGGTATTTGCAACAAATGTATTTCATAGGGTGTGACTTTTGAGCCTGTCTTTTCTCAGTAATTTCTTATGGCGGCGTGACCCTGATTTAAATATCTCAGACTGTACCTAGCTAGAAAGATTTTCAAGAATAGTTTTAAATGGCTATCGATATTGACTACCCCTTGGAGTGATCTGTTCTAGGAACCCACATAGATAAGGTAGAATTTAAAGCCAGTGACCCTCAATGTAAAATGTATGTTCCCAAACTATTTCAGGGGCCAAATGCTATACATGTAGGCCTATATAGTTTGGTCTCATTTCAAGTTGTTTTGTGTACAAAATATACATCTGATACGTATACATGTTTCCCAGTAGCCTGGTATAATTTTACCAGTACATGAGCACTGATGGGATTGTTGAAATGCAAACCTGAATGTTTGGCTTTGGGCCAGACAGCTCGTGCTGTTTTGTTGACTGTTAAAAAAATGTTTCTACTTTAGTGACGTCAATGGTGGAGAGTTAGCTGGGCTTATAGATTTAGTTCCCCCAGGGTGGAGTCAGTATGTGAAGTAGAGGTAGATAGAGAGGTACAGAGAGGAGCTAAAGGGGAATAGGATAGAAATTATCAGTATAAAAGTGGCCAATGATTCAATTACTGTTACAGAGATAACAATGGGTAAAGCCTGGTAATATAGAAGCACATAATTCTCTGCTTTCCTGTAAAATACCCATTGATATAGTATCTACATAGATTACCACTAACAGATCCAGGATTTGGAAAAGGAGGGGGCGCGCCCCTTTCTCTAGGCAAAAGGAGGGGCGCACCCTCTGTTTTTGGTCAAAATATTTGGACAATTAAACCCTTAACTACAGGCAAAAAAGAGGGGGCGCCCTCCCCCTGCCCTCTCTAAATCCGCCACTGGATTACTGCTTATTTGATCACGGTCCGCAACCCAAAACCTGCAACCTAAGTTCTAGCTGCGATTAAACATAAGCTATTGTTTATTGATATATGATATTTACTATTTATTGAAGCAGTGATGGGAATGCATCATTTCAAATATTGAAGTGTGTTATCTAGTCCACACCCATAGATAACTTTTTAAAAAGTAGAACGAAGTTTACAAGGACTTCCTTCTAATTCCAAGACTTACTTATCATACTTTCCTGGTGCACTTCTGCATATATCCTATCATATGCATACACTTCAATTCTCTTTTTTTTTTAGAAGATACCAGAACCCATCAGAGGACTTTTAATATCCCACTAGAGAGAATCCCCTTGGCTTTATCCTCAGTTTCTTGATGGTGCGCAATGTCTGCTATAGGACATAAAGCAAGAGCTGATCCTACATAATGGACACCTTTCTCATTGGGGCCATGATGGGATTCCGGAAATGGGTTTTCCAAGCGATATCAGAAGGTGGGTTTAAACAGTTCAGCTATGCAGGCTCATAAGAAAGAATCTTCTTAACTTTGCTTATGTAGGCATTGCAGGCAGTAACGTAATTGCTAATTGCCAATACATAAAGTAGATATACCTGGTACTACCATATAGGGATCTTGCTGCATCTACTAGGTATGCACAATCTAAAGGAACTGGGCTTCACAAAATAGGAATTAGATGTACATGTAATAAGGTTCTATGATACCGTATAGGAAATGTTTCACTAAAAGTAATATGTTAATATCAATTCATAACTTTCATTAGGCTATTTCTTGTATACTTTTGATAAGCAATTTTCTTCAGGACATAGCAGTTCAGATTTTCGTAGTACCTATTTTGGCTACATATATATGGCTCCAGAGCCCCGTTTGCTTCCCATCACGTTTGTAATATAGATGAGCTTCCTCTATTGGTATAATGTATTATGTAAATCAATACATCTTCCAGATTTAGAATCAAATAGAGGCAACATGGAATCATCATGGTCGGAAGGAAGATGCAATGAACTATTGATCTCCCATTGCCCCAGGGGTGAATAACATAATAATTAACCTTTCTACTGAGGATTCAACAGGTAGGATAGAGGACGTTCCGTTCTCATAAATCTGTCCATAATTACCTGGTAATTGTCCTATAGTTTTCCCCTGGTGCCACCTAAGTCTGTCACTTAACATGCATGTGTGGTTTATCATATGGAAGGAGTCAACATGTAGCAGAAAGTGACTATAACTGCTTAGGTAGCGTAATTTACTTTGTCAAAGTTTCAGATTTTAGCCTAATAACTACTATACACCATGTTTATATAATACACAACATTATTTTTGACATGGCTATGGGTCACAAACTTAGTTGGAAATCAACTTTGTGCCACTTGGATGCATTTCTGAGAAAGAGGTCTCTCTTTTTTTCATTCTGTCCGGAGAACTTGTCTCAAAGTCCAATCACCCCCATGCATTCCTTCCCAAGCAGAATAACTAGATCTACTAGTATGTGGGTGTGCCCCTCTGAGATGGTCTCAGTAGATGGAGATGGGTGGGGTTTTGGTCTGACTACTGAACCTTGCTTGGTGAGCAAAGATAAACGTGGTGGCAGCTGTGTGGGATCACAGCTTGTCTTGTCCTGAATAAACTTGCTCTATACCATTGTACAAAATGCCTACACAACATACATTTCCCCCCTTATGTTTCTTGTCAAAATCGCATAGATCTATCAATTGATAGGATCTTTCAACAAAGTCATGGGACGACAAAAGCTTTAGTACAGTATGTCACATGGCGATCATGGCGACTACATGACATAGTAATGTTTGTGGTAACCCATCATTATATTTTCATTTTGATTTATAATCGGGGAGGGGGATTCATTATCCAAACCAATGGATGTTTCCACATGTTGTTTGTCATTTGGACATTAGCGGAGGATTGCCAAGTAGCACAATGAATGATGTTTGTATGACAGATATTGAATTTCCATCAAATTTCACATCTCATGCTACATATAGATTTCACATCGATTAAAGTTGACTTTGGGGTCATAACCCTGCTTTAACATGTTTCTAAAAGAATTTGAATATACATGAATTGGATTTTTTTTGTGATTTAATTTTCACCAACCATTATCCAGTGAGTACCATCCACCAATAACTGTACATAGGAACATACCGGTTTGTGTGAGATATTACATATTGGAACAGGCGTGGGCTGGGGGGCGTCATAGACATCGGGGCCAGAGCATCTTTTTGACCTTAGAATTCATCATCAAATTATATCACGGTTTTCACAATTGTCCTTTGGGGTCATCCCTCACAGGTGCTAGTGCATTGCCATTGACGCTCAGAATCGCGCGCCTTTCTGAACTTAGTTTTGTTCACCAGTTTTCTCGAACGGTTGGGAGTATGAGTTAATGCTTTGGGCTGGGTAAAGTATGCACCATCAACTAGCTTTACTTAACATGTTCTTTCTTTATTCTTATTCTTTGCTTGGTGTTCATGATTGATTGGGAGTGTCAATCACCCCTTGACATGAACCATACAGGGACTACCAACAACGGTCCACATAATAGTAGAAACTAACAACTTTCAATAAGGACCATTAAATGTACTACCTAAGTCATAGCACTTTTATTATTATCATACTTGTTTATTTTGAAATGATGCGAAGCTACTTTCTGGGATTTAATATTTAAACAATTGACTGGGAATTATGTAAGCCACAGGTAATCACCCTGCCTAATCATTGTCAGTGTAAATCCATCTATCTATCTAAATGGTTTAACCATGTAGCCTACGTGCACTGAGATAACAACTGAACCATGTTCAAATGTAAATTTGACCCTGGTAGAAGGACCAAGGAGTTGTACCTAGGTAGACCTTGAACAGTCTGGGCCCAGAAGATATGGTGCAAACGTCCCAAGAACCCATAAAAAGTACACCCACTGAAATGCCAGGTACACAAGTGGGTGGGGACTCTCCTAGTGGCAGGTGGTAGACACAACTAGGTTGAAACACCACATGCTCCAAAATGTAAATATAGAGGAACTCCCCACTCACTATCTAAATGAGAAGGGACACCCTACACCTCTTTTACCCATTCACATCCCTCCAATTCCTGAGGAAATGTGTGGGTAAGAATAGAACACATAGATAGTTCTGAGTAACCTGCATTAGTTGCTAATCAAATATAATCAAACTAGTTGTATGTACATCAGGACTCTTGTTGACCCATTCAGGGAACTAACCTATAGTCATATCAACTAGGGATAGGTGGTACCTGGCAACCTGCTGGGGAAGGGGGTGTCTGGGGGTCAAGAATGAGTGCGAAGAGAGAGGGGGGTGTGTGTAAGTAGTGGTTGCATGGGGTGTGGGATAGGTCGGTTGGAGGTGGGACAGAGGCACCTTTGACATAGCTTTTCCCGCCCCAATGGAGGTCATGGGTGATGGATGGAACCTTGTCCTTTTTATGAGCCTTTGGCCAATAAATTCTCAGTCTTTGCTGCTTAATATTCATGATTGGGAGGGGCTAAGGAGGCACCACCCAATAGGAAGTGGGATACTGGTAGAGCGGCAATTCGAAGGAGCCTTTGAAGTAGAAGGATTGTATGGCAGTGGGTGTTACATTGGGACAGGTATGATATTTTGGAAGTTTTTCGATATTTCCACAGAATTGCCCCAAAAGAACCAGAACATGGATCCAAAGAAAAGCTTACTTTCTGAAAGACTAGTTAGAAGTTATAACAGATTAACTTTCATCCAATAAAGGTCTAACCCAACGATACAGCAGGGACTGGTAGATGTATGTGTACATGCTCATAATATATCCTGAGTATTATAGTTCTGCATAATATTATGTATGCATGCTATCCAGCGAGCATATAACTACAATATGGTCAGATACATAGGTAATCACACGGTATTTGTGGATATGCTTATGTGAGAGTGTTCCTTTGCCATCGTTGAAAAGCAACTTTAATAAAAATGAAAATCATTTAACTAAAATTCACATACTTGAGACGCCCCCCAACTTAAAAGGAGGGGACGCAAATATGATTTAGCCCACCCTCCCCCTCAAAATCTTTGGGAACTCAGATGAATCAGACTATGGGTCCCGTAGAGAAGGAAAGATTCTTGACTGATGTGATGTAATGAGCAACTTCTTGCCGTTCTAAAAACATTGTAATTAGGAACGTTCACAATTGATGTGACCCATTTTTCAATACCCACCCCCCCAAAGCCAACCCCTTTGGAAATTGGCCGATACAATGGACGCGATATAAATAAAAGTCACGCTTAATCACCAAACCCAAAGACCCATCCACGCCCTTACCGATGACGCCATTTGTGAACGTTCTCTTCCCTACAAGTAGCTACTACTCCATGAGATCATTACACAAGTGTCTGGCACAATATCATGACAACTGGAATGATAACAAAATGTTGCCAACCACAACACCATCGGGCATGCTGGGAACAATAAAAAACTAATGATTCTAATCTCCATGCTGACACATGAAGTTGCAGTTATGTAAAGGCAATGGGAAAACCACCACAATGGGAATCCATGGGAACATGCAATCAGTATCTGTAGGTGATAAGAGATGACAAACCTGATGGATGGGGTGTGGTATGCAGGGGAGGAGCCCCCTCACCTGCCTCCTCCAGATGGTCGATGCATGGTAGTCGCCATTTTGTGAGGTCACGTGACTGTCCTCCACCAATCAGGCTTGACTCATACCCCTCCCACCTCACCCCCCCCTCCTCTCCCTCCCTACCCCTGCCAATCCTATCCAGGTCATCTGATACTGCAGGACAGAGCACTACCAAGCAGAACTATGACACATCGCAAATCGATTTCACACAGTTGAAATGAGCTAAATATTGGCCTTTTCTCCCTATTATTTCATGAATAAGTGGCAATATATACCCTTTATCATAGGATATAATAATAAACATGCATGTAATATTATAAATAACAGATGCCTATTACCATGGCAGATATCCAAGGTGACATTTGGGCTTTAAAACTAGACCTATATATATTCCTGTGTACAGGTTACTCTGACTTAGTGGTTGGATGTAGAAGGGTGGAGTTTGGGGAAATTGGCAGCATGGACATAAGGGACCCAGATGGTTCGGTAACTACAGTCAGGGGAGTCTAACATGTAGAGTAGGACCGGCTGGTGCTGACACCTATAACACTTCCCCATGTTCCCCATGTCCTGAATATAAACATGAGGAACTTCCCCCTGTACTACTAGTATAATGTGAGTCAAAGCCATAACCATGGGGTCATGTAACATAACATGACGCGGATAACATCTAGATGTAATAAGTTCCTATATTACTATCGCGTCCTAACGCTATTGGGGCAGGGGTGAGATATGAATGAGTATCATTTGAAATAATATTTCCTGTAGGGAGTGTCTATAGATGAATAAACTGGGGGGAGGGGTACAATATTATTAGTAATAAAGTTGTTACAATGTGGGTCAAATGCCTAGAAATCATATGCATATGAATACAATCAATCTTATTGAATTTGCACACGAGAACAAATAGAAAAAAGAAAGGGATGATTTTGAGAAAGAGATGATTTTAAGGAATTAATGCTGAGTACTGTTGCAAAGAGCTTTCACACTCACATATCATTTTTACGTTCTTATATCCAACTACTTGCAATGTGAGCCACAAATGCATAGACCTGTATGTATATAAATACGATCGAAGTTATTGAATCTATATTCAATAACATGACAATAAATGGGATTTTTTCGAATAGTTTAATATTAAGTGCTGTTTCAACGTTTTTTTCATAGTCATACCTATATCATTTTTTAAATATCTAAGTTTTGAAATTAGTTATTATACTGGTTATGTATTACAGATAACGTAAAATATGATACTAATATAATACTGTGTTCACAGGTATCCCATAGAGCAAAGAGCATGATACTCTTTATAAGACATTCATAATTTGCGGTAGTTCAATATCTGATCTGACAATCTGTGAACTATAATTTTAAGTTTGGTGAATTCTTCATTTGACTATAGGCTTACATAATTTGACGGAGTAATTCTTGACTAGTTAGGACTCGGCCAGGGCCGTTATTGCTGTCCCAATCCAGAGACTTTTGCTTCTTTACTTTGATTTTGTGCAGTATGTTGATAATGATGATGTGAGCATAGAGGGGGGGCATATATTATATACCTTTAAATCAGTGGGTTCATAATGTATTGCCGGGTAAAAATTACTGAACACCATTTTTGGAAAATATTGAAGGGATTTATATAACTATATGAGGGAATCCACGGAAGGAAATGTTACTTTCATATCTATAGCGTAGTGGGTATTCTAATGTATGTCGTCAGTAATACCCATGCTCCGTATGGCGTATACTTTAAAAGGACATGTTTATCAATATTTATTGATAAAAGTTACATGGGTAGCCGTAAATGATAAGCAATTGAAACTCGTATAACACAACTAGTCAATATTTGAGATAGGTCCTGGTGCCTATTTTGATAAAGGTTAGACAAATGAGATTCAAATCAAATCAACTCATTAGTAATTTAACTAAGCCATTAACTAAGCCACTAAGCCAGTTCTGTCAATACAATTCTACTCTATTTAGGACAGGAGAAACACTTTTGGGAGATTTGCAAAAACCTGATTGGAAAATGCAAAAAGTGCGATTCTAGCATTATTCTAGGAAGATATATCAAAACAGGAGATAAGTATATATAGGCAATCGATTATTTTTCCAACGATCTCTCTAGAAATATATTTCCATGTGGACATGGCTTGCCCAGTATAAAAAAGGTTTCCAGAAAAGCATTACTTTGTGATACTAAAATCAAAGTAACTTTTAGGAACACCAGGAATTCCTCGAATCCACTGATGATTTGGTAGGGTTTTAAATTATTATTTTTTGGTTTATACAAATTTATTCATCTTCATGATATTCGATAAATTTGACTTGGATTATATGTCTCTCCTGTTTGCATTTCTGGGATCTATGTTATGTGTCTGTATTGTCCCTCTAGATCTCTTCCACAAGAATATCTGATTTTAAGGGGGATCCCTATACTACGAACAGTGTTCGGGTGGGGATACTGGAGTGATTGTTTGGAATCATTGAACCTCCAAAAAAATGAATATCAAACGCTGGTTAGTGGTTTTAGCTATCTCAGATCCCGATTTCATTTCTGGTATCATATTTTGGTCAGTATACGGAGGTGAGGGAATCTGTTGTCAATACAAAAGTACCAACAGGAATGCAAGGAAAATAACCTTCGAAGATAATTGCAACATTACTACTTTCTATATTTTGCTCTTATGACCAACAATATTTTCACAAATGCCCGAGTTTCTAATATCACTTACCACTACCTCTTTCTACATAGATTGGCGTGTTTTGAAGGATTTCCACAAAAGTATCCCGGTGCCCATGTTCAAATGCCAAAGGGTTGTTGCCACATTGTGCATGCATGTCTAACCCACATTCCGCGAGAATTGTAACAGAAGCAAACCAAATATTAGCTCACCTGTGATTTCTATTGATATCGTCACATGATAGAACGGATGGGTGGTATTTATTGCCATGTATTTATGGTCATAGCTTTTGTATTTTTACTTTAGATATGATGAATATATAATTTCGCCAGAAGCCTCCAGATGAGCGGAAAACAATTTCACACAGTCTTGAATAGCCTCGAGTATTTTAACATTCATATTTTTGAATTATTATCGTTAGCTTAGCAGCGTTTTCTTCAGACTATTTGGAAATATATAGCTACATACTACCGTCATACATTGATAATTCCTCTTCTGATTACCCTAGGGATTAACTTTGGATTTTAACATTTAAAAAGTGGCCAATATTCTCCCAAGGGGGACAAATGTCAAGGGTCAAACATAAGCCCTACATGCTCCCGGGTCTACTTGTATACGCATCTTAGAATGTCAAATATTCGCCAAAGGAGGGACGCCCTGCAGGGGACTTTCAACCGACTTATATCCCCAAGAACCCTACGAAATCCCCCATATCTAATTTATATGGGGAGAAGCCTAAGCATCTCTATTCTCATTCGCATATGGCCAGGAGGACCTTGTAAGTTTTGAATTTCATATTTTTGTATTCATAAATTATTCGGTAATATGGGTAGGTATGTCAGTCATAACTCAGGAAGCATCCTGAGGACTGATCCCTTACAGCCACCCTTGAGCCTAATCTGTAACTAAATAAGAAGTTCATTTGAACAGTTGATGTAAAGGACAAGTGAAAATAGTATAGAAGACAGTATATTTGTCAATCATGTATTCAATATTTGTGATATAATTATTTTTAGTCAGAGACAGCTTTTAGATCCATCTCCCAGTGCGTCTGTCATATGATGTACATGTATGACATCGTTGTTGATATAGGACACAAGGCATATCTGATAGGTGCGTTGGAACCTGTAGAAATATCACATCTTAATTTCTCAAATGATAATGATTGCTACTGGTAGCGATATTGGATGAATACCCTAACAGACCACTTTTTTTTCAAGTTATGAGGGTTTGGCTACCTATCGTCAAATAGAAAATAGAGATTTCTTTCATCTAGAAATAAACTAATGTATCATCATTTTCTTTTATCCTCTCTGATCTGCATGTATATTGAATATATTGAGTTTGAGTTTAGATTTTTATCTGGCAAATGATATTCACATTACAATGGTAGCTCTTCTTTGTAAGCCAAGTATGAAACTATGTTATTCAGTCCATATTAATAATTTATGTAGTACATGGTATTTAACAGAGAACTTGGACCAAGAGCTGGAAAGAAACATTATCCTCCCAAGACGGGTAACAATCCCTAATAATTGAGGTAACAATATCATTGAAATAATGATACATTGCTGCCCCTTGTGTGTAGCCTTGTTTTATTCTGTAATTTGATAGTGATTATTATTTAAGGAGTTAAACTATATCATGGAACCTCGAGGGTCAGCCAAGATTAATGCAGCTTGTCATTCAGATCGGTCCTCAATTGGCCACTATTTATTCTAAAAATGTGCATACTTCATAATCGATCACAAGTACAATACCACCTATCTCAGTAAATAGAAACGTCAAAACGTCAGATTTTTAGGAAGAACAATCACATTGCTCTTTTATGTAAGCCTGATGGGGCATGCCAGTTTCTATTATACTTATAATAACAGTCCAAATGGATTCTATTTATCAATGTTCCAATCTGTGACAAACTCAGCATGGGTTTGTATTTACCTCCATGGGATTTCTAGCTCTAACGTGGAAGTCTCATCTAAGATGACTTCCTTTACAACTGAGGTCATGTTTCAAACTAATGACAAAGTGCTCTATACAGGTCTAGGTCATGGCACAATGAAAATGAAAAGTAGGCCTAGTTTTTTTAAACTTTCCTACAACCTAAAATATAACTGCTCTGCACCTGTTTTCTACAATCTAGCTTATGATCAGATTGATCTATTGGGAGATATGTAGAATATCATGTGTAGATGGGGATTAGCACTGGTTTATGTAAGGCCTACCCTACCAAAAGAGGGCCGACCCTACGTTTTTTATGCAATTTTAAAGAAATTTTCGTATTTTTACCCTTTTTGGTCAATTTTAGGGTCTTCAGAGAGGCTGGTACTTTGGTGTTTAAAAATAAAAGTTTAAAAAACAGAAATCCGACCTACCAACCCTACGTTTTCTTGCCATATTACCTGAAACACACCTTTTTTTTTGGCCTAACTGCAAACAATTGACTTTATTTTATTTAGTTATTGAACGGCTATCTAGATGGGTACAAAAAGGCTACTTTTTTCAGATTACATATCATTTAATACTACGTATTTGGCCATGAGTGAATTCTTTATCCCTCGTATAATAACAGGTGAACTAACAGAGCTGAATCTGAGGGATAGCAAAGCAGTGATTATAATTATTGAACTCCAGTCATTGAAAGACATATGGGAGAAGCATACAAGTTTTACAAATATCAACTTGCATATATCCTTTGCATGGTTTGTAATGTTTCTATGATTAATCTTGTCTTTGTCCAAATACCTTATGCTCTGATTCTATCTTGATCAAAGAGATATGCATTTATTAGTAAAGACCCCCTTTGGAAAGTTGCAAAGAAAGCTAAGTAATAGACTTGAATATAATGATACAGATCAGAATGCCACCCACTATCAGGTCATAATTATTATAGGCCCTATTGGGGTATAGTTGTATACCAAATTGTTATCGTCATACGTAACAAGAGATTCTGATAATCTGGAATATGTAGACCACTATTTATTCAAACGGACTTATAACAGGACGCTTTGAAAAAGTCACACGTGCCTAGATCTACACAATTCTATTGCAATACTAGGGGCAATTTAAGGCTTGCTTTCTGGCTATTTCAAGTTAAGGACAGGAAAAGATACAATGCCTGCTATAGTTTCCTCAAAGGTGCTTTCTCAGACCTTTGGATAGAAACCAGTTATTTATATGATTCCCTAGTATGTGTACATATCAAATCACAATATATTTTGTATAAGGAATGTCAATAGGATGTAGCACAGCGGTTCCGAGCTTAAATGTCTAATGTACATAAAAGCATCTAAATTAATTGAAGAATTTAGAAGAAAACAATTGTCCAACTTGTGTTCGAGAGAGGGATTGGAATTCACAGTATCTATAAGAATAACCACAGATCATGTGAATCTCTCTCCATTTGGTCATTCATAAGGCCAAATATTAAAAAAGTCTCCCAGACAGCCCCACCCTATGTGCAAAACAGCGTCGACCCTAGCATTTACCCACAATTTTGGGGATTTCGATTTTAGTATTTTCTGTCATTCTTATCTTTAAATCTTTAGCAAATCTTTTGAATTTAGGAAAACATCTTCCGAATGTCTCTCACTGACCTTAGTGGCCTAAATAAGGAGCAACCACAGGAAATAGTTTTCTAATTGAAATTTCGTTTCTTGCATTACTATTTACTACGTGAGTCAATGCAACACATTCCTGATATATATATCTATATATACAATTAAATGCAAGCTACTTACCCTAACTCTCAGGCCATGTTGCCTGCAGGCACACCTATATATTTCCTTTGACCTAATGAAGCAAAGGTACCTAATATAGACACAGCGATTGCAGTCCATATCGTGTCCAAATGATATTTCCCAATATATGAACCTGATATACAAAAGGAAATTGAGAATCCTCCTCTGACACATAATTAAACAGAAACATACCTGGAGGATCGTGTTCAACCTGACACATAATTTGTAAAATTGAACAGAAACATAACTTTGAACCCCAATTTCAATCAACTTTAAGAGGATTGTATTCAACCTTATACAGTTGTGTTTTTTTGGGGGGGGATCAGATTGTGTCCAGTCAAAGTCTTCTCATCACCCCTTGAACTTCAAAAAGTGATAAAATGTGTCTATTTCGAATGTTGCATACTACAATGCAGTCTGTAATTTAGGTGCAGTCATCTGGGTTCAGAAAACATTATGGTGTATGAGACAGCTCTGATTTTAACACATAAAAACATGTGTTAACATCAATCTCCAAGTTATTACAATTTAAGTTTACTATCTTGTATTATCAGGTATATAACATCACAAGACTAGGACGTGACAGGAATTATAGGGATAAGCAACATAAGTGCCACTCGTACCAGCATGAATTGATGATATTAGCTTTGTGAATATGTTAGGGGATATACCACTTCACTATCTGTTAGATGTTTCCTGTAATATGATATGACATATATGGGTCGCAACAATGTAGACGCACCGCCATAGAGATTATCTAAGCACAAATGTCAGCCATACTGAACACATGGACAATGGCAACTGTGTTTATTACATATAGGGGTGTGGATCCAAAACATAAATAATTTGCGAGTGCTTAAATGCTGACTTTTACAACCACATGGGTTGTACTTTGATTGAATGATTCTAACTCTCTATGCCTACCTCAAATCAACAAAACTACTTGAAGTTTTGAAACCTCAAGCTCAAATTGTCGGTTATTAATAACCCAGTCCTTTACCCCCTCACTGTACGTGTTGTTGTTAATTGCATCAAATCAAACATGAAAAGTGATTTGGATTATGAAGTTCAACCTAAAGCTTTTATATCAAATCACTATTCATGTTTTTGTTCGCAGCCAATGATAAGTTACAAAGTAGAAACATATCAGTAGTCGTTAAACGTCTATCTGATGATTTGATGTATATCATAAGGATTGTCTAAAAGGACATAGTTAATATTTCTTAATAGTTCAAATTTATAACACGAGGCTTATTATGACAGAGAGTTGTGCCACGTCGTCTGTATAATTAAGTGGCCTAATTACAAGCTAATCTATTATGGTAGGGACGCATGATAAAAAGTAGCCAAACTTCCCAGAGGTTTGGATATCCTTACATGTATGCATGTGCATATAGCTGGTATCAACAATGAATACTAGTGTGAGTGAGTGACAGCTATATCACCTCTCCCTCTGTAGTGGCACATGTGTTTCTGTCACCATCTTTGTGTGAGTATACGCAAGTCATGTGCTGGGATATAAATACTCTGCATATCTGGAGGTACATGGTCCCAGGTGTGTACCTGAGTTACATTGCAGATAGAGATGTTAACACATTAGCATACATTAACCTGACATAAGGTCAATGTGTGTATGATTTATTTGTCATAAGTAGGATTAGAATTCACCTATACTTCGATTTCATTTTTTTGAATTAAAATATTTTTTCATGCTGCAAAAGATCTCTACAATCAAATGCAACCTACATTCCCTGTCTGTTGCGAGTTCATGACATATTTACCACATTCAACTGATAGAAATTCAATCCACAAATTGAAAAGACGAAGATGTGCACTCTCTAGCTGCTCGCCCAAACTACTTGGCTGCTGATATACATAGTGTGTGGCAAGGTCAGTGATTGTACCAGATGCAAGGAGGTAGTATGCCGCCATTGAGGCCGCCATGTACAAACTGGGGATGGCTCTATTCTGCTAATTCTGAGTTCAGTAGAAGAATTCTATAATATCAAATACAAGGACAAAAATCTCCTGTCAAAAACTGGATTAAACTCAATAGTGTGATACCATATGGTATTGCTGGGCTATGATAGCTGAAGGATGTTAATGGAATATAGAGCAAAGTTGCCTTATCCACCAATGGAACGTTCAATGTGCATTTGCGTCCGCATAATCCAATAGGACTGAATATTCATGGCTCAGTGTATTGATATGCAGAATGAGGCTATGATGTCAGAGGCTGGATTCCTTAGTCATGGTTGGTCAGTCAACCATGGCAAGGCACTACCTGCCGCCACCCTGTTCTGCTTCAGGTGTGGTAGGGCAGCAATGCAATAGTCCATAAACCGGTGTATTATATTTTAGTTTTCTGATGTATGATATTTCGAGCAAACTTATGATCCATATCTAATTTTATGACTGATCTGAGATTGGAGCTCAGTAGTCCATTTCTAATTGCACCTAGGCCAATATCATAGTTATATATAGACAGTTATAATAGAGGTATGACCTTGACATTTTAAAGTTGACTTTTCAAATATGATGTATATAAAACCGATATTGCCTGCTTTTAAATGTAATTATTTTATTACACATCCAAACTGATGGTGGGATATGCAGGAACTAGGTCCCATCCCGTTTGCACCGTTTGCATGTAGACACGCTAATTGGCCATCATGCTAGATACATATAGTTAAAACAGAAAATTCCTATACTGGTGTATTGTCACTCCATGGTACTTCTACATTGTTTTCAAACTTTAGTGCATCCATGCACCACCGTTACAACAGTGTTCAACTTCAAATTTAGGACCTGATACATTATCATAATTAGAAAAACATGCAACTTAGTCAAAATGTCTGTTTCATTTCGATGGCGGATCCCAGTGGCAGATTTAAATGGGGCGCAATGCCCCCCCCCGCCCCCTCCTCCTTCTTTTTGGCAAAAAGTTTCTAAATTCTTACGATGTGAAATGTATTTCAAATTTATGCCCTCTTAATTCACTTTTGAAGTTTGAGATTTATGCCAAAGGACAATGGTGTATCATCTATGTTGCTAGGAAAATGTGCGTTCCAAGTTAATCTATATCCTACCCTACAAATCATGGCCGACCCTAGACATCTCTTTTAACTTCTCGATATTTAAATTATATGTTCAGGTTCTTTTGGGATATTCATAGTGAACTCACAGAATTACGGTGATTTGTGAAGAGTCATTAGTCAACATGATATTTACCAACTCCTAGGGACTTTCTAAGTAACTCTTGCAACACTATATTAGATTTTCTCAACGGTTTCCTTTGGTAGACTCACAGCTAAAACTAAAATATGTCAGCTGACGCTAAGCTCTGCAACGTGTCAACCCATAAATCCCTGGTAGTATGAAGAAAAACGAAACGGAGTCAAATAGGTCAGCTATTATTACATGCATATGCACAACTAATCATGAATCCAACGTCTTCCAAGTTGAAATTGTTAAGTGCACTAATAGATGAGAGAACCCATCTATCCATGTGTTTATTTTGGGTGGCAATTTGTATTAAATATGTAGCTCCCAATTCAAGTAGCAAGCTATCCTCCGACGCAAAGTTTCAGATGTGGGAACGGTTGTGGTATAAATTGAGGTATTTAATGTCAGAGGAGGTCCTACAGGGCATATAGTTTTGGGGCATATCAATCATGGATACTTGCGAATATTCTAAGATTATGTTAAGAATTCTTAACATATTAAAGCGTCTTTGATAAGACATAGACACCGTTAAACTAATATGGAAACAATGTCATATCAAACATGTACATACTACAGGCAGGTACCCGGTATTTGATTTTAAGGAGGACAGCCGCATTATATTTAATCTAAGCAGCCATCGACCTTATATCTGTATTATTCTGGCCAGTGTTTCATTTACTATTCTTTTTATTATTGCATGTTGGAACCAATCCCCCCATTATTAAAAAAAAAGAAGATTTATTGACCAAGACTCATGGAATTATCACGCTCCTCCGGCTCAGTTATGTTTAGGTACTAGCAGTGACCTCCATAGAACCTCTATGAATTTGACTGGTACTTAGTTGCAGATTAGGACGGGCGCAATCCTTGTCACCATAATGAAGTTTATAAGCCTACAACAAATATCACTTTGCGAAAGTAGGGATCAAAACAAGAGCGCGCTCCTGCAAAGTTTGGAATTTCTAATCCCCTCGCCTCATTTTTAACCCAAGGTCAAAGTATTCTTTTGCATATGGGAGGGTGAGATGGTATTATCAGAATATGATTATTAATTCACAGAATGACTCGCATGAAGCAAAATACCTAAAACATTAATTTCCAAATGCAGCGATCAAATATCGCATTAATATGGTTAAAGCAAGAGCTAAACTAATTTATAACTAATGTTTGACTGTCATACCTATCATCATAAAGGTACTGCTGTCATCATGTGCTTGTGTTGTATATCTTCTCTAGTTTCTTACTAATCCTATCTCCGTCAGCAAATGTATAGATGCGACTCGGTGTTGTACATGGATCTATGGCATAAATCTAACGGATTCAGCGGAACATGTAATGGCATTTGTTAATTTTTCCTCTCGAGATATACTTCTCTGAATGAATATTTCTAACTTGCTTCTCGGGTAACCTAAATCCTATTCAAGACACTTGGATAGCGCGACCCATTCGTCAGATTATCTAAGGCATCGAAACTATTTTCGGGTTTATAATGCTATCAGGTTTATTCATGCTTTCATCAGATTAATATTTTCACAATGAGTATGTCGGAGGCTAGGCATTGAGATAGGAAGGAATATTTTTGTTGTAGGTATCCTATCTAACGGAAATGGACGCAACTTTCCTTTACTCTAGTTTATTTTCTCCCACATATGATGGGCCTTATGCTCTCGTGCATTAATATATCTCAAATATCTCCGCTCCATAATAGCTCGATCCCCCGACCCCACACCAAGTGATTTGTACATGACCGTCCCATGAGATTAAAATAATGAATAAGACCAGAATGGAAGGGCGATTTCGGACGCGCCAAATCTTGGCCTTTCCTTTGATCCAAAACCCATATATCGCGGCTGCGTCTGTCACAAAACGTCTTGTCAAACTATGATAGGTTAACATGTTTTCTTGAGTCGAATAATTTCAGCAACTAATATTTCAATCTAGCATTATAAATAAGTGTATTTGGATATCATAAACAGGAGGAAGTATTAGGCAACTCTTTAGGTTGTGGTCAAAGCCAACGGCGGCTGAAAGGTGGTGTCACCATTTGTGATCTCCAAACTCCCATGTGAAGAAAATAAAGAGACAATTCATTCCTGAAATAACATGAGAACAACTCTCCCTGAGGATTAGAGGTTAATTAATACAGACAGCACAGAGCGATAACGGTTAATTCCCCCTGTGGCTATATGGAGCAAGGTTCCTCCTACCTGTATATATGCAGGGTGCTGGGTCTACTTGTCATCCCTGTCCGCCATGTTTCCCTCCCCTCCTGGAGGTGCACAGCGTCTCCCATGCCACCACGTGACTGCCAAGCCGCGTTCCAACGACCTCAATCCCCTCAGACCCAGACAGTAGGATGTATTCACTGTCCCACCTATACCAGCCCAGCACTTAACCCCACCCACCCCCAACCATACAATGGCCTCTGTTCTTGACCAGTGGTCAACAGGGATTTAGTCTAATTGAGGATTTCTCTCTCTCCTCCAAGGTGCATGGTGCGGAGGTATGTCTGCTGACCTGGACATTCCTCCTGGGTCGGCCCCCGGGGTCGGCCCGGACCCTCCTCCAGGCGGGCCCCGGCCCTGGAGGAAGGTGTCTCTCCTGGTCAACTCACTATGTCACGACATACTCTTAAAACATGCTTTATTGTGGTGCCAAACTGTAATGTTGGCTTATTGATAATCCTATGATAATCTGGTATTTAGATTATTGGGTTTAAAATGTGTGTGAGGAAGGGGAGGGGTGAGTTTTTGAGGACTATCAAAACTGAACTTTGCTGCATGGGCCGGATGGGGTGAAGGACTTTCCCTTCTAGTGATAGGTAACTAGAATACGTATACAGTGTAACAAACCAATATATCTATTTCAATATGCCATCCCTTTCTATTTCGTCATGTGTTGGTAGGCATGGCCTATAAATGTATTTATGTCACAGTCCCTTTCCTTTTTGCATGGGAGGATGTGGAGCTGTTTTTTCTATTCATTTCCTGCAAAAACTGATATACCATAATTGTGGCGTTATGACCTACATGTATGTATTGATCAGTTGAAACGTTTTGAAAGGTAAACTATCATATACAAATCAGACGCTCAATGTCAATCATACAAACCTCTCCTGCGCCGTATCCTCCACTATCACATATTTCTACCTGAAATTCATTTCCAATGAAAATGGCAAATCATTTAAAAACACTATAATGAGCTTTCTAATATTCAATCAATACTACACCCGGTATATTCCATCCCATATAAGGGCAAGAGCGTCCCCAAGATATCGCATCATTCTCAACAGTGATATGTCTACTTCCGAAACATGCAGGTATTAGTTTTCCTTCGACAGAAGAACCTGTTTGACGGGCTGATTATTTCATGACATGTACAGAGGAGTGGCCTAATTTCTTTGGCCTCAACAATTAACAGAAAGAGTTCAGAACAGTGATTATCATGATGTACACAGCTGTCAACAGGGGTATCTTCGCAACACTTATAATACATGGAATGAGAGCAAATAAATCACTGAATTAATATCATATCTTCAGAGTAATATTTTTAACTCATTCATTTCATTATTCACCCATTTAAAGTGCCTTATGAGACCAGAAAAGGCATGTTTCAGGTTAACGGCCATGTCTAGCACTTGTATAGTTAAAGCATAAAACTGTCAGTCGACGTGACATGTTATCCAAAAGCTCAGAACCAGAAGTTTATGTAATACTGTGTAAACGCCTGGGAGCCAATAAAAATGCCCCCGAAAATATCGACCCATTAGTCGATTCTTCGGTCCTTTAAGTAACGTTTGGTCGCGTACATTTCTTGGCTAATTATCATTTACTGACGATGACCTATACTTTAATCTAATTAAGATGATTTTGCTCTGTGGCAAACGCATGTTGGTATACATGTGTATCAACAAGTAGATGAGTTTGTCTATCCTCTAAATTGATACCACCCCCGTTATCTCATCTTTGTACTATGTATGTCGGAGAGTCTGAGTGCCTTGGTTGACATCATTTTAATAACCTTTAGACTATTAAAAGTCCTCCAATGTAAGGTGAGGTTATGTCTGTAGTATCTTTAGATACTACAGTTGGGAGCCTAGATGGAGAATGGAGAAGTTGTCATATCAAAGGGTGTAGAATTTCAGTTTGACAAATTGTAAATCGACGGTCCTTTTAAGAGCACTATTGAAGCATTATTTAGTGTAAAAGGCATACATTTATTACTTATCAACAGTGTTTATAAGTAACCGACAGGCATCTTGATATACTGCTATAATTCATTGGACATATCTTGTCAAAGTAGGAGTTACTATTTGAGTCAATATGTTATTGGCAATACAGTGAGCTATATCTTATCTTTACTGGAATATAGTTCAATTTATAAATGATATCATTATCCTGGATATTTTCAACAATATTTTGCTCTTACGTGGCTGAGCACATTTTGAACATTATACTTTAGCTCCAAATGAAAACCCTTTTCATCATATCATGTTGGTCAGATGAAAGGTTTCCATTCATCATGTGAATGTGTACTTATCAAACCTTAGGTACCAAAACAGTTGTGTGATTGCAGTGACGGAGGCCTTCCTTTTGGTCTATAGTTAAAAGTTTATTTGTCACTTTTACACCCAAATTTAGCCCAAAAATTGGGGGCGCGGCCCCTCCTTTTACAAATCCTGAATCCACCAATGGATTGTATGGGCAAGTATGCGTTGCTGGTATCTTCCATAGTGTATTCCCCCTGATGCTCTTGTTCTGGTGCTCCAGGTGGGGTGCACTCACCCTGAGAAGGGAGCGGTGCCACACAGAACACACAGTCCACACTCGCTCGGTTCTGCAGGGTAAACGTGGCCCACCAAATCTCAGACGCAGGGGTTGTTGGTTGTACTCAATTACTCCAGGGTGGATGACTAATCACCTGTGGTGCTATGTATGCCAATGCCACCTGCCTGCACACGATCTGTTTCCTAGTTGTAGATGTATTAATGGTAGAATAGGTAGACCAACTCTGCTGATCAAGGGGAAAATACATGGGAATAAAAGTCCCTCATCATCAGTGACGGATTTAGAGGGGGACCCCGGGGTGCCCCCCCCCCTTTTTAGCCTGTAGTTGAGAGTATATTTGTCATTTTTAGATCCCAATTCAGGCCAAAAAAGCAGGGGGGCTGCTTTTACCAAGCGAAGGGGGCGCGCCCCCTCCTTTCGCAAACCCTGGATCCCCCACTGATAATATCTACACTAACTAGTTCAAAGTAGTCCAGATAGTCAGCTACACATTAAAGCTCCAACAAAGGCGTAGGAAGCACATTTTTATTTAGAGGCCCATTGATCTCAGTTCTCAGAGAGGCTTATATGATACTCTAAACAGGTTTCTATGGGGGACGCTTTCATTATTGGGAAGCGCAGACTCCCTCCGCCTTCTTCCTACACCACTGTCCAATCAATATGATTTAGATATACCGATAGTTTCAGTTACAAAATATATAAAGAGCATAAGTGTAGATAGGTTGTAAGTATAGACAAAATTGACATACATATTTTGTATTATATTGTACAGTTATACAGGGGATCAGAAGCAGGACTGTTTCTTTTCACTCTAAACCAGCGCAGTCCAAGGAACATCATTGTTGGGTTTAATTCAGGACATTTCTTTTGTCAGAACCAATTGCATTACCTTGAAATCATGAATATTTTATAAACTTTCTTAGCCTATCGATTTTGCTCATGGGTAGCTTAAAGAATACTGTCAAGCAGTGATTTAAGTATTGAAGATTTAGACCACAAAAACACATCAAGAGGGAATGGAATAATGGTACATAGATCTCCCGTTTTTTAAATAATCTAGCTTAAGTTGTCTACAAATCAGAGAGCTGTTAGCTTATAATCCCTGTTTATTGCCACTCATTGTGTCAAGCAGTCCAGTTACTTTTAAACTGAGCCTTTTCAGATGCGTTATAAAGTTACAAAAAGTAGGCCTACCACAGCACTTACAAAATAGAATGCTTTCATACAATAAAGAAGTGGGTACACAAAATATAATTCCCTACCATGATATTGAAAATGTCTAAACTCTTGGAATTATATGATCCATACAAACACACTCTATAGTTTTGTAACATACATTAACATTCTCCATATTTATCTTGAATAATTTGTTTATTTTGAAAACTATTCATGAATAAATATGCGGCACAAATTTTGAGGATGGATCTTGGTGCACCAGAGAACCATAGAAGAAAATGTGTTTGAGGGAAAGCTGGTTGGGCTAATCAGACACTGTTGGCACAGGAGTAGTATCAAGTTAACCTAGCCTGACACTAATCAGCTGACCTCATCGAATCAGTTTGCGTTAACTGGCATGTCTGTGCATGTAGTTTAGGGCTGATCATTTCATGTATAGATCTAAAGGATGTTACATGTGATTTTATATATTCCATATGTGAGAACTTACATATCTATTGTTCGTCATTTCATATGTTTTTCTAGGACCAACTTATGCATTGCAGAAAAGTTATCAAGTATTAATACTATTTTAACATAGCTTCCTGTGAGGCTACAATGCTGTTGTAAACTCTCAACACTGCTCAAAGTCGGCACATTAGGCCACTCAAAAAAAAAAGTGGTTTCTCATCACCAAGGTCTGAGAAATCTGACGAGGGAGGCTTTTTTTTTTTTTCTTTTTTTACTCGCAGGCCAAAATCATGAAAATAAGTGGGAGAATTTACATTTTTTGTGACCAAAATTCAGATTTTATTGGTAAAGAATTAATTGATCTTGAAAGTGGAGAAAATGTAAGTTTTGTCTATACCACTGCATTGCTGGCATTATAAGCTTTAATTTGATACCAAATATGACCAATTTTGTTCATTCTTATCAGGTTTTTCATCAAAATTTGGCAAAAAAAAAAAAAAAAAAGTCTTTAAAACCGGATTTTTATGATGCGCGCGGTGATGAGAAACCATTTTATTTTTTTGAGTGGCCTTACATGAAATATGGTGGTAGGCCTTACTCGAATTCAGTAATGGTTTTCTCACGCAGAATTTAATTTTTCACACAGAATGAACATATTGTTCAGTTCTTCCTTTGATGCCACCCAATTTCAAACCTCAGTAATTAATACATATAAATCCCAACCAGTCGTAGGCTTATCAGTGAAGATCTGGTAATTAGTATTGTCTGATGAGATAAGTGCTGTACATTTGGATATCATAGTTGAGATGCATCTTCTTACATTCACCTTTAGACATAAGAGTTGAATTATCTGAAAGATCTATGACCACCTATTGAGTTTTTCTCCTTGCTCTGAGTCCTCTTTGTATGTTAAATATCACTCTGGGCCCCAACGGTTGCCATTTTGCACTCATTTGCAATATATTGTAAGGACAATTAAATAATTAGTGACACTGTTTATGTGGAGAACAGGGTTTGTAATACCTGTTGTTACAGGCAAGGGAACTGCCTTAAGTCACACCAGATTCCCCTCATATAGTTATCTAACATTCAAGTCTCTACCAATTGAGGAGAAGGGCTTGACGTTTTAAGGTAAGAGTACTAGCATTTCTCTCACATGTTTCAGGTATCTAGATGGTAATATTCAGTACCTCTGATACTTTTGATAACATATTCTTTAGGGATCTATACTTTAGGGAAGTATAACACTGAATATAGTGCTGGGAACTGTTGAGAACTAATACCTTCTGTACTAATATATTCCCCATTGGTGTGAAAACTATCTTATCAATGTGTGTTTGAAAACTATCTTATCACAAAAGTGCTTTAATAATGCACTATATATGCCATCTTGTCGTAAGGATGCATGAATACAGTCCTGGTGAGTATCTCGTCACTGCTGTATTCCTGCATCACACTGGTACCAAGAGGTTGGTAATGATACACATCCAACCGGTCTGCATGATGCACTTATTCAGCGTCAACTAGTCACTCACTGGTGCTGTATTGGTGTATCATGACGACAAATGAATATGAAACTTACAGATGCATCATCCAATCCTTAGAAAAGCCACACACTATGAAGCCATCGTTATATAATGAGTGATATTGCAATGCTATAATGTAAATTATAGAGAAGGCTAGCCTCAACTTATACTTATGAACAGCACAATAACATGGTGTATATGTACATCCCCGATTATGACCAAAGACTGTGTATGTATGACTAGATAAGATAAGGAAGTCCCATGGGAGTAATAATCTAATGGGAGGCACCACGACTATAGTGTGTACCATCTCACCCTGCGGGGTCGGACTTGGGCGTGCTTCAAGGTCATGTAACTGGCCTTTGGCCTTCATAGAACTCATCTGATTGGTTCACCTTTCCCGCCCCTAAAGCAGAGCTGCAGGGGGTCCGATTGGCAGCCGATCAAGTGTCCACAAGCTGTGACCTATGCTGGGTGGGTGGGGAGATGATTGGGGGAGGGGAGGGAGGGAGGAAGTCAGGTGGGTGCGGCATGGAGGGGTTCCCACTATAGTCTATATCACAGTGTCGGAATGTGTCTATATTGTGGCTGAGGTGCAGTCGCTAATACTTATACGTATATGTTATTGTGCATTTGTAAAATAATCTGTAACTTTAAGTTCCCATGTCAAAAATTAATTAGATGTAGCCTTATATAGAACTGCACATCCTTGCAGACCCTTGTCTAGGGCAAAAATGAAGTGGATACCAATGCTACAATAAAGCTGGGTCTTTCATGGTATGCTGGTTCTAATAACAATGCTGTTCTATATCAAATATCAAAACCTGTTTTCTAGTCCCAAACACACAAGCCTGCATTGCATGACTCATTAAATGGAATCCTATCATAGATGAACGGTTGGTACATGGATTTGGGACTATGTGAAACGCCAGCCTTTGCTATTTTGCCTGGCGCTAGATTCAGAAGCCAAGATATGTACAGGCAAAAACTAGCTTTGCTAAATGGCATTATAACACCATTGGGTTTTCAATGTACACACCCCCACATGTTACCCATACCAGGTCAAATTGACCAAACACAGGCCTACTCGTGCAAGACACACCCCAATGGATCTAACCAATGCCAGAACCACATGAATAGTTACAGGGTAGAAACGAGGTGACAACTGAGGAAAGATTTCGACTGACCTTATTCTTTTTCTGTGGTCCCAGGTCGGGAATGTGGCTGCCTGTTTAGTTTATCTTATCTTTTTTGGCCGGAAGACAAATGGATATCCACAGCGCCGAGCCCCCATGTTAGGGTGCCACCCAGACAGTCACGTGGTTTGAATTCAGCCAACCAGCGGACAGTACTCAAGGGGTTAGGTATGGGTGGGCGGGGGTGGGTGGGTTGATGGTGGTGAGGTGGGAGTGAGGGGGGGGGGGGGTGCTGCTGCATTGATTCGGGCGGATTTCCGTCGCAGGAGTTGGTGTCAGGGGCAACATGGTGTCAGTGTCAGTCCATGGCTTCTAGATTGTTCAGATGCTGGCCCAAATTAAGACGAAAACTTTGATGAATAAGATTCTGCTATTTAATGTGGTTAATAGCCGATAAATAAGGTGTAGCCGTCTGCATGGGAATTTTACCACGATATTTACATTATTTAGCTACAAAATAGAATGTACATGCACATGTAACATGAATTATTTGCCTTAATGGTTATATTTTGTATTTCAAATGACTTAAAGTAGATCTATATAATAATTAAAGAGACTTGAATTAAATGCGACGGCATTTAACAAGTGGTAAGAGGGCATTGCACTGTGATTCTCTCTCACATAATAAAATATATTAGTCTGGTTTAAATCATTTACTTTAGTTGTATATATTATAGATACAATGGGAACATTATCTATTCAAAGAAAAACTAAATAACGAAAAGCCAACACTGAATCGTTTTCAACTGACGCGCCCCTCTATACATTACCAAACCTTAGAGAAATTGTGCGACAATCACTCTATTCACAAACTATTAGTTAATATCAAAATAAAACAAATCGTTCAATCTAATCCCTATGCTGTTTTGCTGAACAACTTATCGATTTCCCCTGTATGAGATATAATCCTTATCTAGCACAACTATATCATTATTCTGAATGACATCTTCTGAAGGACACATGAGTTTGACCAAGAAACTTTTCATCAGCAAGTTCTGATGCATTCATGCTTGATATAGGCAATGTAAGCCAAATATTCTATAATATACACAAGTAATATTGATGTTGATTAGCTGTGGCTGCCCCTGTTATTTTCTACAATTACTGAGTCCAAGTCCGGGTATAAGTGTGTCATGACCCCACTAGTATATGAGCCTAGGGTTTTCAACATATGAACACTTAGTTTTTTTAATATTGTATTGTCACTGATGATCCATTGAGAGCCTGAGCAGTTATGATATAAAGCTGTCATTTTTGACTGTAATAATAATAATATGTACAAGGTAAAACAAAAACCACATGCAATAAACGTCTTCCACTGATATGTATGTTGTGAATATTGTGTATACACAATGAATATATCGTGTAAGATAAACAATAAACTTTAGTTACAGTTATATATATACTTTCACTGATTATTATGGTAAGAACGTGTCTCTTCTACCTGGGTTGTGGGCAATAAACATTTTCAGTTTTTAAAAGAAACCTGTCCTGTAGTATAATGTTTCGCTGAATAGTTCCAAGCTCGGTAATTTTTAAAAGCTTTATTTAAATAATTTAACAACCAATAAAAATGATTAGAAATCTCAAAAACGGAATGTAAGACTTTAAAGACCTGTTCAGAACGTATGCTGTACTGACCCCATCTTAATTTGCCCAAATAAAAGTAAGCCACCCCAGTTGGACAAGATATGGTTCCTACTGTGGAACTGAATTTGGATCATAAGCCAACGTTTTCTATATTCAGGATTATATTAAGATAAGATGGCCTGGTGTATGTAGTCAATGCTCCACAAATAATCTAGATATATATTAATTCCCTAAGAATCAAGAAAGATGTAAATCAAATTAGACAAGTAATACATAGTTGTATCTAAAAGTACATGCGCCCTAGTTTGATTAAGAGCTATCAAATATTAAAATATAATTTTAGTCTTATCAATAAATATAATAGAAAGTCTAGATAAGAAAGCTATAGTTCAGGAACGGAGGGTCTCACACTGGGATGCCTTGGGGATTGGCCCCGCCCATGGGCAGGGTTGACAGGGGAGGAGGTCCAGGGGGGAAAAGTTAGGATGACTGACCATCGTCATCAACCTGAAGTCTTTGAGAAACACCAGAGAACTAGAAATGGTAAGCTACATTATAAATTTGATTCCTATTTTTTATTTCAAAGGCACTAGGATATATTTACCAATGCATTGGACAATATCCTGAATTTGCAAACTGATTATGAGATCAGGTTAATCTGGCTATCCAGAAATATCTATGGCCTCTAGATCTTGGTTTGTATTTACATATATTGTGGGATAATAACCGGAATTATGCAAATAAGTTTGTAAATTATTTTGTGTATTGGTTTTCGTGGAGAGGACTATCTGAAACTGTTTGGAAGTTGTCTTAGGCCTACGTGCACTTTTTATGTTTTTACTTCTACATTCAATTAAGTGCAATAAGTGGTGTACGCTTAGTAAATGAAAATTATCTATAATATAGTTGAGAAAAATGTATATAGATCGCTGTTCATTACCTCATATTTAGGTTAATCCAACACGACCTATTTGACGGTAGATATTCGATTCGATCAGAGTTCAAAATGGGACAAATTCTATTCTGAGTGGCCCTATTTAACATTATTAGATTATTTGAAAATATTTAAATCTTCTCACTTCATCACATATATACTGCATCTATACATTGAGCCTGAATTGATAGTGTTATCAACGCTTTGTAGCAATCGACTTTGAGTTTGAGAAACAGGCACGGGCGATATTCGTATTGGGCCATGGTCATACACCCCTCTTTAGCTTACCATTTTCCTTGTGCACTTGTATGTGCATTTCTCTCCACTGATCATCAGGGACATTGAATGTGTCGGGGTTGTAATCGTTGAAATTCTGCCTCTTCTAGATATCTACATGTGGTTAAATATTCATGCACATGATTTATCATAAACAATATATTAACCTAGACACATGTATGAAAGTACCCGGGAATGAATTTATGAAATTTGTATATTTACGAGCTTTCCGACTTCTCCAAAATTAAGGTTGAAATGTACCGTTAGGAAATGGTGAAAACACGGAAGGAGGATGCATTCCCAAAACAGTTGGTCATTAAAATAGCTAACAGTTGATTCTCATTAGGTGTAAATATTATACATGCTGCCAATGAGAAGCACACGTTATGTATGGTGTATGATGCCCAAAGTAATTAGAAAGTGAAGGAGAAAGGGAGAGCCAGGATGTCAAGTGACTAGTGATTTCAAGTAGAATGAATATTACCTACATGGTAGTTGTCGGAACTCGTTATCATAGTAAAATATTAGTATAGGATGATAACAAATTTCAAGAAATCATATAGATTGAATATTATCACAAATGTAGTATCTATAACGTTGTGTGTCATAGATGTACCTGTATTTCTTAGGTTCTATGCTGTACATCCTTTACCTAGTAAATCCAAAGTGCAGGACAATGATGTGCATGGCCTGTGTGCATTATGTGTTCTGTTGTCGGGTTGAAGTTAACTTCAGTGTTTGTATTTGTGAAGCACTGGCTATAGTTTTAGTATTGATACCGATATGACTGTTTGAAAAAAGCAAAGTAAGAAATTAGGTCTAATGAGGGCAATACAGTTGGGCCCAAATAGAAGATTTTAAAATACATGACTTGGATCAATCTTACTTATTTTCAGAAATAAGGCCGTTTTATTCTGATAACTTGTATTAAGGATCCGCCGAGGGAATTTATGGCATTTTGCAAAAGAAAATACCCCTGCCCGATGGTATTATCTTGAGAATTTAACATAAGAAAAAGTATATGCTGAACAGCAAAAACGAACATTACGCCTTTCAAATTGGGCATATTTCTCAATGCGCCTTCATTTGATGGCTCAAAAGAGGGATTTTCAATGGGTCTTTTTTGCCCCTGCCCCCTGGAAAATGTTGGTACACAGCTCCCCCTGTAGATAAGCTTCTTTTTTGCCTCCCATCCCCAAAATATTTGCTTACAAGCCCCTAATCCACGTTATCAAAATGAGGCCTAACTGATCAGGGCAGCGTAAGGAATAATATTACCTACCATCTATCAATTATTCTCCAGCATGTGAAGAGTAGTTCAAATATACATATATGTGAGTTCTCCTCCTTCCTTTGCATAATGCCTGTGTCCAAGGCACGCACTATACATGTACTATATTTATGTTTGTGTATACAGTGTAGACTGCAGCAAAGTGTCTCTATTAAATGACGAAACACATTTTGAGATCGATTTTCACATCTAAGGTCATGTCGATATTGCATGTGTGATCTGATGAAATATTACCATCAACAGATGAAGAGTTTGGGTGCAAAACGACATTTCTCCATCCCAGAATTGAAGCAAATAGTCCTTTTTGTAAAGACACCCTGGGGTCAATTATTATACTTTGGTAACATAGTGTATACTGAGTAGGTGCTGATGATATGAAAAATTGTAAATTTTGGAAAAATTGTTTGAAGATTATATTTAACTCTCCCTAGTATTAATTTTTGTCAGATTTTTGTCCCTATTCTTAGAATGGCGCTTATGTCGTTTTGCATCCAAACCCTTCAGATGGAAATTGATTGGAAAGATATCAGCTATAACCAATACGATGCCAGTGAATTGTAACTCGCTATGGCTGATGGTGTTTTATTTTTAATTGCATGATTTGTTATTGAACTTGCGTCAATAAAAGATATTCAAGCTTAAACTAAGGCTAAAAGTTGCAATTGGCGAGCCATTGCACAAACTATCTAATAGCTCTGCTATACAATACATAAGAACCGGCAAGAAATATAGAATCCCATGGTGCCCTATGGCCTTCCATCTTCCCACACATTTAGAGCATGTGAAATAGGAAAACGGTTAGTTAGTAGGCGCAGGTGGAAAATACAGACTACTTAGCTCTTGTGGTCCATGTTTTGTTTTCCTCCTGACCTGCCCTGGAGCAGCAGCCTCAGGGTCTAAAGCTAGACCATGGAGTAGAGTTCTGCTTTTTTTTATGCTATTCCTGTTCCCTACTATCGGAAAACTGACTCAATAATTTACTTGATACCTCAAGGCCACTTAGTTTGATTAGGCTGATGTGGCATAGAGATTGGGATCATGGGTCTAAACTCACCCGCTCATCACTGTCGTCCTATTGGTTATAGCTGACATATCAAACATGTTAGCCTATGTGGGAGGCGTTTTGCAGAGATGACTTATTGTTCTGTCACTGTAATACTATATAAATATCAGTGTAGGTACTCGGGTTCACAGTTGGTAACATTTTAAGTTAGGACATGGGTATTCATCTTCCACGTATATAATTATAGTCCCATATTGTACATAGAATCGTACACACACTTTCATAAGCGATCTAGCTATGTAATATGTGTACATTGGGGTGATTTCCCACATGATCATGATTTCCTCTTTCTTCAAGTATGCCAAAGAATGTGTACACCGATGTGCCAATGGTAATTATACATGTTATCTTAGGTTCCTGCTCCACCCAGCCTATCTATTTGGAGATTTAGGGTGGGTGATATAGGCAGCCTAGCTTAGAATAAAAGATTACATAATATCACCTTTACATTAAAATAGTAACTAAGTAAGGCACTATGCAGTACTAGACCCTAAAAATCAAAGTTACCTGACAGGCGTCCATGGCTCGAATAATTAACCTATAGAATATGGAACGGAAGATCTGGGCAGACCTAAAGTCTATCTATAGTACAAAATAATATATAACGGTTCAAAATGTTTAAGGACACTGTCACGGAGAGAACCATAACGGTACTCGGGATACGAATGATGTTCAGAATGACATGATGAGATTTGATTAAGGATATGCACCAGTGGCGGATTTAGAGTGGGCGCGAGGGCACGCCCCCCCCTTCTTTTTGCCTGTAGTTAAGAGTTTAATTGTCTTTGTTTAAACCCCAATTTTGACCAAAAATAGGGGATGCGCCCCCTCCTTTTGCCTAGAGAAAGGGGCGCGCCCCCTCCTTTTCCAAATCCTGGATCCGCCACTGTGCCTATACTGTACACTTAGATAAATCATGACACTCGTATTCCTGTAAATGATGTACAAGGTATTTAGCTTTCTAAATCCCATAGCACAGAAAGGCCCTATCATAGCGGATTGTAGATCTATGCAAAATGGTAAAGAGTTGTGAACCAATATGGATCTGTTTATCTCAGCATATTTCAGAAATTATGCATCAACCTACACCTCAGTACTAGAGACACGGTCTACATACCTAGGCCTTTGTCTCCGAATTCCTGGTTTAACGTTGAATCTAACTGAGAGTTGTTTCTTATTTCTCCTCTAATACCTTAGACCAAATTTGCCTAGTTTTGGTGAGAGATTGTGCATTGATTTCCTTTGTGTCGCGTCACTGTCATATCCGATATCGTTATATCTGCACATAGCATGTTCTCCCAAAAGAATATTTATACTTCCAGAATATTGAGCTAGAATTCAAATCCTATAATAAATGTTCCAATAAAGTTTACCTGACTAGAGTATAAATGTGCTTATGATCCCATATAATGGCTTGGGGAGAATACTGGCTGAGATTTAGATGGGGGGATAAGAATGGGAGCAGAAAATGGCATATAGGACGTTAAAGCATACATTTTGGGAATAAAGTTAGACTGCAAGAAGCACTAGAGCTGGGACATTTTCTTTTTAAATACAGAACTGGGACATTAACTTTGGTATGTCTTCCTAACGCTGATCGCGGCATTTAAAACTTTACTTTCACGTGGAAGGATCCTATATATACCCAAGCATTGCTGAATATAAGTTTTCACAAGTCGCAGGAGAAGCTTCACTTATAGAACGTTGACATTAAGAAGATCACACTTTGGACTGTGGTAATGATATTTCCTTCATTTGAGAATTGGTGACATATAGTTGTTCTGTCTGGGTCAAATTCTGTAGCGCTTTGTAATCTAGCTTAACCTTCTCCAGATATATACCTGAGGGGATTATTAGTCTATAACATTGCTTAATATGAACTTGTGTATATCTAGATTACTGATTCTAAATATATATTAGTGGTGCCCCAATCAAAGAAAGTTCTACCTGTCGTCTATAGACCACATGCCATTTGTGCCAACACTTCCCAGTATTTCTTATTGTCGCTGTCAACCTCATTTAACCTCTAGTTAGCTGAGCACTTTTGCACACATCGACATTGTCTATATAACAGTGTTGTTTCTGTATGCTCTAACTCAACATGATATATTACAACCACCTTGACATGCGCTTACAATAAGCATTTATTACATCACTGACTATATTTAATCCATATCTAGTTTGAGTGTACACTACAGGGTTTGATACCATGTGGGTCACGTCTCCCGCCTGCTGTTTAGGGATTAACTTCCATTAATTATGCATGAAATGGTCATTAAATGCCAGCTATCAATATGACAAACCCTCTTATATTTGGATAGATGTCATGGCACTTTTGTAAAATGAATTAACATTATAATAATGTAATTCTTCCTGAATTATACTGGGTCAGTATGGTCCTTATTCAGCACCATAGTTTTAGGCTACATGTGCATTTTCCTTCCTCAAATAGATAACCAGATACATTCCATATTACAGTGGTAGATCACTAGAAAAATTCAAATTAAACTCATTATGTGGCAGGTGGGTCAGTAAGTCTACGTTATACACGTTTCTCTGTGGCACCTTATTATGGAAAAACGTCATATAACGTTTAAAACGTTCTTTTGACGTAAGATAACGTATTTTTGTTAGCTGGGTATACACCTCTAAATCCAATACTCTAACCCTCTAAATCCAAGTCTCTCACAGTTCAAGTGAGCTACGTTATAATTATTTACATGGTACATAATATATTCTAAGCCAGCCCTGAAGCCCTGGCCTGAGGCTGCATGTGCTTAGAACTGACTTTAGCTTTAGGCCATATGCAGATGTTGCAGTAGATCACTTGAGTATTGGTATAGGTAAGAGGTAGACAGATACGGCAAGAAAAACCAAGTTCGTATGGATTGGTTTAGAGGATAATGCTTCTTGTGTTGGTGTTCCTCTTGGTGGCGATGATAAGTGAGTTACCTGGACCCTTAGAACTGAGTGGTGGTCAATCTCCATCACTCGCTCGGTTCTGCAGGGTATACGTAACCCACTTTCTTCATTTGACAAGATATGGTTTTCCCACATCTATCCATACTTTTAGTCAAAGTTAGACTGTCTAAATCATTGTTATGTTGATTAGATACATCCCTACGCAATGAAATGTAATTTGTTTGAGAATGAATTAATTATTGGCATTTATATTCCATGGATCAAACGCTAACATACCAACATTGAACGATTTGACTCATTTTAAATGCATCGCGAGAAATGCATTCAAAATGCTATGTGTGATAGATAGATGCCTACATCTTAGAAATATCATAATCAATAATTTGCTTAGTTGAATTATAAGGGTTTCTGAATCACATGTGCTGTGGTAACAAATTAGGTGTATATGCTAGTATATGTATGACAAATGTAATTCTCAGAATGTGCTGTAATCCCGGTGTTGCCCTTCCCACAACTCATTTCCTTGCCATCAATTCAGATAAATAAATAAATAAATAAATAAACTAATTGAAGTGTGAATTCTGCTTTGCGGATAGTACATCATGATATTGTGATATCATGGGGCATTCTGCTTATTTTGAACCGGAAATATCCTTTACATGCGTTTCCTTTACATCTGAAATTCATTGAGAGGTTCAATTCAAGATAACTTATTTTGAAAAAAACCTGATTAAGACGTAGCTCATACAATACATGTTTCAAGTACCATTGATATACATCGTGAGGTTAATGGAGTTATCAGTACCATAAGAGGGTCGGGGAAAGTTCTGCTTGCATTTCCTGCAGAGAAATGATTTACAACCTTCTATTTCAATACTTTTTTTTCAGAAAGCACTATATTTAAAAAGTATCAAAATTGCAATAAACAATAGAATATGCCTATCCTTTTATAGTGCATAACCTGGCACACAATCTCCTCCCATGACAATATGAGCAATGATCTAACAGTCCAGATTCAGTAAAAATTAAGGGTTGGAAACACTGACAGATTCTTAGATTGCACTTCAGAATAAGATGATATATCAAACATAGTGCTCAGTGGCTTATGATAAGTAATTTTATCAAACATTTTAGCCTTACCACAAGGCCCCCTTGAAATTATCAGGAAACGTTTATCAGTTTATGTCAGGCCTGGCATTGGACTAGATGCACATATACAGCAGGGATGCGTTGATGAGTTACTTAGGCATGGGCCCGGGGTATGGGCACTGGTAAAATGTTATCACAATTGTTAGCTCAAGAAAACCAGCTCATTGCAGCATACAGGTACTTGCCGGAAGGGAAGGAAGGCCCCCAAACCTACAAGAGGGGAGTGAATATGCCCCCCCCCCTTGGAACTTGCAAAAACTCCTATGATAAAATACACGAGATTCTTTAATATGACCTCAGAGGTCTTAGCCCTCTCCCCCCCCCTACCAATCAGAACTGCAGGGAGTCAAGCCTAGAAGTCAAACCATATCTCTACATGAAATTCTGTGTAAACTTCCATTGACGTATTATAATTCTCAGTGTGCACTGCTGGTGGGGTGGGCCCTCCAAATAAGAAGCATCCTACGCCCCTGCATAATCATAATAATTGTGCATCTGGATGACATTTAGGATTGATACGGTTTCAATTTAAAAAAGTTTACACAGATTAATGCACATACTATATATCTATACTTTAATAAATCGTAATCATTAAAAGGAGACGCCTCCATCAACCATCCCACTGGCATCCTCGGTTTTAAAGATGTAGGACATACACATTCATACTTACCCACGTCATTGGTTTGGGGAGTAGAATATTTAATTGGTTGTGTAAAAGGGCATTCCTGGTCTTCTATCACTATACTGAGAGACCACAGAAGGGAAGAATTGGTGTGGTGTATGTGGCTAGGCACTACAGCCAGTCAGGATATATGGTATAAAGGCCGGGTATAAAGGACTAAGCTCATCTTCAGCCACTCACCCCCACCCCCTCCCACATACAACTTTTCCCATCTCGACAATCAGGTTGAAGTGGATACTAGGCAAAGCTCCCTACTGAGAAGGGCATTATGGAGGGTGGGCCTTCTGCCACCTGTATACTCTAGTTGGGCAGGCTTGTGGTCAGTGAGCTATTGGCTAGGTGTAACCAGTGGTGGACGTAGGTGGAAAGAGCTAAGAGTGCAGGATGCAAGGTGGGGTATGGTGATAAACTTCCCGCGCTAACAGAAGGTCGGCCCAGGAGGGTCATGGTGACTGACCCTGGAGCCAATTTTATGACCTTTCATCCAATAAAATGGCACTTTGACAGCATCAATATGCATGAGTAGGCGGGGTTACAGAGGGATTAGCCAATCAGGAGGCTGCACTAGTATGTGTGCCATCATACTATGGTGGCGGCTCTCCTTTGAAGTCAGTGGCATTACTGAAGATATACTGAGAGTCATTCCAGGATCTTTGACCATTGCTGACAGAATTACACATAGATAACAGTACATATCTCTTAGAATAGTTATTCTAACATTTACAATGAATCATATGATTATTATTATCTTATAAATCCAACCATGATGAGAAAAAAGATATTTCAAGTTTATACCTGCCCTATATACAAATTGCAGCCTGTTAAACCTTGCCTCATTCAAAAAAGGAGTGAAAATCTCCGATCAGTGCCAGTGTAAGGTGTACAGTACCAAAAATAAAGAAGTGACCGATGTCCAAATATCATTAAGTTAATACATCTGTTCATTCCAGAAAGTGATTTGCAAAAAGAGTTACATTGTTAAAATTGAGTTGGACAACAAAGTTCAGATAAAGTATTTTAACTGAAATATCTGGTATTTCAATACAAATCAAGAAGATTTCTTCAATCCCATACATTCGTTGAACAATCACGGTGAAAACATTGTTCAATAATGTATAACTATACATATATCTATGACATGAATATATCATATATATCATATATATAATTTATGTGGCATGTACTTGGGAAAAAATTGCAGATCGTGTCACATGATATTATATCCTCTTATTTCCATTGGACACTTGATAGATTATTTGGGAGATTAGACACCCCGTTGGACTCGTAGAGGGAATCCTAAATGCCAACAGGTTAAGCTTTTGACAAGTAATGGTATTTCGAAGGTCTAAAGGAGAGGATTAGTGCACCGTTGATGATTGAATCTCTGTGATAGACTACTAGTAATATAAAAATAGCATAGATGAAGGACAAGTCTTTAGTATGCCGACCAAAGCATGATGTAGCCATACTGCTGGTATTTTATATCAAATGCCAAAAGAATATTTGCTCGGCTATATCAGACCCTATTGAGTTGCCATGGAGTACATTTCATTCTTCCAACTGGGAAATATACCTACTTAGTAATACTCGGCCTGCTCTCTTGGGAAATTCACCATTAGTTATGATTACAATCTAAAATGATTTGCTAATAATAACAGCATTTCAATATGCATCACATTAACTTATATAGAATAAAATGCATATAGGGATAATTTCCATTTCAAATGTACCCCTCGAGTCAGGTTAAAGAACAATCACAATTAAATGTCTGGGCACTTTCTAGAAGAATTAGATATCCTATTAAATTGGAAAAGTAATGAGTTGAAGTGGAACAGCTAGAACTTTTTGACCAATTGATGTCTCTGGGTGATAAAAGGAGGAATGGCCATGAGTTGATTTACAAACTTATTTTATTGGTATTTTGATTTTCCATTGGATTAACAAATGCATAGATATCAACTAACGACTTGGTTAAATTCAACTAATAAACTTAATTTTAGTCATAATCTAAACATTGGACAAAATTAATGGATTGGCGATTGTAAATTCTCTCTGTAGAGGTTGGCGTGCCCTCTACATGTATAAGTAATAGGAGACACACGCTGGCTCCAGGCATATCGAAAGCTAATCAACTGTCTTCTCAAAGAATATAGCTGTACACTTCTAGGTATCAATTAGTGACTAGGCCATCCCAGCTAAAAAGAAAACGTTATTTAATGTCAAAATAACGTTTTAAAACTTTATATAACTTTATGCCACAGTAAGGAGCCTTTGAAAAACGTTATATAACGTTATAAATGTTTTTTTACTTACTGGGATATGCTCCTTCAACTTTCAGATACCATAGCTGTGGAAAAAACGTAATTTTACCCATATGGTATACTTGTCATAACAATAGCAGTGAACCCACGAGACGATACTGGAGCTATATATAGACGACCCCCCCTGAACTTACCTCCTCCAGGTGGTCGCCCAGTGCCAGTCGCCATTTTGTGTGTCACATGACAACATTGGACCAATCAGGCATGACTCACTCCACCCTCCACCCGGCCTACGCCATCTGCTCTGAGCTTTATGAGTTCTGTGACCTAGTTAGAACATGTCCTCAGAGTCTTCATACTAGAAATCGTTATAGTGGCACACGTCTTATCCCAGTAGACTATCCCTTTCATTGATAGGAAGTCCTCCCTATTATTTAGGTGTCCTTGAATTCTTTACAGGAATGATTTGTTCCCAGTCACATATATTTATTTAACTTAAGATATATAGTGGTTTACTCGCAAGAACATTCACATCTCTCACTTCACGTACCGGTACATGATCTGAAATAGATGTGCCTCACAGGAATTAGTTTGTCCTAGGTATTTATTAACCAATAGCAGTCGATTGTGAAGAAGGAAAGTTCTTGGCTTTTAATTGACAGGGATAATAATTATATGTATATGCTTAAACCATATTTTTGAAGTTATGATAACACTGTGAGGACAAATAATATAATGATAATAATGTTGATGCCTATGTAACATTAGATACATGTAACATTAGAGAGGCTTTCAGGTAATTGGAAGGGGGAGATAGTATAATATTGCCAATGTATAAATTGCATAGGTCGCCAAATATATTATAGAAGTTGTTGGCGACTTTACTGTAACTTTAGGTAGGTAGGACTATAGAGCTTATAAACTGATAGATCAATGTGACAAGGTAAATGCAGACGTTAGGTTTGTTAGCAAGCAGAATGTTTAATATCAAAGCTGTGTGGGCTGAAGCACATGGAGGGGTGGGATGTCGCTGCAGACATGTTCCATTAACGTATGTCAACATATCTATACAGTGCAGAGCCAGCCAGCCTGGAGAGCCCTGTCATTTTCAAGGGGAGGGGGAGAGAAGGGGTAGCATGCCGACCGGCTGGTGCTGACACCTACAACTCTAGCGACATGCTAACCTATATAACAACCATAAACATCATGTGAGGCCACTTCAGTTACTGCTACATAGAGTTCAGTACAAGTAAAGTACTGTACATTGTAGATAGTTTAACTAAAAGAAGGTCTCCCAGCAAGGGATAGTTTTACATACAGACCCACAGAATGCTTGTGTACCTTGAAACACACATACTTAACTTTTTGATAACTTATCAAAAGTGACATAAATCAAATTTATCGCTCGATTTATGCCATATATTGATGTGAATAGTATTGTTTGTCCTAACTGAATTGGATGGCATAAGCCAACCTAAAAGAGGTCTACTGTAGACATGTATTGGATATGTACATCATTCTTATCTCGTTTGGGTTGTATGACAGATGGTTACAATTAAGGATCAGATAACAATGCTTGCTTTATATAAGGCAGAGGGGTAGCAGATGGTGCACTATTCGTCATTACAAGACATACAGGAGTAGAATTATAAAATACTTACATAAATTATACCTACAGCATGTGTTATAAGGTCAAAGAAGATGGGGGTATTATCAGCATTTGTTAAATAATGTCAAAGTAGGTGGGGGTAGGATCTTGACTACTTTAGATTTAGTTCATATCTTGTATACTTTTGAGAAGCCTACCATCGTACATAATGAATCTATATACAGTATTGTCCTCTGTGGGGGAACAACGTGTACAAAGTTTTACTTTAAGCTTTCCCCCAGTTTTGTGATATTGTCTCTGATAGTTATGATAGCAAACCTAATAAACATTTAAACTGGATGTAAACTCAGTCAGCAAATGTTCTCTGTAAACTAGTTTTGTTAGAGATGAATCCCTTCGACGCTAGGTTTACTATATACTGTATTTATATTATGTTAGAGCTACACTCATGGGGTTTCATGTGTACCCCGGCATGGACTTCAATGCCTCCATTGTGACGTAGACATCAGTAGACATGTAAAAGGTTCACAGGATGAGGGACTCTGTATCTATAAATGATGGCCCTATATCAATTTTAATTGAACTCGATCTATTCTCCTCCATTATATCACCATTTGTATTATGTGTTTCCTTCTGTAGTGCGTTAAATTTAGATTGCTCTATGCAAGGAAGGAATTCAGAATAAAGTAAAGGCATAATATGGCTCCTTTGTTGGAGGAATTATGTTGGTATTTCATGCTGTAAATATTTTATGTCATATAAAGTGAAGTAATAAGGTAACATGTAATAATTCGCCCCAAGAGGGCAGAATAATTAGAAAAATATTAGGCCTACTGAGAACTCATGCTGATGTGTATGGCAATATCTATTGACTAAATAGCGGACGCACTTTCTGTGACAATGAATGAGGAAATCCGTTTTAAGGACATTTAACCCATGGGACTCATGCAGACATTTTATACTAACCTTTTTCTTGACTTGTTATAACAATTTCCCATTCGATGCTGAGTTAATAATAGTCTATATTTCCATGCTGCTAGAGCTATACTCGTGGAGTTCCATGTGTACTCCGACATTGACTGTCAATGCCCTCATTGTGACTTTGACGTCAGTGAACTGGAGTGATCGTACTTAGAAACCTTTTTTTGATAAACACCATTTCTAAGGGGAGTTCTGAATACACCCCATTTTATATTATTTATTCCGATTGTTTATCTACATTTTCATTCAATCGGGGTCAGGTTTCTAAAATGGAGACATCAGAATGTGTGCTGTTTGATCTCACACCTGCTTCAAAATTTAAGTCTTAGCTATCAGCATAATACTTTGCAAGCATCCTTTGCATTTTTCAGAAAATAACATGATATACCTATAGTTAGTAACTAATGTGTTATGCTAGTCATTTGAAAACGATAGCACATTGCCAAATTTGATTTTCTTATAAATATTAGAACCAGGGCTAAGGGGACATATGTCAAGGGTCAAACATAACTACATGCTAACCTGGTTTTGCTCGTATACGTGTCCAAGACGATGTGCCCTGTCTCTTTGGAACGCCCTTGTAAGAAGAGGAGGAGCATCTTTTTCCATCAAGACTAAATCCTAAAATGATTGTATCATTTACTCCAGGATCTGGTGGTTGGGTTCGAAAGGATCGAATGGAGGAGCTGACTGGTAAGACCACACGTTTATTGTAAACCTTGTGAATATTATCATATTTGAATAGTACATCCAAGTTCGCATATGAAAATATCATATGTCCAACATGGCTAGTATTAGGACTGGCTGGGTAGTTCCACTCCTATATTTGGAATTCATCTAGTGTTTGTATATTTTTGGGTGCCGAAAGGTAGACTGTGATCAATAACCTTGAATACTTTTGATTGACGAGATTCCTCGGTTTTAGTCCCAGCTTTAAGATTCACCGCACCATTTGATCTTTCCTTCAAAGGCATGGCTAGGGTTGGTACCCTGGGGGTCTTGTTTGGTTATGCATGAATGAGTGTTTTTTTGGTAAGTGACCATGCTGTGAATTAAATATAGGTTTCCAATCACAATCAAAATAAAATACGGTTCATGTGAATAACTAAAAGTTATCATAATCAATATTGAATTCACTTGTAGGGAAATTCAAAAGGCCTCAAGAATCTGAAAATTTGATTTATTTTCAAGGAAATAGTTTCTGGAGTACATATGGGCATATCAAGGCCATGTGTTTGCCACATGTGGGTCTTCCTTTTCAAACATTTAGAAATCTATACCAACGAGTGTTTCATTTATATAATAATTATCCACATTCTATGGAGACATCAGCACAACGTCTTACTCTTGTGTTATGTACATTGAATTGTACTATGGCTCATTTGGATGTCCCGGGAGTCGAGTGCCTGTGACATTACTCCAAATGAGTCATGTGGTTGTATTCATAAAAAGCATTCTGGTTCTTTTGTACGAAGAGATTCAAATGAGATATGATACTGTTTTTGAGTTGAGTTTGAGTTTAGATTTTTGATGGCATTAAGAAATCGGATACAATACAGACATTTTTCAAATAATGCCATGGAGGTGTTACTCTTCTGACGCCCTGTGAATATGATCATTAGAGATCACTAGCTTAATGTAAAGTGCATGAGAACTTCCAAAAATGTATATTTCAAATTGATATTAGATATGTTATAGGAGGAACTGGACATGATTTACCCAAAATCCTGAGCCTTTGATGTTTGTGCATGACACATAGGCCTTGATAGGCCTCAGATTGGAGATTTCCTGCCAATATTAGTACTATTGTGAAACCCTAAAACAGCCCTGATTACAGAAGGAACTACGAGTCTTAGCTAGATCATAGGCGTGAGTGATTGGGTAATGAGTGTTTAACAGATCATAGGAAGTGTAAGATTAGGCCCGGGAGCTTAGTTTTTTGGAATTTCATTTAGTGTCTCAGCCAATTGAGAGAACATCAACTAACTGTAGATAGTTTATTTAGATTCCTGTTTTTTTTAAATTTCTTATGTCCTAATGGCAGCCTCTATTTGGTTGGAATAAGTATTACATTCAGAACTAACTGGGTGAAAAAATTATGTATGTTTCTTGTGATTAAAGTTACACATGATTTAAACCTCAAAACTCGATTCACTTTAACCATGGAAATGTATTATAAATATATAAACGAACTGATTAGTATACCAATTTCATTTGTAGCATTACAATCCAGTGGGCACAGATCATTGAATCAGGGTTGACATCGGGTTAAATCAGCCCTGACAACCAGGCATCAACACTGATTCAATGTTCTGTGCGCACTGGAAAGGACGCTGCGCACTGTTCGAATCATTAAGATATATATGATTACATATATTATTATCAGTATGATCAGCCATTTTCAGGAATCAATCTGATCTCTTGTAGAGAGGCTTTTCTAGCCGCAATGATAGTGTTCCCTCAATGTACTACGAACTATGGAAATGGCCACGAATCTGGCACCTTTGGACTAAATTATCAGACAAAGGTGTACTTTATATAAGAAGAATGTGAGTCTCATTCATCTTCTACACTATTTATATTTGTTTGTACCAGTTGGTGGCTAAAACAGAGATCCTTTGTATTTAGTCACATAACGTTTCTAGAAGACAAAGAACAAAGGATAATATCACATGTAATTGAGTGGAAATCCCCGTTGCAATATAGCATGAACTACATAGGTAATTATGTACTGATATTAGTGCTATACTCCATGCTTACTTATCTGATAAAGTCAAAGAAACGCCCTATACCAGACTACTGATAAGAGGACAACTACTGCGTCATGATAATACTAGTGATTACATGTGAGACATGTACTATTGGTACATAAGGATGGTCTATACTTTTCCTCCATATGTATGTTTCCTATCTTCAATCCATATGTAATCCTAGGAATGTCATATGAAAAACAAAGTTTTTTATCATGTATGGCTGTATGGCTTTAAAATGTCAAGGAATTTCCTATGGGCTGGGAACCTTATGAGCCAAATGAGAATATTACCAAACTCAAAAACTCATATCCCTAAAATAATTAATTAAGGAATAACCCTTTCTCAAATTTATTGTATTTTAAGGGGGTGTTTAAGCCTAGAAACTGGTTTTTGTTCAGGAGATAAGTCTAGATAAGAAATTCATGATAAATACCCGTGCGACCTGGCGTTAAGAAAATCTAGTCGTTACCTTTATCAAACAAATCTTCCCAATGTCAATATTGTCCCCTGTAAGGAAAGTCCATAATTATACTCTTCCATGTAACATTCGGTCACCAGAGCTATATCTTAATCTACAATTTTGACCTTTGGCCAAGCTAACACACGTGGTGTTATGAATGACATTGATGTATGTCTCTGTCACTTGACTTTCATATGGTTCCTTTGGGTAGTGTCCCATGTCAATCTGACTACCTAGAAACATGCTGCCCTCAGGCAAATCGTCACATGTCTGAGCGCAAATACTACACATGGGTGTACCTTTGTCTGGTCTAGGTGTCACTAAACTGACATGTGTTTCTACCAAGTATGTTAATCTTCTGTTGTTTGGAAATCTCCTTGCATGTTGTCACAAAAGCTTTCCAAAATGAATTATTATGATAGATTATTTGTGTCGAAATTCACACTTATTCCCCCATAAACAGATAAAGCGCACAGATAGCAGCTGCACTTGCATAATGGAAAAGCTATGAGTTATTAGCTATAGGGACTAGTAACTTAATACCTGCCAAAAGTATGGCAGAGAACAAGCACAAGAGTTGATATTCCCAAAGAAAACATGATATGCAATACCCTGATGTGAGAATAACGATACCTCCACTAAAAGACACTAGTAGTATTGAATCGGATTGTATATTCTTTTACCTATCCTGCAGCACCTAAGGCTATATTAATCATCATTGGAAATGTGGGTCTTGTTACCAGTGTAAGTAGCACTCATGGCACAATCAGTGTCAACTATCCTCAAATATCCTCCCTGTTCCAACAACTGTGACATACACTGTATAAGTCCATGGGCAAAGGAACGTATGGGGGAGGGGATAGGGCCCAGGGGCCCAAGTATGTTTGGCCATGCCAACATCTTTTGGAAACAAGAACACTGTAGGCTCAATATGGCCTAGGATACAGTAATCTCAAGGTATACTTTATAAAATATTGTTGAAATCTGAGCTCAAACTTCCTCAGAACACACCATTTTAAAAGTAACATTTCAAGGTTTTATTTGGATTAAAGACTATCCTTCAAACTACTCTGAATGCACCAATCTAAAAGTCAAGTTCCTAGATTTTCCTAGGACCTGCATGCGGCCCCAAGGCCCCCATTTGTAACTCCCTCCAGTCAAGACCCCTAAGATTTTGGGAGCTGGGCCCTCCAAATTTATCCAGCTTCCGCCGCCCATTAGGTTATTAGTATATTGGATAATGTCACAGATCCTTCTATTATTTTGATGAAATGTTTGATATAATGCCACTTATAGGTAGTATATGGGATACCTGTGTATATGCAAGGAGAGTAAGTTCAATAGTAGGCAATGAGAAGCATCACTTTATTTATTGATCTTAGAGCACTCAGGTGTGGACCTAGTTGAGGTAGTATTCCCTTAATATTGATATCATGCTAAAGATGAATTATTGATAAATTATTATAATCTGGAACATCTATCAAAGTATTATATCATGTTTCATCCACATCATGACTTGTAGCTAGATGGGGGGGGGGGGGTCTGCAAAAATGAAAACATCAAACACTGACTAGAGAAAGGCACTGTCTGAGTAGGCTCCCAAGTGGAGGTCCTCTAGTGGAGGGTGAAATAAACTAGATCTCACTCTACCACCTTTCCTGAGTCGCCTGAAGCATGAAGGAGACCCACAGGGCCGCCATATTGATTGGACTGGCAGCCAGGCGACTGGGGCTCATTCGCATTCACTATAGAATGGCTGCTTCACACGGTCTGCATGTATACTATATGAGTCACAAATAAAGCCATAGTTCTCCCCTCCCCATATATATACCACACCATCTTATACGTTGTCATCTTTCATTTCGGGCATTCTGAGATGGAACTACGTGGTAAACAGATGCAAGACTCCGTGGTGGATATGTTCTATCAAGTTCATGAAAACTGAATATTCATAAAGGGAGGAATTGATATGCAAAATAGGCTAGTGATGTCAGAGGGCTAGGTTCCTTAGTCACGCTCAGGTAGTCAACCGTGACCAGGTGCGTCTATCCGCCGCCATGCACCGCCATGTTGCTATGCTTCAGGTGCTAGATATTCCCGCCAAATACATACCTAGGACTGGGAAAAGTGAATCATTCGGCCTGGCCTAATTTCCTAGCATCTGTTATACTCTAACTACTAAGTATCTAAGAATAGATATTAAATCAGAATTACTTCGTATAAAACAAAAATCACCACACCTAGAAAATATTCACATATACAATTACAGGCCCAAGTGTCAAATAATAATTAGTTATATATTCCTATGATGCAGGATAGGTAGAGCCTAGTTTTGCCTTGTTATCAGATGTTGATAATAATTGTCCCAAATAAAGTCTCAAATAGGCATTATAGATAAAATATGTTGACAGATAAATGACTTCGCTTCCCGTTTGAATATAAGATATTCAGTCAATAATGTGTTTTACCCTCTTTTAACCATTTCTTAATGTTCCTGCATCCTTGAACATTCAAAGTTTATATTTGAGTTTTTAAATAATACCACAGTCCTATATTTCCGATCCCTGGATTATATTAATTCACTAATCTCCCACAACTGGCTGATACCATGCGGTATCAGCTCTGATATCACATTGATCGTTTACGCTATTCTAATCGAAAGATAATGACACACATAAGCAGGTTTACATTATTGGTCATATCGTGGCAGCAATCGTACCCCACCCCCTCCCCTCTTAATATCAATCTGTGCAATATTCTCAAAGGGACAGCGAACTGACTACAAGGGAGACGGCCCCCCATGTCAAATATTGAGCAACTCTTTTATGAATTCAGATCCACCACTGACCAATATCCCTTTACTAAGTATAATTTTCAGCATGAGATAGTAAACACATGTGCCCATCAATGAGATATTTTCAGTGGTGAGGGAACATCTGAGTGAGTATAGTTGTGATTGTCGCGGTGGATCTACTCATAACAATAACATAAATGCTAACCTGTCCTATATTGGCCTGAAAATACATGTTTCACGACTCTCTTATCTTAATCATAGTCAAATGTTAAACAAAAACCTTTATTTAAGTCACACATAGGCAAAGCTACAACTTGCTAATGCCTTATACCAGAATATTGCGGAGAGGGTTGGGAAACATATTGAGGACGTTCAACCCGTTTTGAATTATATAAATTGCGATTTAGACAGATTTAGAACAATAACAGTTTACCTCCTACTACCACAAGACAAAATATAGATATGATAGATACTAAGGAAGATACTATATTTTCAAAACCAATAAGCGTCCGCGGAAAGAATAGATATAGGCAACGCTTTAGATATTTTAATCGGCTGGTATAAAAAGCAAATTCGATAATACGTTGGTTATTACCTGTATACTATGTACTATAATGCAATTTCCGATCCAGGGAATATATCGAAACCCAACTGCGCAACAGTATCATAATTATCTGCTTAGATCCCATATTATAGTGCACACATTAGTCTATTATTAGAGGATGTTTTAGGATGCAGAACGTGCGAATATGTGTGGTGAAGTTGCACGATTTATAATGTCATATGACGGGCGCGTCTCCCCCTGCTATTGTTATGTATGTAATATCAAAACTAATATTTTCCTATTGGAATGAAGGATATAACCATGTAAAACGGAATCTACCACTAAATACCCTAGTGTCAGTGATGCAACCGCAATTAAAATTAACTAACAGAGCGACGCGTATTTCACGTCCTTATGCTTGGCAACAAGGTCACGGATCTCTTTGCAGTTTTATACGGACAGGAAACATGTTCTAATCCCTAATTCTTCTTGTAATCATCACGTAGATATCTCCCCCTATATACCCCTTCATGTTCCCGTCTCATCTGCGACTAATATCGATAAGAAGAAGACCCCTGACAGTAGCGGCGCACAAAATGGCGAAATTGGGTGTCGCCGTACGCTCGCGTCCGCCCGCGTCTGCCCCTCCACCCGAGCAATATTCGCGGCTAATTTCGATGAAGTCGCGAAGGGTTTACATGAACAAATTTCACATTGTCCGAAGCGCCATGACCAGGGCAACCCTAGAAAAGTCAATCATAATCAGGGAACACGTGTTTCTATGAGGGAAATGCCGTGGAGTAAAGATGAGATTTTCACTTACTTTTCGTCTGACGACGCCGTCCGCCATGTCCCTGTGCTGCTGGTGTAGCGCGTCTCCATGCACCACGTGACAGCTACACCAGGGTCCACACGACCTCAATACAGAACGACAAGGGCGGGTTTAACTCTCCTCCACCACCCTCATCCCTCCCCTACCCCGATACAGCACTGACCACTGGTCAGACTCAGACTGGACGCAATTAAACGGTTCAGCTGGAATGTAACTTGACTGGCTGTATCCAGGTGTGCTTGGATCCCATGGCACTAGCGAATTTATAACTTGTCTAGTGAAAACCAGTCTGCACAGTTATTCTTATTCCCCATCCTGTGAGCCGTCTCCCCCTTTTATAAAGGGATTATAACATGATAAATTAAACGGTGTGTACTTGGTCCCACTATTATATATCCGCCGCCTCTCAGATCTCTCAGAAGCACAGATCAGGCTATACATTGGTGTACCGGCTGCATTATGGTTTTGGAAATAATCCGGATGAATACTTGTGATTTATTTTGGGGTTTAATATTTTTGTAAATGTATCCTGCTGATAAGATTACATTTTCACTGGAAATGTCGTATTTTGTCAATGGAAACTGGAGTATTGGTCCACCTTGTAACTTGATTTCGGATATATCTGAGCATTGGTACGATGATGAATAGATCTACGGTTTTATTTGGATTACTCGAATTTAGTATGTTCATTATTAGTTGCGCATATTTTTATATTTAATTGGCATAATTTGTTTTGGGCACTTTGCTCTTAATGTGGCGGCATATGATGTATTTTATACGGAAATTGGCTATAAATTGGTGCACCGTCTGGTGTGCTTGATCTCGATCCTGTTTTTCTATTCAGCCATGGTTAACCTTGGGCATTATGTGCTGTCACATGTTGTAGATGTCAACATTGTTTTTTCGCCTATTACGTAGATCACGTGTCAGTTGTTGTTGTTCGTAAACTAGCCATGTCATTCCCCTTTATTACACAGCAAAACATGCCATTATTATTTCCGGATTCTAACTCCATGCCAATACTATACTCTATATCTATACACCACGTTGTTATCCACCCTCCGTTTTATAATTGCTCATGGTGCGTTGATGCCACCATGGTAACCGTGCAAGTAATTTGTTAATCCACAACTTAATTGTCAACGTGCGAACCGTCTATATTAAATAAGAGGGTGGTCAAATATGATTATTTGAATGACGCGAAGCAAAGCCAGGGCCTTGTATTTCGGTGGGCTTGATTCATCTTTGCCCTTTCTACTATCCTTAATAAATCCAGATATCAGCTCAGGGCGATGTTGGCTTTGATTGACACTACATGATATGCCAGTGATTAAGATAGATACCTGCTATAACATCCATTTATCTATTGTTATATTGGTTAAACAACCCTTCCTGTATATTAATATCCGACTAGTTGGTGCGGCCACTACTACACAATATTAATCAGCATGGTTGTCTACGAATTATAGTATGTTACATTGTTAATCCCAATAATAGCTGAAATAGCCTTAGTCTTGACTGAATTCCTAAAGCTAAATACCTGCCCTAAATATTCAATTACATTTTCCTCATAGCATTAGAATTATATCCACCCACCACATATTGGCCTAAACAATTGTTGTATTGAGCTCTCTGATTATCTTGATAAGGAATGTTCATAGCACGGGTTGATCCGGAATAAATGCCGCTAAACGAAAATGGTGAGAAAGGAGTGTTGTCCACTAGTGTTAGAGATGGGCCTGTCCTCCAGGGCTTCCTCCCGGCGGTGAAGTTAGTCAGCAGGGTACCCCTACCCTGAGGAGGGAGCCGTGTGAGGTGAGCACGGATCGGTCCTCAAGGGTAAACGTGGCCCACCGAGTTTATGTCCCCTCCAGCCGCCTTCCTCCAGGGGGTGGGCACACCTCCTGGGGTTTCCTCCTGCCCCTCGTATACAGACCCGTCTCTGTATTACCTGCTTCCCTGTGCCTTAATTTCTTTTGGGTTGAGAGAATTACATTGTACTATAAAGGTCGATATGGTATAAAAGCCCTAGTGATCATACTAATCCAGTAGTGTGTTAATTCACATAGATATATCCAGACAAATGGTAAATGCATGATCCTAAGTGAGGGCGGTCCAGTGGCTGATCGAAAACATTCAAGTAAACCCCTCTGATTTATTTAGGACCAGAAACGAAGTCTGGCCATAATAAGGGGATTATCCGCTTGGTCTCATCCTAACACCAGTATATAGGGTAGGCTGTAAATACCTAGAGATATTAGTATTAAAGGCCACACAGACACATAAATCCCACTTTATCATGTGATCAGAAATTGTAAAACCGGTTTTGTCAGTTTTGGGGAAGGAATTATCCTTAATAGACTGGCTGGGAATCTTAATTCTTCACTAAAATGAAAAGTGGCATCCTCGTTCATTTAGAATATCCAACGTGTTGAATTCATTGGTATCTGAAGCAACCTCATAATTATTTGTCAGAGAAATATAATGGATGGGTGGGGAAGTCAATATACTCCCAGAGGGGTATCTGGAATTTCATTCCCCAAAGTCTATTGATTCATCCTTCTTGCCAAAGATGTATTTCCGAGGAATTAACTAACAACGTCTGAATGTCAGATTACTTTTCAAAATATTCCCAGTTACATCATCCACTCATTTCATTGTTTCATGATTAATATTCCAAAGTTAGCCATGTAAACCATATCACGACTTACACACAGAACATACTTGTTCTAATTACAGCCCCTTTTCATAGGACGGGTTTATGCATGGTAAATGATAGCAAAGCAGGCATCATTTATATACTTGTCTGATAAAATAAATAGTTGTACTTGAGACACGTATGGTACATTGTAGTTTATCTAACGTGACTTGGCTGCAATTGGTCGGACAGTAGACAGGACGAATACAAATATAAAGTTATCATCACAGTATACTGTTTTTACCCCGTTTAATGTATCAAATATAGTCCAGAAAAGCACGCCAACAGAGAAGACAAAGTATTGTGATGTCAACATGGTCGGCAGTTATCAGAAGTGACCTTCCTATAGTTCGGATCAGCGATTGAATTGCATCCCTTATAAATGCCGACACGGATAAATGATATAAACTTTTCATCATAAAATGTGTAATTACATGACAAAATGTACCATTACACCTTCTTGGCTACCATTTTTGTTGGTTTATCCTCTATCAATTAACTGGTTTAGGGATAACACACTACTTGGTAAATCTACAGTTTATAGAGGGTGTTGTCACAGTGTTATATATTAAATACTCATCTCCAAATTATAGTTTTGAAACTAAGTTAATCGTTGGAACGTCGAGTCCAACGCCACAGATAAGACATGGCAGCAAGAACATAATTGTAAGGACAGTTGTGGAAATGAGGAACTGATCACCTAAAGTTTACTCATTGAATAGGGATTGTCAGCTATTGCAGGTGCTATATAGGTCCAGAACCTAATCATAAGTTACATATCAATACCTATGAAATAGTCTTGCAAATTCAGAACTCAATACAGCAAGTGTGATCGACCTTACATGCTATGATATATTCTGGTACATGTATATACATCTTGAGTATAGCTTAAGTGAGCAACCAGAATGTATTAGAATTGTCATAAGGACCCTACTCCTATTCTATGAATGAATACCAGTCCTAATAACGATGTAGGCACGAGCGTTAGTGTGGATATGTATTTATTAATGTGCATTTATGTAATATATACATGCATATTAGGAAATGTGTATGATATTATCGTGATTGACCTGAGTCCCGGGCCTGAAGCTGGAGGGCAGGTGGAAATGTTTGAGAGGAAAGACGACATGATAAGTAATATATCATACTGTAATAATAGATGGTATATGTATGTGGCAAGTTGAGCACCTCTAAAAGTACCCACATATTCTGTAAGACATTTAAGTCATTGCTGACTTCCAAAATTTGTCAATTCAGAATCAAATAATATTACATTTAGATAGCTGTTTTTTTCTGACGTCTACATTAGTTGTGAATTTGTATTGGGAAAACGTTACTCCAAAACAAACGGTTTCCCATATAAATTGAAATCAAGGATCACCGATCCAATTAATCTAAAAGCATTAATAGAGTGTATGGTACTTAATAGATGACGTAGGACCCGCAGAAAGTTGACAATAGCTCTCAATATGTAGACATAATATCAAGGTCAAGGTCAGTTCCATTTAAAACTCATACAGAAAGTATTCTACATTTACATGTGTACATGTCTTGCTATCTATAAATATCCACTAATAGAAAGTAACATGACATTTAGCTTTAAATCTTGTGGGATATCACAAATTATGGGATTGTTATCACATATGACACACGACAAAGTTTTGAACGTGTGCCATGCAATTAGAGGGAAGATACATTCGATTGCATCGTCCAGTTGTACAAAAACTGCCCTTTTAATGTGTTGAATGGGTCTAAATACTTTCTTAACTTGTCTAGCACATAACTCTTTCACATTCATATTAAAATTTTGCGAGAGCTGATTTAGAAATGGAAAGTGGATTCCTGTTAGCACCCCTATCACATGAACTATCCTGGAGGACAGGTCTTAGATCCTATTAGGAGAGGGGTCAGAGACCCTGGAGGCAGCTAGGGTGACCATGGAGGAGGGATGTGGTGACCCTTGGGGTGTTCCTATGTATAGGGGTCAGTCTGGTCGCCCTGTGGGCGCATCCATTGCTTGATCTGGTAACCGGCGAGATAAGCACTGATACAGCAATCACAATGGGTACAGGCTGTTACATAATGCACCCTAAAAATTCCGCAGTGAAGGCCAGGGAATTATCTCATTGGTTGATAATGCATCCAGCTAGACGCCTATATGGGCATGTTATGGCACTTCTTGCCTTTGTGTTTCATAACTATGCAGTAGATTTGCCTATCCACATTCTCTTTAACAAAGCTTGCATTAGACATTGTTCTCTCAACTGCAATGGAGCACAATGAGGTACTGTTTCTCAAAGGCAATATGTTGCTTTAATATCCTGTATGCAAATGCAGACATTAATGTTGCAGCCCAACCTAGAGGTGAAAATCTAAATCATATGACTAAGTCATGTAATATACACTTTTATGCTTCTTGTTGAAATGTAATAACTTGTTATAAAACAATTTATCATGGAGTTGGTGGTTCCTTATAGTTTTGCTTTGGTAAATTATAATTTCCTTGAGGAAGACCTCATTTATATCGTGTATGTCCATCAGCAAGGTTTTCCCACTTATCCTCATCCCTCATCCCTTATCCCTCATCCCTCATCCCTCATCCCCCCGCCTCCAGGATCTAACCTTCCTCCTCCATGGTTGTCTCATGTGTCCTCCATGGTCTGACCAGCCTCCTTCATGGTCTCCACTCCTCCTCTAGGGTCCCGTCATAGTACACCCACCCTTCTCCAGGATATCCAACCTTGCCTCTCGGGTCCCATATTTGGATTGGAGGGTGCTATAAGTGCTCCGTTACAAGATACACTACTAAAGTATAATACTTTTGCTCAAGCAGATATCTTGAAATCAAAATGGCACCGTACCATAGTTTGTAGGTTAAGTCAAACCTCTTGGGAATGGGTACAGGGCCCTGGTGGACGTGAAGCAGGCTCAAGACCGTGCAGAGGGATGGGGGGTGGGTGGGATGTTGAAGTGACACTCTTAATGAGCAGGCAGGTTGAAAGGGTTATCCGACGGGAAAAGGGAAAATGCTCTAGAGATATTGATGAGAATAGCAAAAATGATGTGAGGTTTATCCTAAATGAATTTTTCATGCTCTTTCAAATTACTACCTATTTGAATATTCCACTGTAATGTAATGAAAATATCACTACTATTATGGAATCAATGGACAAACCCATTTCATGAAGTTTGATTTTAAAAAAAAGAACTAACAGATATTTCACATACTTTTTATAATTATTGTCGTATCAGTGATATGGAATATTTATAGCTTTGATATGTTTGCATTCCCCTGTCTTCAGGGGGGGGGGGGCAGTGCCTCCTCCCTATGTGGAGAAGCCAAGCATAATTATGATATACCATTTTAAAGATCAGGACACAAATTTCAATCTTCAATTTTCTCTCGGATTACCATTTCTGCTTGCCTCCTCACAACTATGTAGAAACATTTTAGAAACATCAGCACACGGTGTACTGAAGAGATACATTGCATTTAGACTTAACTTCCCACTGTTCATATTGGAAAGTGTAATTCAAGTCAGATGGAAGGGGTTTTCTATCATGTTTTGTACACTTACAGTCTACTATATAGATTCTAAGGAATCTTTGATTTATTTTCTGAAAGTACAAATAATCTTCACCTTATCTCTTATACACGGTATAAATACATAATTTATTGAAATCAATATGGCCTCAGTATAAAGGGCCGAACTGTAGTTTATCATGAGAGACTCATGTATAGGCCAGACAGCGTAGGTGTTTCAATTTTAAACCTCCTCTGATATGTTAAAAGTCAACAGGTTTTTCTAAAAGCCATTGGGTCTTTATAGTTTATGAGGTAGGTGTTGGTGGAGGCGGGGGGACTGCAAGGGGGTATTGGGGGGCAGGGGGTACAGGGGCGGATATAAAGTGATGTAAGCTGACCCCTGACCTTTATTGCTGACACCTGATTGGTTGAGAGTGTTCAGCTATATGATGCCTTCACTGGGGGTATTGGAAAGTAGCCAATCATGTACGCCTTTGATGACACGCCCATGGAAGAGTGACACCAGTTATATTATTATCGTTATAATTATTGATGTCACTTCTCAGATTGACAGATTGACAGAAATCAAACATTTACTCCCATGTGTGAACCGCCATATTGCATTCCATACTTGCATGCTGAGGACTGGGAATACCACTTAAAACCATAGGATTTCTGTTGAAAATATAAACTAAATGAGCAAGGTGTATTGTCCCATCTGGTCAGTTTTGGAAGTGGGAAACCGAATCTGCTACATGTATCAATAGGGTGGAATACCAGGTGGCCTATAGCACTGTCCCTTAGTGGTTCCTTGTGCCGGATATTGTGTCTACGGTGTTCTTTATCGAAGTAGGCCTTCCTACCTGTCTGAGATACATCCTCCATTACCCCCCCCCCCGCGCCTTCAATCCTATCTTACAGTACATGGTCTTCATTCTGCCAAGAATGTCGACATGGCACAACTTGTGCGAGTGTGGTATAGCCCACCTAGGTTAACCTTGAGGATACGATTGCCAATGAATCGTGAATGAATGTAGGCTAATGATGAAATGAAAACATTCCTGTCATCAACAAGTGGCTGCTCAATTCCACTCTAATGCTATATTGCTCTTCTGCGAGAATGGCACTGAATAAGCCTTATTATGCACACCACCACTGGGATGTGAGCCAAAGGTCGCCATCTCCTACGTGGAGTCTACCATAATTCAATTATATTCCCCAGTCGCAAATAAATATAAATATCATAGAACTGACCTGTGGAAACACGACCTTCTTCTTGTATATCTTTTTATGGACGTACCTTGGCGCCACGTTGTTTTCTCATAGAATGGACGCGCATGGTTGAGGGCGTCACCAAGCTAGTCACGTGCTATGGTCTAAGCCAATCAGTACACGGCATTGAGTCCCCACGGCCCCATGGCCTTAATTACAGAAGGTGGATCATCCATCTTGACTAGACTTTACATGTCAGAAGAGTTTTATGTTAATATCATTGTAGTGATTAGTGTAGCAGGGAATGCGTGATGGTCTAAATAGGAAGTTTTGCGCATTTAATGCGACCAATAGCAATAAATTCAACTTACAGGTGACACTTGCCTATATCATTCCTTGCGTATCTGTTCGCAAAGGAAGTACTGTCTAGCCACCAGTGGCCGTGATTGGTCGTTGATTAACTCCCATGATATAATATATAGAGAGATAACGTCATACATATTTATGATTCCTGATATATTCGTAAAAACAAGTACCAGCTACAGGATATATATATGACCTGGCTAATTAAAATACTCTCATCTGGAACTTGTCTAGAACTGAGATTAACATTTTGAGGTTATCTAAAAGATGAACAACAACATTATGTTGTGTTCTGAAACAAACATACTTTCATTAATAATGATTGATGTAAATATACTGAGAGTATACTGACTATGAGGACATACATCACAGGGGCGTAGGAACAGAGGAGGGGCCTGAATATGCTTCCCCCCCCCCCCGCGCAAAATAATATTTTCAAGACCCTATAATATAATACACACATTTCAGAATCTTATCTCTCCCACATAGGAGAAATCGGGATAGAGCCAAGATCAGAATTAAAGGGGTCTCAAAATTTTCATACAATTCCAATATAAGGCTGTTAATGCGCCATCGTACTTAAAATCTAACATCAAAAGCCAGTTGGGGTGAGCCCTCGCAATGAAGGTCTGCTTCCTACGCCTCTGATTTCCCAAGAATAAACTCTGTAGGGCCTATGTACATAGGTGTATAAAGGAAACCTGTAGGCTATCGCAATTACTTTCTGTGTGTCCTGCTTATTGGCAAAACTTTCGAAACCTATTTCTTTCGGTATGGAGGAAGTTGATCGAAATGAATTTATGAACATGATATTTGTAGTGTAGAAAGACGCTTGTAGAAATAATATTTCTTTTACACCCCGATATGTCCCATGTCATCTCCACCTTCCGTCCTGAATAAGTGTTTCATCTCTTTTGGATGGGTATACACTTACAGATTTGCGAAAAAGTCAATATTTATATTTTTATTGAAAGACATAATTGTCCTGAATTATATCTGAAACGGAAAAAAAAATCTGAGGGAAACTCTCTATACGATCTCGCAGCAGCAGCTTTTCTTTTTAGACTGGACACTGTGTGTGGCTCCACAAACGCGACCTTGCGACCTGGGCTGTTTTCCAGGCGCCCTGACCAAATTTGGCTATAGTAAAAAATGGTCTTAAAAAGTGACTTTGTGACCTGGGGCCCTTATTTCCCGCGACCTTCGGACCTCGGGGGGGGGGGGGGGGCTCTGCACCTCCCTGTGTGTAAGCTACATGCGAGCGTAAAACCAACTATTGCATGCATTATAATATAATATGAACTGCCAGTCGATCGTCCACCTTATGTTATCTCAATCATATGATCACCCTTATCAGTAGTGCATCTAGTATCTTGGGGAAAGCGCGCTATTGAACAAGATATTTTCTCAGTGATTTTCCGACCGAATTTTACACTTTAAAAGAACACATATTTTTTCAATAAATGGCAGGGGTGTGCGCGCCCGTGCCCTACAAAATCTGCTACTGATATACTGATATATATATCATACCATTTATATAGGGCATAACTCGCAGTGGCGGATCCAGGATTTGACCCACCCCCTTTTCTTGGCAAAAGGAGGGGGCGCACCCCCTACTTTTGGGCTAAATTGAAGTCTAAAAATGACAGCTATAAAATTACTGGCAGAAAGGAGGCGTCGCGCGCCCCCTGTGCCCCCAGTTTAAATCCGCCAATGGATATAGGTATCAATATATCAAAATCCACACACTGTTCGCAATGTGATTTAAATATTGAGATCTGAAATTCATTCAGTGAAAGCATCAATACATTTTTTAAAGGATCTGCTGAACAAAATACATTAGACATTGAATTATTGCACGATCTTGGTACTCTGCATTTAGTCAAAGTCTAGTTTAGACAACAAGATTCTGACTTCCAGCAGTCATTATAAAACATACTGCTATATATTCTCTATATTGATATTGGGGTGTCAGCAAGAATTCGACTTTACGGGGGGGGGGGGGGGGGCAGAAGCAGACCCATAGAATATTTACAATATTTAGCTTAGCATTTCATGTGAGGTAATGCTGATCTGTGCCCCCATTTATATACATAAGGCTGTTTTCTTTCTAGATCTATATTTGATCGAACATATTACGTATGTATACACAGAAGGGTGATCTTCCCGAACCATTCCATCTCTTATATTTTAAAAGAATCAATGGGAAAACAAAAAAGAGAAGGCGAGGATAGGAGAAAGACCAGGGACTTAAACCCACCTAAATCAAGAATTAAAATCCACAATATTTATGTGGAATGATTAAACTTACTATGTACCACACAGTCCCAGAGAATCAGTACCGCTGTTCCTGGGACGGGTTAGCTCCTGAGACTTTGGCCCCGCCCCTGATGGTAGGCATGGAGAATCGCAAAATACCAGGTATAGGCAGGCTTGTAGATTAGAATGACCACTAACCTTTGGTCCGCTGAAGTTCGGAACAGGGCATTGAAAATAGTTCTGGGTAAGTAAGTAGCTTTCATATTCAAATACATTATGTCACACATCACGATTCCGTTTCCCCTCGGTAATTTGTGATTAAGGGCATAAATAAATGGTCGGCTTTGTCGGGCAACACCTTTACTCTAAATTTGTGTTAAAGTCATGAAAATCAATTTTCAATGAAACTTTAAAGCAGTTTAATTGATATCCATGTAGTATATTAATATCAAGTCTTGTGTCCTGTTGTTTCTTTTCAAAAGCAGATCAATAGCAACGGCTGCCTATCGTTGATAACCTTTTCCGTTACCAAAATTTGCTATCACACTTTTTGGTTAATATTAAATGATAATAGAGAAATTTGAAGTCATATCAACATTACATGGATCATGACTAGCATAACTGGAGTATAATTATGCATCTACATCTTCTCCCTATTTTGCTTTTTTTGCGTCTACCCTTTCCTTCGTTTTCTGCCTCGAGGGAATTATTTAACAATGACTATCCACTTCATTTGACAATTTGATCGGCATTAATTTGATATTCTCCACACATCGCTGAATCATATAATGTGTTGCATGTCAAGCTATACATATTACATTAACCTTCATGAGTTTGAATTTGCTGACGGTTCTCATTCAAAGTGGTGGGTAATATAATTATGCAGATATGTGCAGATTACCTCCACATCCTCAGGCAGCTTCCCTTTAGATATGAATTGATATACTCCTACTTTATAAAGCATGTAGGACATACCGGTACATGTACCAGCTGTGCATTTTAATTCATGGTGATTGGGATTGGAGGAACCAACTTCATTGATCAATATTGATTGGCATTTGCTATTGAATTATATCTTGCACGTCAAAAGTACAGGTTACCATAATAATGCAGTCTACTGGGATTTCGAAGGTCATAAGTAGATATTATGGGGTTGATTTTTGTGAATTAAAATATAAGGCGGGTTAGTCACATCAATAGAATGTTTTATAAACGTGTGCATGTTTTCACGATTCGTTGACTGTATGGGAGGTTAGTTCAAAACCCTAGGTGATAAAGGCCAATGCCATTTTAGACAAGTTTTATGGTATCAAGATATATCGATCTATATTGAACTTTTACCTTGAATTGTCAATCAAATATTATAGATATCACCCATGGAACTGAGGTTTCTAGTCCACTGGTTGGAATATAAAGGGCGCTCGATACAACATAAGGTGATCGATATTTAAGAAATCGTTAAAAGCGGGTTGATGGAGCAGAAGTTGTTGAATTACATGTATCAGGGGTAAACGTATATATGCAGTATGTATAACGGTATTTGAGCTCGGCATTTCGTGAGAATCTAATGTCTAAAAGTATATTGATATGAACCTGGCCCACCCTGGAGAATTAGGCCCGATCTGTAGGACACAGAGGCCGCCATGCACTTAGGGATGGAGAAAGGGTGGTAGCTTGGTAACTAGAATGAGCACATGTCAAATGATATTTTCAAAATAATGTGTGCAAATTTTCTTTGATCTTTTATCGTTAGCTGAGAATGCTGATGTTTGAAAGTTGAATCATATTTTACGATGTGTGGCTTGCGTGAGATATGCATGTGCTTCTTAGATAATTTTTACTTTAGTTCAGCATCAAATCTGTATAACTAGAAATTCTACTTTTAGAGAGATGGATATGGCAGCTCCTAGCTCCTGCCTCCTAAAAGTTAATATATCACTGTTATGGAGAGAGAAAAATTATTGTTCCCAGTCCATACTGGAAAACACATTCTAAATTTTCTGTTGTTATGTTTCCTACAATTCTAAGAATTCCCTTATCTAAATTGTATACGTTCTACTGTAGAGTCTATAGATAAGGGGTGGGAATTGACTGGGTCATGTTTACAGCCTTCCTGTGGAAGCAAACGGTTGTTGTGTTGTCTAGGTCTTAACTACAAAATGGGGTAAACTTGGTACTGGGAAGGGGGATATACTTTGTCTTATAGATAGTTTGCACACTACAATTGCAATTGCAACGCCCTATATTGAAAACGCTCACAGATGAGACATAACTTCTTTCTTTCGAAGTAAAATGCAAGTCATAGACAAGCATGGACATTTGTGAAAATGTTCTTAGATACAGCCAATACACTATTTCATAAGGGTTTTCACTTTTATATTTTCACTTGTTTCCAACAACAAGCCCGGTGGTTCCCTATTACTTTAAACTATATGTGGCACGATCTGCGAAAAGGGCCCTTAGTGCAAGGTACATTAAGGTCCCCTTTCCCAGTGTATGTCACATATATTATGGTTATTAACTTTTTATTAGCATGCATAAAACTATAAGTATACTGACTCCGATTAGTATTAATCCTATGGGAACTCATGGTGAAAAGCTATTGGGCCAAGTCATATTTTATGTGTATCAGAATATCTTTAACATTTGATGTCAACGTAATCCTCCATGCTACATTCAGAGGGGTTATAAAGCTGTGATGTTGTTTTGAGTTATAAGTGTAATCTATTTCTGATATCACTTCATGCAACGATATCCAAGAAAGGACAATTCCAAAACATATATATATCTGAGTGATATATGACAGTGAATATGATTGAAATTGAGTTTTGCAAATTGGTTCTGTCTATACCCCTCTGTTTATTGATTTAATTCCTGACATCAAACCACTAACCTATGATGGTTTGTCATGTATATTTTGTGTAGATTATGCAATGGATTGTTATTGCCCTATATAATGGTATCTTTCCTATAGTAACACTAGAATAATATGCCAAAGTAGCTACTGCGACGATTGGTGGAAATTGAATGGACCATATCGTTATGTGCAATTCAGTCCAGGTATTAGCATTTCAGTCATAAACGCAACGTGGAACCAGTTGGATTCAGAAGCACTTTGATTTATTACAGTTATGATTTTAACTGAATGATGGTGAATGGAACCATACATTGTAGTCCTCATGTCAGTAACAGCTACTTCGTCCACACATAATTATGATCTAATATATAATATATGTGCATCCATCAATAGAGAATTTATCCTTGGAATATCGATTTAGACGATTTCAGTAACAAGGCCCTGAACAAATGACACAGCCAGAATTATAGTTCAACTGTAGCTAATTATCTAAATCATCTGTCAGGTTTATTTTGATGGTGAATAGAAACCATTACATTCTTGGCATACATACTTCAAAGAGGGTCTTCATGGTCAAGATGCGTTACTAATATCTGTAATATAATATTGACGATGGTATGGTTGATTCTGGCTAATATGCTATGATGATTACAGAAATAGTATTTTTCGCTTTCATTGATTACTTGCCATAATCGATTAAGTATAGTTGTATGTAACGCATTTGGAAAGGGTTGCAAGGTGAAGGTATTTTTGCTGTACCTAATTGAGAAGAATTGATGTGTTTTTGCTTGAAGCAAGCATCCATGGATATACGTGCTCCATATTATGATAAAATCTGGTCAGATGAATAATTAATGAAAGAAAGGTTAGCACGTAACAGTATGTTCCGTTTGTGAGTGTATCAGGTCGTGACTATTTCTGTCTTCAAGGGCAATACTTCTGAAAGACATCCTCCTCCTCACCCACACACAGTTCATATATATATTATTTCTGCACTTATTCCCCAAAACCAGGCAGCTCAAACGATACAAATTGCACATAAGGCCATGTGGCTTAATTCAGGGAAATTGGATACACACCTATCGTGATTTGGCAGGAGACATTTCTGTTTTGGTGCAGGCAGATACTTATGCAAATAGTCAGGTACAGGTAATTGCCAATTTTTAATATTAGCTTTAAGAAGCTGACCTCTTTGGACCTAGAGTATTTGGAGGCCTTTCAAATGGGACGCGCCCGTTCATATATAAGGGGTGACAAAGCAGGAGTGAGGGGCGGATTGTGGGTTGACACGCAGGGGTTGACATCTCAGGGAGGTGGAAAAGGACAACCACACTTATTGGGCTTCCACATGAAAAGTAGGAATGTGTACAACAATACCCAGCTGGGTATGCTCTGAACCCATCATTCAAAGATTCAAAATGAGGCAGAGTCTTGTGATTATCTTGGATTTAAAATCATCAGAGGTTCCGCCTTAGAAGCCTAAGGGCAAACAGAGTATGGTGTCTTGCATGCCAGCTTACAGGATATGACCTTTACATTCTTAAATATTGTTGTAGCATTTTTAAAGTCGAAGTGAAAGCCTGTGATACCTAAACTGTGGCAACACGTTTCTCATAATTCCATGTTATGAAAGAATCCGACCAGATTTCTACACATGTTACACGAAGAAAATACCCATTTTGCCTATTTCACATTTCTCAATTGATATCGTTTTCTCAATGTGTATATAGGCTCTTCGCTCCCATCCAGCTTTCAATATATGATCATAGCAATCCAATAGCAATCCAGTTACGCCACACTTTTATGCTAAAGTACATACCAAATCGATGTTTTGACCGAGCTAATCTGAGCTACTCTCACCTGCTCTCCGTGCTGATTATACCTATTCCAACCGTCAAACAAAACACCCTCCATGGGTTAGAACTAATAGTAAATCACATGATAGCAGAGAATCGTTATTACCCCAACACCAATGATGACAAACCCTTGGTAGCCTCGTGTTCTTTTTTTCGTCCTCTATTATATGCATAATAATGATGCGAACCTTATTGTAGGCCTAAATGATTATGTACAAGGGAATAGTCATTCATTTTTAAACAAGGGGGTTTATTGGGTTCCGCCTGAGTGCTAAAACCTTTTCTACTCTCCCTCCCCTCTCCCGAGTGGGGTCCAACTTTTTGCGTCCCACTCTCAGCAGGGACTCAATTTGTTGCGGCCGATCTCTAATAATTTCTAGTTCTGGCTTTTTTCTCCTTCTCCATTACCATAGCCAGTTGTTAAAATGTGACCACTCCCTAACATGGTTGTAGAGTTCATTGTTTATTATTGTAGGAAATTTGTGGATATTTTTGTAGGAAATGGTTGCAACAGATAAATAGATATTGTGTCATTAGGGATGATATGGTTCATCTATAGTTGCGTTATTGCAGGACCATATATATTCATCTATTAATTTGTAAGTTGCTGTGCTGACACCCTATATAGCTATGGCTACAGCATTATAACCTTTGTGGATGACTGGAGGAATCTTCACTCTGCTACACCAACAGTATATAATGTGGCGTGATCAGCGCAGGGTGCACTAAGGTCCCTTTTCTGAAATATTACATGTTGCATACGCTCCCTTAATCCCATTGTTGGCGGATTCAAATATCCTAATTAACCTATTCACCTAAAGATGTACAAGCTGACCTAAGGTTCCAAAAGATGCAGGAGGCTGGCAGGCTTGGTGCTGTCGATGTAAAGCTAGACTACACATACACTGAGAGCTGAGTGGTGGTCGCACAGCACTCACTCGGTTCTGCAGGGTAAACGTAACCTACTCTGGTCCATTTGTATGCATCTCTTATAGTCCGCATGATCTGCCAATTGCCTCCATAGGCTCACCTATATCAATTAACAATGTGTCCTGGGTGTCTTGGGTAATTGTAAATGTAAGTATTCATAGTAGACATTGGTTATTTCTAAATGAATCAGAGCTATAGGCAATGTTCAGTTGATGGAGTGGTATAGATTATTCAGAATGTTGACATACTCTGTCATCCTATGCTCCTATATTATGAAATGATACTTTTGATGTTATTGCTGGGGAGTGTGTAAGCCCCGGGGTTCATATTTTAGTCCATTAATTTGATAGAATGATTACTTCTTGACGGACTTAAAGATCTGATGGAAACCCCACACAGCCAAAGAAAAACCTCATGTCAAGAAAATAAGATAAATAAACTTGTCTTTTTTTCTTGAAAGTAGAAAATTATTTTTGGCTGTGCAGAATTTTCAAGAAGATTGGGGAGGAATCACTTTCATCATTTTGCACTTTGAATTATCTCGTTTACAACGTACAGAATAACATCATTGATATTGGGACTACTAAAAAGATGCCCACGCCATAGCACTATATACTTAGGTTTTTTTCCTCGGGGTCTTCCTCAAACGTTGCATAGCTAGAATTATAAATGAAAATCAACAATCTGCCACTTTTATACATACATGTATAAAAGTGGCAGGCAGATTGTTGCTTTTCATTTATGTATGGTTGATAAGTATAACTATTGATGATAGGTGATACATTTTCTGGACAGATGTTCTACTACATAATCCAAAATTAGCAGCAACCAAAATTAGCAGGAACTAGATAGTTGTGTACTAGCTAGCATCCATGCACTCCCCTTTCCCAACCTTACATGCACACCCTCTGAGTATCATGAGCATCTATTCCCTGTAGGGGATGGAATGATACGCCAGTTTGTTTTCAAAGTAACAAACACAGTTGCGAAAGATGTGATAATGTTCCATAGATATGAGAAAACTTTACACAACCTGATACTAGTAGCAGTCTTCTCTGCCATGTGGTCTAGTTTGCTGTCCGTTGATTGGCTGAATCATGTCATCGTAACCTGCACTTAGTTCTACCAACCCACTGACCCCCTCCCACCCTCCCTCCCTCCCTCCCCATGCCCTGGATGTATTCACATATTACCCTGTTGTGATTGGCTGAGCTCAGTCACGTGGGTGGTTCTAGGTATGCCAGAGGCAGCCTGGTGGGTTTTTTACTGGTACAGAGAGAGGAGTATGAACTGCAAGTGGGTCACGTGACAAGGGTGATAAATTTGTCTGAGTTGTGCTAATGTACATGACTTGGCTAGAGCAGTGGGAGTAGATAGGGGTAGTGGGTGGAGGGGGGGTGGGTAGAGACTGAGGATGAGGGGTAGTGGAGAGAGGGGGTAGAGTTATTGGGAGTGTATGAGGGAGGGGGACAGGTACAAGCTACCAGCAGCTAGCGCCTCCTAGGCTCTCATGCCCTTGGAGCATGGCGCCTTAGCTTATTCTATAGTACACTTGATGCCATGTATATATGCTATCTTTATAACAATAAAAGTGATTCCCCTGGGATATACTGCATGCAGATGTCACAGCAGAATGATTGTGTTTGACCAATGTGTCAGAAGATTTGTGTTTTATTCCTAGCGGCTTATCCACAAATATAAAGCGTTCTTCTCCAGCCAGGGGACCTATGTATAAATAAATCACAAAGAAGGTCGACGTCAAGCTGAATTTAACTGTCAGAATTATATACAAGAAGCTTCCCTAGAGAAATTTAGTAACCTACGACACAAGAGAATGTCAGCCACTTTTACAGATAGTGTGCAGGGATCTAAATATACCTGGGGTGGGGCCCATGAATTTGTTTCATTTTGGAAGTTTGGCCATTTATTAATAATAGGGGGGCTGGTGGAAATATTTTCTGCCCCCCCCCTCAAGAGGGGTTCCACACACACACACACCCATGTTGTCAGAAATTGACCCCTCCCTTATTTCAAATTTCGTATGTCTTATAAGCGGCTATTCCATATAAAGAAATAGGTGAAATATTGCCCTATTCCCACGTTGGTTGGGCCCACCTACGCAACTTATTTCTATTCTAGAAATAAGCTCTTAAATGGGCACAAACTGGTAGTGTATACTACATGTATTACCATATTAAAATGAGAGTACATGTTGTTTCATGCATATTCCCTATGTAGGTAAATTCGTTATGGGCCCCTACCCTGGAAATGACTTGAACTTTGATGACATTTGGAGGACAGCATCTATGCAGTAGCCACAGATGCCCTTGCCACTGGTTCTAATTAAGGATAAAAAAAAAGATCCGTCAAATGAATACATGGCCGGCTACAGGGTGACAAAATATAGGCAACATGCCTAGATGCATATCTGCCATATATAGTTATTCAAGAGGGCATGTGGCAAGCTAGGCCCCTCATCTGTCATAAAATGTTTGCTACATTGGTACAACGCAACTTCAGATACCTCAGATATCAACTTGCTGTATAGCCACTTACTTCAAGAAATTATGACCAAAAGTTTAAAATAATCGCTTTTCGCCACTTTCTGTCTTCACTTTATCATTTTTCACAAAGATGATAGATGATAGAGTAAGGGATGTAAAGTATGAACGGGGGCCCGGACGGGGTTGCCCTGCTCGTCATGAGTGAGACACAAGAAAGCTATCTATTTAACGTTTTGATACAATTGATTATCGACTTTATTTTGTACGGTCATCTTATAAAATGTTTCATAACGTTGAGATAATTATGAGTCACATTAACATGTCTTACATTGCGTTATACCCATTTTATGAAATTTAATATACGACAATTAAATCCACCCAAAGAATTCAATTTAAGTAATAAACTTGTTAAGTCTAACAATTATGAATAATTCAAGATGATGTAGAACAATTATCATTGACATGCTAAGATTTTTGAAGTTACCAATCCTGTGGGGGTGTGGGAGAGAAGTTGAAAGGTTTTTGCGGAAGGTCAATATATTCATATATAGGACATCCTAGTGTGTGTGTGTGTGTTGTCAGTCCCCGTATTTATAGTCTGCTCCCAACTATAAGCATGTAGTTTGTAGTTTAATATTTTATTTGACCATAATATCGCATAGCGTGGGGCGCTTCTCAACATATGATCATATAGATTAGATTAGATAAGGTTTGTCAAATATCGTTACAAGTTTGATACACCAATTATTGGCAATATTAGCCTTAAGAAGAGGATTGTAACGTATTAAAAGATAAAGGGTCCGCAAATACAATGCGCGATATATGGGATGTTTGTACTATTCCAAACTCGTTCCTGACCCATATTATCTGATCCGTGATAACACATGTGATATATCTCGTATACTAAGCATATACTACGATTTCTAATCCATTAAGGCAATTACAAACTACGTTTACTGAACAAAATGTTCAGATTGAATCCCGTTGAAAGGGGCGGACGCGATTCCGAAAATTTTCAAATTTGCCCTTACTTTGGTAAACTGGCGTTGCTAAATAAAATGATCTATGCCGTCAAAAACATGTTTCCGCAATGCGCACACATGTGTTGTACATGTTAATCTACGACATTTGCTTTCTACGCGGGTTATTAATATTGAAAACGCTAACTTTGTGGACGGTGTCAGAGGAGGAGACGGCGTCCGCGTCCGTCCGCTCCCGACGCCCACCTCTGGCGGGGCATTGGGCGCGCGACCGCGATGGTCTATTTTGCATTTCAAATATGCACAACTTTGTCCTACTATGCCATCTCATGCCCATAATCCATTAAAGTAGCAGATATTATGTTTTTTATATGAAATTAAACTGCTCAGAGAGAAACGGTTATATATGTGCTATTGACAGGTTACGCGGACACGACTTTTAACCTCTCAATTCCGGATTATCCCAACGAGACCCACTGTCAAGTATTTCTGTTTTTCTTGATTACACGAAGAAGTGGTCATGTTTATGTAGGTTATAAATAGATTATTATCTATTGTTTGATAATGATAAATAGCTTAATTTTGATGGACATATAGCCTGACACACATTACATAAATGTGATTTGAGCGGCAATTTCTAGCTTCAAAATCTTTGCACGGCAACCCACAGGAATAATTCATTTCTATGAACATATTCTGATGAAGTTCACGCGTCTGTATGTATATTCTAACTAGAAAATATCAATGTAAGATACTTTGTCAGGAGGAAGTCAAATCAATATGTGGCCGTAACACACTGACTGGAATTAAGATTTTCATTACAGTTGTGGCGCGACCAAATGTATAGCTCAACCATGCCTCAATATATCTTCCCACGGATATAGTTCTGATATGAGACCAGGAAATATATTGGGACGGTGAGTGTAATATGGCATAGTAAGGTATGTAAGCAAATATAACTTACCGATGTGGATACATTGCAAATTCGCATGCAGTATGGGAAGATGGTAGAGGTTATACATGTCGCAGAATGTTTTCAGTACTGACACTGTCAGTGTCCGTCGTGAACTCACATCCCCATGTGCCTCACCAGTGTCAGATTATAACATCGGAGTACTCCCCGTGAGAACAATAGGCTAATCAATATATATCATGGTGAACCAGGTTTGAAATAATTTTAAAAAGAGCAACGGCACCATGTCACAGCCACCAGGCCATGATATCTGGTAAAAAGTCCTGGAATTTTGGAGAGTGTATTTCAACTCTAACACGACCCTACCTGGTCTAACCTGAGGCACCTTCATAATATATCATTTTAAATGGAACAGTTTTATGCCTAATTTTTTTTATAGTTGCATGGAAAGTGTACAGAGATGTTCTGATGTACATTGGTGGGATAGTGTGGACCATGCATTCTTTCTGATATTCCAAGGCCAAGAATAGATACTTTCAAACTTGCAATCAACATGGAAAAAAACACATTTCGGCTGTAGGCATTAGTACTCCTTGTTCCTTTGCCCCCCAGTATCCAGCCTATATGATTATGAGTATATACCATTATAATAATATCACTTCTGTTATTATACTATTAGCCTATGCAATCATCTGTGTAATTTGTTCATGAAATAACCCCGCATTGAGGTGAATGTCCAATAAACTTTTCAATACTTAAATAATTCTATGAGATAATAGATCAACTAGCAAAACAAGCTACCTTTTCAACGTAGCACCATCCGGATTCTACCTAGCTAATAATTGCTGTGGCATGTCCTTTATTGTATGATATGTTACGTATTTGTTCTCCTGACCATTGCTCATATTATGCAGATAATGCGCTTGATTCTAACGTTTTCTTGATTATCATTATGCACATCTCTTGAAGGATTCATATAATATATATAAGCATGCAGAGGGGTATTGTGATCCAAGAGGAAATTGACAATGCTACTAGAATCTCGTGTGCTCTGAAACAGTACATCTATATGCATATATCTTGCAAATATGCAGAGTGTCATGGCCTCCTGAAGATGGAGGTATTCAAAATAGCAGTGAATACTTAAATGATCCCAATCTCAAATAACACCTTGGACAATAACGTGGTATATCATAATTTCAAAAAAAGGGTAAGATTCATTATGGATTCATTAACGATCCACATGGCTAATTACAATGTGAGAATGGTTTCTATAGGAACCATTCATCTTTTATTTGGGACTCGAAACATTATGTTACGTTTCAATTGAGAAATAAGTACACCCTTATTCACATGGGGTGCTCCATGCGGAACATCACAAGCACCATTATAAATGAACGTTCAAAACAGGAAAGATTCCCCAGTATTTCATGTTTTCATGTGTTCCACAATATCTCCTGAATAATATATTAGCTGTAGAGGATGCTACCCTTTCACCTCGGAATATCTGGCTGGTGGTGCATAACTTTAGGTCTAACATTGTTATGTTACTGCTGAAAATGCTAGTTATATTGCAACAGAATAACTCCTCGGAGTTTCGATGAAAGTTTAAATCCTTGTTAAATAACAGTATATGTTTTGAAGGGGTAGGGGTGCCCCCCTCCTTTTAGAGTTTGAGAGTACAGATTCTATTTGCCAAATTCAAACCTCAATTTGGCAGAGGCAGGAGATATACTTAACAATAGTGGCCGCTTCACCTCTTAACTTTCAGTCGCTTCCCCTCCTTTTCCAAATTCTGGATCCGCCACTTAATCATTTATATGTTGCACTCCATCTGCATCCAACTGCTTCACTATTATTGTCAAATACCTGCAGTTTCTCCCACCGTTATGGGGTGTTGTGTGATACAAAGACGTCCAACACATGAAGATCTCTGCCCAATCATTTACTTGCAATTAATAGACTTACTTATGACTCCATTGCACATACAGATACAGACAGCTATACTCTGCACCAGCACCCTCCTCTATACCTTTATATTTCACTTACTAGAGAATACTAGGGTACACTCTTATAAACTACTACTGTCCATATATCATAAAGAAAGACATGACGATCAATTTGATAAGTCTGCATTCTTTAACTGCTGAAGCTTTAAGAGTGAGTGGCGATTTGGGTTGAAATAAAAATCGTACAATCCCTACAATAACATTTTGTTGATGGATAGTGTATCTAATGCACACCTACTCTAGGCCTTGAATGTATGATTTCCGCCTTAAAAGAAGGAAGATACGGGCATATTGCGACCCCATCAGGTATAGGTACCTTGCGATGGGAAGATCTATATTTTCCCAGAATCTATATGGTTATAAAATAGGGTAACTGCTTTCGCTTACACCATTTCATTATTGTAGGAGGGACTGGATGGTCAGGGGTAAAGTGAATACTTTATGTACAAGTTGAACTAAAAACACTATTGGTTAAGTGGGGACCTCGTTCTTTGATATCTATATTCTATTATTTAACGTTTGCTCAATTCATTCTTCGAATTATCAGGTGCCAGGAATATGAATCTTCAATCAAAATAAAGTTTATATATTATTTGGTATTGCCAATCTCTGAATTTGTCAACACCAAGCTCAGACTCTATGCTTTGGTGTTTAATATTTTCTTGTTATTAGCTTCATGGATTGTTGGCAACACATCTGCATCCTATACATGTACTATTGATTATCATTAAGGCAGTGTATTACACTTAATACAAATAGCTATGAAGAATATGTGTGGTTATCCACAATCAGATAATACATATCAATGTATTTCCACATAAATGTGTTACATTAATTGACATAGATTTACAGCATGACATTCATGTGTCTGTTTTCTATAGTCACCAAGCCTTCTTATAGGTATAAGACAATTAACATATAGTAGAACCTGACCCTGTGTACATTGACCAATATTACCAACTATTTTGTCATGGTTTCCAGATGCGCCCCGATCAATCCTAATTACATCACAAAATAGAATAACTACATGTTGATCTGAAGATCCTCCTGGTCATCAACCATCACAAGCATAGTAAAGGTAAGCACTCTATTGATACCACCAAAACTATTCTTGTTATATTCTTTACAGATATTTGTGAGCAGGCAAGCAGAAAGGATACTCCGTGCGGGATTAGTTCCGATTTTTGCCACCAGGGGGGCGCCACTATGGCCTTGAATGAAAGAAAAGGGGTAAAAATAGCTCTAGGGTACTTTTTTCTGTAGAAAAAAATGGGAATACACAAAACATTCCATTTCTGGTGAAAAGCCTCCATATTTGGAATGTAAAAAGAACGTTTTGAGGCCTAAATGAGTGTTGTTGTTGATGTATGTTGCCATGGAAACATGATTTTCATTCCAAATACAAAAATTAAAGATACCCTTTGACGGAATGATTCATGGGGGTTACTATGGTCAAAACAGAATAAAAATACCATTCCTAGATCAAATTTTATGACTAAAAGAATGAAAATGTATGATTTATTTGTCATTATCATCATTATGCTGATTAGATAGGGATATCTGGGAAAATATGAGACTTAGAGCTTATCGGGCTTTTTGATAGGGCCATGCCCACATATATTCAGGAAGCCATTCCTCAAAAACTAGAATTGATATCTTCAAGTGTAATATATCACTAGAAAGCTTATGACATCAATTTTAAATTTGACTTTTTACTTGGAGTATCCTTTTCCCTTGCCTCTACACATTTGTTTATATCCCTTTGGGCCCATATCTTATTTTAGGGTCTAAACCAGGTCAATATGGTTTAATTATTAAACCTAAATCACATTCTGGATTTGATTTCCGATCAAACTCAGTACCCTCTTCCTTTCTGACGCACATGATGTTCCCCCGCTTCCATCCAGCCTAGTTTGAGTTTTGAGTGATCTTACTCATGGAGCGTGTACATTCCAATTCTATATCAGGGAAGAAACAAGTTCCTAGGGGAATGGTATTGTGAGGCATGGTTGATAAATCATGCTTAAGACCCTTTGAATTTAAACATCTTGATTCTAGATTATTCACAGAGCGTCTATAGTCCACAGAACCATATGGGTGTCCCATGTATATTCTAAGGGTGGTTACTCTTCAATTTTACATAGTGTATACTCTAGGAGTGTACTCAGGGGATCATGTTGACACCTTGCTTGGTACTACATTTGCATACACCTGTCACACCTACAATAAGGGCATGAAGACTTATATGTCTTGGAGGCACATAAGAAGATGTCTCATGTGCAGTAGGTACCATAAAAGGACCATTCATGTATGGATTCAAGTATTGAAGGTCGGTTAGAATATGCAGCATTTTACAGCAGACCTTTAGAGTACTTTCTCCTCATACAAATAGCAGGTAAGTAATGTATTTTGAACGCTTTAAGGATGCTTTCAGTTGCTGTCATGATTTTGTGTATTATTACTATGGACACGTATACAGGCATGGGGGAACAAGGTTGCTCAAGGCGATGGATATTGGCATGGTGTACCTGTATCTGAGAGCAAGGAATGTAAAATGTTTGCATAAATATGCGCTGTGATACCGAATAGTATGATGTACAGTCCTATGTATATCTGTGTGTATGTATTTGCATGGGCCATTGCAATATATCCATTCTCCCTATAAATTGTCATGTAACAAATCTATAGGATAGCCGCACGTCAGATATATTTAAAATTGTGTAAAAGGTTTGTAAATACAATTGAGTTTGAGTTTAGATTTTTATTTGGGTGGCTGACTACTGATTGATAACCCTCTGTGCTATTACTGTGCTAGAACCAGCTTCATAGGCTGATGTGGTGAATTGGTATACGTTGCTCACATCAATAATGACAACGTATATATGTGAGACCCAATTCTCAGAGGAATATACCCAATTGTGTATCTCCTAGTGTCCACAGTATATCTGCTATTATGCTCTTTTTGTTAATCCTTACTGGCAACATTCTATTCAGATTCTTGAGTTAGTTCATCACTTAATGACATTGTTAATTTGTTATGAAAGACCTATGTGAGATTATCCCTTGCTGATGATATCAAACACAGATCTTAACAGCCAATTAGCACAGATCTCAGGCTTATGTTACAATGCACTTTATATATTTAGGCAATGCACAAACTATACAAGGAAGTGGTGCGTTAACCATGTATAATGTGCCTAATCCAGCATAATGTTCATTGAACCTAATGGGTGATTTAATTGAGAGATTTCATGAAGAAAAAGGACTGAACTTCTTTACATGTCATATTGACCTGTGCCCCCCCCATAGAGCCGGTTAATACTGGATAAGAAACTACGATCATAACTTGTCTAGCTCTCCATATAAGGTAGCCAATGGGGTTTTGATAATCTATCAATCAACTTCCTTGTCGCAGCCTTTTGTATCAAGTCCTTATTGTCTATGCTACACATGTCTCATTGGTCAAGTACCGTATGTGGTAAAGACCTGGACATGAAATCAATTGGAAAAAGTGAAGAGAGGTATGGACATAATATTGTACATACTTAATAATTAAGGACAACTCAGAATACCTTGGAAAATATGAACGTTTTCAGGCTGGTATTTGGGCACCTGGTCTGAATAAAAGGCAAATTGTTTCACAGGAGAGCCTCGATCTTTATGCCTTGCCTTGGCATTTAGCAAGCAGGTATTCTCTTTCCATACACATTTGAACCTGAAGACCACCCAATGCAAGGAAGGGGGAGCATTGATAGCTTCTTTGCTTGCCAGTGAAAGGTTGTTGTGGCTCCTCCTTTTTCGTGCCATGGTAAGTAAACAGTTCTACGAAGGCATGTGCAGAAAAAGACAACATATACACATAAAACTATTATTCTTATAGCTCGCGAATTAACTGATGCTGATGTGATTTACCTTTCTGGCGATATTTTATGATATGCTTCCCACACTAGAACTTTGTATGGATTTAGATATATATTTGGGATATACCTTCATGTAATTGGTATCACTGACATATCTTACCTTCTGAATTACATAGTAATAGAAGTTTTTCAATGACTTGGAAGCAATAACCAGACTACTCTCTGTAGTATATCACTGTGAATCTATCCATGATATTACCCATCCCTTCTCTCATAATAACTTGAACCTTGTTCTTGTGAAATAAACAAAGCAGTCAATATTACATAATCATATTTACATTAGCAATCCCATAACAAGCCTATCCAATACATTAGAAACAGCAATGCTGCACGTAGGGTAAAGCAATTGGGTTGTCTTGGGAGTCAGAATAATAGTTTGCCACTACTACAGGGTAGTGGGAGGGGGTGAATTTATCTCCCCACCTACCACCTGGAACTCCCGCCCCCACGATAGGTAGCATATATATATCATAATGAGTTGTACTCTGCACAATACAATTTATAAGTGAGAGTAAACTAGCGCCAATTACCTCCCCCCCCCCTTCTTGCAGGTCTCACTCAATTGCCATAATAGTTTGTGAACTCACACAGCATGTTTTGGAGAACCCCCTGCGGACAGACTAATTTATAGAGCCAAAGATCAGAGGTCACAAGAAGAATGGTACAGTACGCACCTGGCACGTGACCGCAGTGCAGGGGTCCTATTGGCTAAAGCTGGCATTGGAATCCCATTGGGTTCCACTGGGGTGTTCTTTTCTACCTCCAATGCGTTGAATATTTGAGATTTATCCTGAATTCTGCAGGATATTTCTACAATTTCTCAGTGATATTCAATGAGAATAATGGTCGCTGTGGTGCATCCTAGATTATTGGTCTGTGACAATCATGTGTCTAGGAGGAGCCAATCACAGAGCGTCTCTCCCATAGTTATAACCATGTGTCAATAAGGGTATCCTCCATGATAGATGTGTCATAACAAAAATACGTGTAGATCAATGGGGATTGCATACCCTCCATACCAATGGTTTAATACACTGCATGGGAAAAATATTGCATGCAATATCCTTCGAGGATAACAATTATTGATAATGGATATCCATGTTTGGATCAAAATGTTATATCTTTCTACTGGTTTCAGACTGCCTCAATACTTTAGATAAGCTAGCCAAAAGAGGGCTAGATCAACATATGTACTAGATCCTGGTATTATCCCTGGTAAATGCTCTGCTATCTATGGTCACCCATTGATATAGTGTCCTACCATGGTACCTACTTGACCATGAATATTCATGATTTCTATGTCACGTGACCCAGCATCCATGCCCCCCTGGGGTCTTTGCTGGGGGTAGATGAGGCGGACCACACTCTGATTGGTCAGCTAGTTTTATAGCCCTCGTCTCGTATTGGTCAGCTAGAGTATTAACACCCACGTGATCTCCATACCCCCACTAACCCCCCCCCCCCCCCACCCCTGGATGGACGTTAATGGTATATGAGTGCATTGGTGTGGGTGGAAAGGGTATGGAGGGTAGGATTGGGGGTGGGGGGTGGGGGGTGGGGGGTTGGGGGTCAGGTCAGAATATGTAAGCACTGAGCAGTTGGCACAGTTCTATCCGACCATAATTGTAATGATTATTCGTGTTTGGCAGTACTTTGTTATGAATTGGCTGTCATTTATTTCTGATACGATATATTAGGTTCATCCGGTGCAGAACTGTGATTTTCCATGCGCCTTATCATACCAGGTGAAGCAGTGCACTTTATACGACTTAAAAAGTTACAAATAAAGGAAACTTATTATTTTTTACACTTGAGATGTTCATATGATGTTGAAGTGGAAAGTAGAATATAAGAGCAGGGTACATAATATTCCATGTGCTACTTATCCCTACATTTGTATAATTATCAGCAAGCACAATAAATTGCCATAATTTCTGACCATAGTGGGAACAATTGCTTGTACATATGTACATATTCATCTGCTAAAGGGTAGCGGCCATGCACCTTGGCTGTCTGTATAGATTCCCCAGTTTGACCAGATTGTTTTTAACCTAGTGTTCTTTTTAATTGAATGGGGGTAAATTATCAAATGACCCAGCAGAATACGGGGTATATATTTTTCTTCAGCCATATGGGAGGATCCAAAATCATATTACTTAATATTTATTATGATTATTACGATATAAAGTATTTGGTCATCCTAAACTGCGGCAAGACTTGACAGAAGGCACTATAATTATCATACAATTTACTAGGGTGATATATATCATATATTATGTCAATGATAAAATGGTCACGTATGAATCATCCCGGTATAGTGACGGAATTAAAGGGGAACAATACATGTTAGGGGATTCTTCACTGTAAGATTTACCCCAGTAGTTCCCATAAAACAATATAATTATATTTATTCTTGATAAGATACATCATACTTTAGTCATGGATGTGAAAGATTGGATTAAAGATTATTGTTTTGTGTCCCTATATTCAAACAGCGTCGTTACCCTGATTAAACTGTATTTGTGTATCAACTGTGGACGCTTCAGAATCAGAAAATACCTTGAATACCTCCCTCACATAAAGATCATTCTGTCTCCTAATCTTTGATTCGGTCTCCTAATCTTTGATTCAGTATGTCCACACTATCAAGCAACCTGAGGCATTCCTATGTCTACGTATTAAGCAATAGGGATCCAGACATGCAATTTACACCGCACATGCATGGTCCTATCAATTCCCGACTTCAATCAATTATAATTAGATAAACAGATAGTTATACTTTCACCTTTATTCAAAGTTGATTCCCTATCAAGCAGTAGCACACACCTGGCCATGACTAGTAAAGATGTGACACTACTTCCACCGCCTCTACTTTTATCATGTCCATAGAACCTTGGCATTGGCTCTCCAGAGAACTAACCCCACACATAGTGCAAAGAAACCATGCGAAATTCCAAGCTTACATGTGTGTATGTGCCTGTTATTGTGCAGCTATGAAAAATGATGATTTGCCAAAATTACAATGATGAGGGGTATGAAATCGGGGTTTATTTAGTGTTAAAAAATGATAATGGTATTCTATAAACATATTTATTTATTGTAAAAACTTTAGATTAATTTAGTATCAGTATGCTGCTTCTCTCACATAAAATAATTAGCTTACCATTAGTCTTGCATGGTTCTTAAAGTGCAAAATAAGCATACTTGTACTATAGATGTATATCTATAGTTAGATGTATTCATAGACGTCATTGGGCCAGTATGCCCTTATATAGCCGTAGATTGTTGGAATTCCACATGGGCATACAGCTAGGTTATACCTAGCCTAACGATCCACTCCAAATGAGTTTACAAATAACTCTTCTAGCTATTTTAACCTGGATGCAGGGAAGTATATGCCTGATCGATTCCACTGTCGGATCTGATGTGGCACAATGCCTTATGTTCCACACTCTTATACCTACCACTTTGGGAAAATGCAAATATAGAGGGTATAAACCTATATAGGGTAAACACATGGCATGATGCGCAAATGCATTATGAGATGTGTACTGCTACCAGCGACCAATTTCATTGATTATACCTACAATTATAAATATCATCTGCCCCACTATATACCACTGATTCCTAACCAGTATCAATCAAATATAATGATTGAGAAAATAAACTGTATATAGGTATAAGGAAAATCGTATTTTTTTAATACAACACTATCAGTTCTGTTTTATAATAAATAAAAAGAAGTACATCGCGGCGTCCCAACGGGGACGGAACATTGGTTTATACCAACCCGGTACAAGAATATGCGGAGAAAGTGGATGAAAAAATCATGGATATGACAGCGGATGGAGAAATCTCCTTCCTGATGGCGGGGTCCATGAGAAACATCCGACCAAGAACCCCCCACATCTACTTTCTACCAAAGATTCACAAAGGAGTCACCCCACCACCAGGCAGACCAGTGGTGTCAGCAAACGGCTGCCCCACCGAGAAAATATCTGCATTTGTGGATGCTTTCTTGAAACCGATGGTCCCAGAAATCACCTCATATGTAAAGGATACAACAGACTTTATAAACAAGGTCGAAAACCTAGAGCAACTCGAAGAAGAGGCAATCATAGGGACACTAGATGTCACCTCCCTATATACCAACATCCCCAACGATGAAGGTATGGCCGTCATCCTAGAGAAACTCACATCCATAAGAGACCCCAGACTAATGCCGAAAAACCAGAGTCTGGTGGACCTTTTAGAAATGGTCCTAAAAATGAACCACATCCAGTTCAACGGGCGACACTATTTACAGAAAAGAGGAACGGCCATGGGTACCAGGCTAGCCCCCTCGTATGCAAACTTGTTCATGGAAAATGTAGAAATCGCAGCCCTACAAGGCCATGACAAAAAACCGGAAATCTGGCTCAGATTCATTGATGACATATTTTTCGTGTGGACACACGGGAAACAAGAACTCGACAGATGGATAAACCATCTGAACGACTTTCATGACACCATCAAATTCACGGCAGAAATCTCGAAATATGAAATTAGTTTCCTAGACACCAGAGTAAAACTGGACACGGAAACCAAAAAACTGTACACGGACCTGTACAACAAACCGACCGATGTAAACACCTACTTAGACTACACATCGGCACACCCGCTCTCCACAAAAGCTAGCCTACCATATTCACAGATACTCAGGATCTTCAGAATATGTCAAAAAATGGCAGACTTCGAAAAACACACCAGGCAAAAAATGCTAGAGTTCATAGAAAAAGGGTACCCAGAGGTGATCCTAAAAGAGGCTCTAGCAAAGGTAAAATCTCAGGACAGACGTGAATGTCTGAAAACCAAACCGAAGAAACCAAAAGACAAAGACACATCATACCTGATCAGTACCCACAGACCAGGGAACAACATCATAAACAAAACCGTATCCAAAAATTGGGACAGACTAGGGTCCTCAAAAACCACCAAATTCTTGAGGAGAGGGGGCCTAGTGAAAGGCCAGAAACGCCCTAAAAATCTGAAAGACCATCTAGTCAGAGCAGCCACAAACTACCCCACTTCTGATGACGAGGAAGACGGGATTTTTGGAGGCAAACCACCGAGTGACCCAAACACAAAAAAGCCCAGAAATAAATGTCGAAAGCTCTTTTGTGACAAGTGCGCGAAAATCAGCAAAACCGGAAATGTTACTTGTAGCATCACGGGGAAAAGCTACTCCACAAAAACTAACGTAACGTGCGAGAGCTCAAACTTGATATATTGTCTACAGTGCAGAAAATGTAAAATGCACTATGTGGGCAAAACGGAACGCGCCATCAAGGGCAGAATCTACGAACACACCAGATCAGTAAAGAAAAATGAGGGAGAGACGGATGTCCCTTGGCACTTCAACCAGTGCGACCACAACAAGGTAGCCGACATGGAATTTCATATCATGGACTACATCGGCAGACATCCAAAAAGCGAAGAAGGGAAAAGGCTGCTCGCCCTAGTGGAATTCCACTGGATCGAAAAACTCCATAGTCATGCCCCAAAAGGCATGAACACACAGGACGGCTCACATGGGTGAATCGGCAAACAAGTCCTCGTTCACAAAACTAAACAGTATTTTATTTTGTTGAGACACCCAGCCATAGCTAGCCCACACAAACCAGCGACTAAAAGACGTGCACGAGCACCTCTAAGCAATCCTAAAAAAATTGTTGTTGGATAGGCCCAATAATGGGAAACCATTAAAAGGCCAATATGCATGTAAAAATAAATAGAAAGCTGTGAGAGGAGGCAAGTCCACTCTCAATATTTATTACATATACAAAATACACATGTAACGTATTTATGTATACGAGTGTCTACCACCTGATGATGACGCCGGAAGGGTCGAAACTACAAAAGTCAAGTTGACCCATAATCGAGTCAACTTACACCACTGAATCATTGGTTCATATGATTCAGCACTAAGCCCAATTCCCACCAAAGGGTATATAAATAAATAAATATAAACTCAATATCAACCTCATGTAGGATACACAGCCAGAGTCACATTAAAATATTATAGGGGCCGAGCTAGTCCCCAATAATAGTAATAACACACATAAAATTGTAAACACAGGTACATTGCCAGTGTCTAGCAAAAAGTGCACTTGTAAACAAATGTCAGTGTGGCTGAGCCTCAGCTTGGCCAGTGAGTGACCAGCTGACCACAGGTTGACCAATGAGACCCAATGGAGGGAAAAATCATGCATAATTATGTCCAGCTGGATTTTGCCAGCAGGTTTGGCGGGCACTTTTGTAGTTGTGGTCAAAGACAACACACTCCTCGTTCCTACAACATTGTTTCTACACAATCCGAGCAATGTCCGACCAGACACCGAGCGCCAGGGCCCCCATCCGGGGAGAGGGCTCGGGGGAGAAGCGACCCCATTTGTTATTGGGGAGCCAACCTGAGTCTGGGTCAGACGATACATCTGTATTTGTCGACGGAGAAGGGTCTAACAACTTACCATCTACGTCAGGGGGTAGTGGTCACTTCAAACGCTCCATTGACGCTATGTTAGACCATGAGGACGAGGGAGAATCGCTGGAGGACCTGTCCGAGGACACGCAAGGACCGGCCCGTAAAAAAAGCCGCTCATCGCTCAAAGCCTCGACGAAAGTCGCTCCTGGCCCCTCGGAACCTGAAGACACCGAGCAGACAGTGAGTATAAGCCGAAACAAAGGCTATAAGCAAACCTCAATCCATAGATATTTCCCTAACTGTACATTTTCGGTCACCAACACCGATAACAAAGCCATTTGCAATAATGTATGCTCCCCGAGCGTCGGTAAACAACACCGGCGCTTCGCGGAGCGCAGGCGCTTCGCTGAGCGCGGCGTTCGCCTATCAGCCTCAGTCAGCGCTAAGGCGACATGCCCCAGCGCTAACGAGACTACAAATATACACACTGTTTCTGAACATAACAACCTTCAATTGACTATTGCAGACCCAGTACTACAAAACCTGATCGACCTAGCAACGGAGAGCGATGAAACCACCGCCCTCCATTGTCAAAACTGTAAAAACTCACAAAACACTGAGGCACGTAGTCGAACATTCGGCACTTCGGCGCCCCATCTGAGACTGAGTGCCCCAGTGTACACAATCGGTCGCTTGACCGACTTGGCACCAAGCCAAAATATAAATACAGTCAGTAGCCAGGGGAAAGCAATGCACCGCTCAAACCAGGACCTACTTGACAAAAACCAAAAATCAGTAAATACCAGGCCCAATGCAATGCAATGCAGCGGGCACTGTGAAACTGACAAAACTAACAACACAGTAAATACCAGGCACTCAGTGCACTGTGAAACTGTGAAAGATACAGTAAACACCAGGTGTAAAGCAATGTACTGCAATACACACTGTGAGACTGTACACTATGAAACAGTAAACACCAGGTACACCCCCACAGGCCTAGGCCTAGATAGGGGTGTACACTGTGAGACTGTCCACTCAAACACTCAGGGCATCCCAGATGCCCAGAGTAATCGGGACCATGAATCTCAACCTGAGAACACGGAACCCCCCGATAAAAATAAAATTGAGAAAAAACAAGAAAATAATGCAACTTTTTCTTCTTTTTCTTTGTCTAAACAGATTGATGCCCTACTGCCACCAGTGTGTAAAAGCATGTGGAGGCACGCGAAAAACCAGGGGGCACAATGCACCAAGGCCGGCCTCAGATCCGAATACTATCAAAACCGGTTTGATGGTAAGGAAGTTGAACCGATCACACTGGGGCTCGACAACGCCGAACCATGGATGTACCGAGAACCGGCCCGCCAACAGATCATCAAAATAAGGAAGGCCGCTGCAGTCCAGATAGCAGCGGTTGGTGCGCGCACTTATAAGCAGATGGCTGATGAATACGACGCCAGCGCACACGGCAACCTGGACGTAACCCTGTCCACCGTCACCCGCCTGGAAGGCGAGGACGTGGCCCGGGCCAAGCTCGCCCGAACCCGCAAAGTCATCGACCGAAAGGTGGACGCGGAACACCTAGACGAGCTGAAAATACTCCAAGAGAGGCAAGATGGGGTGCAGGAACGCATACCCACTGACGACCAGATTCTTGACCCGTTCAAGACCCAGCGGGAGTCGCACAAGAAGACAAACGCTGCAAAGAAGGTCGAGATGGAGAAGGCCAAGGAAGAGATCGCTCGACTAAAAGAAATCGTCGAGGGTTTTCGAAACTCCTCCCGGGGGGGGCACCACCGGGGGGGCCGATACTCACGCCCACGACGACCACGAGGACGCCAAAACAGAGGACGAGGCCGAGGAGAAAGCCAAGACGAGACACGAGACCCGAGGCTGACCATCGGCACAAGAGCCAACAACCAGTAATCTCATTTGAAACAACAGATATGTCTGATTTGAAACAAATAAAAGATACTGAACAGTGCGATGAAGTTTTGTCTGATTTACCTAAAAATGTTGTAAATCTCTCAGATAAGACCCTAAGTCAAGATGAAGAAAATCTATTGAAAAAAGGTCTAAACTTCTGCCCAGTAGTAAGCAATATATCAGAAGGCGATATAAAAATTGAACTGGATAAATTTCACAATTCTTTGAGAACCAAAACGTTTTTTCATAAAAGCAAAAATGAAAACGGTAGCGGCCAACTGAGACCAGGGATTGATCAAAATCAACCCCTGATCACAGAGTGCTGGGGAAATAAAATCACTCAGACAAAAATGGCAGTGGGGAGTGCTGGAAAACCATTCCAGGACCAGGACCTGATGACGGATTTAAGAGAAAAATCCCGTTGGGTCCCCCCACATGGCCCCAAAAATCTGGAGGATTTTATAGCAATAAACGAGATGGAAGTAGCATCACGTATGTTGGAATATACCCCAGCCACAAAAAACCTCACTCAAGGTGAGGAAGAGGCCCTAAAAATCCTTTCTTCAGACACAGAAATCACAATCAAACCCGCTGACAAAGGTGGGGCGATTGTGATCCAAAATACAAGGGACTATGTCAAGGAAGGGATGAGACAACTCAAAGATGTGAATACATATGAGAGACTTGAGAGTGACCCGGTACAAGAATATGCGGAGAAAGTGGATGAAAAAATCATGGATATGACAGCGGATGGAGAAATCTCCTTCCTGATGGCGGGGTCCATGAGAAACATCCGACCAAGAACCCCCCACATCTACTTTCTACCAAAGATTCACAAAGGAGTCACCCCACCACCAGGCAGACCAGTGGTGTCAGCAAACGGCTGCCCCACCGAGAAAATATCTGCATTTGTAGATGCTTTCTTGAAACCGATGGTCCCAGAAATCACCTCATATGTAAAGGATACAACAGACTTTATAAACAAGGTCGAAAACCTAGAGCAACTCGAAGAAGAGGCAATCATAGGGACACTAGATGTCACCTCCCTATATACCAACATCCCCAACGATGAAGGTATGGCCGTCATCCTAGAGAAACTCACATCCATAAGAGACCCCAGACTAATGCCGAAAAACCAGAGTCTGGTGGACCTTTTAGAAATGGTCCTAAAAATGAACCACATCCAGTTCAACGGGCGACACTATTTACAGAAAAGAGGAACGGCCATGGGTACCAGGCTAGCCCCCTCGTATGCAAACTTGTTCATGGAAAATGTAGAAATCGCAGCCCTACAAGGCCATGACAAAAAAACGGAAATCTGGCTCAGATTCATTGATGACATATTTTTCGTGTGGACACACGGGAAACAAGAACTCGACAGATGGATAAACCATCTGAACGACTTTCATGACACCATCAAATTCACGGCAGAAATCTCGAAATATGAAATTAGTTTCCTAGACACCAGAGTAAAACTGGACACGGAAACCAAAAAACTGTACACGGACCTGTACAACAAACCGACCGATGTAAACACCTACTTAGACTACACATCGGCACACCCGCTCTCCACAAAAGCTAGCCTACCATATTCACAGATACTCAGGATCTTCAGAATATGTCAAAAAATGGCAGACTTCGAAAAACACACCAGGCAAAAAATGCTAGAGTTCATAGAAAAAGGGTACCCAGAGGTGATCCTAAAAGAGGCTCTAGCAAAGGTAAAATCTCAGGACAGACGTGAATGTCTGAAAACCAAACCGAAGAAACCAAAAGACAAAGACACATCATACCTGATCAGTACCCACAGACCAGGGAACAACATCATAAACAAAACCGTATCCAAAAATTGGGACAGACTAGGGTCCTCAAAAACCACCAAATTCTTGAGGAGAGGGGGCCTAGTGAAAGGCCAGAAACGCCCTAAAAATCTGAAAGACCATCTAGTCAGAGCAGCCACAAACTACCCCACTTCTGATGACGAGGAAGACGGGATTTTTGGAGGCAAACCACCGAGTGACCCAAACACAAAAAAGCCCAGAAATAAATGTCGAAAGCTCTTTTGTGACAAGTGCGCGAAAATCAGCAAAACCGGAAATGTTACTTGTAGCATCACGGGGAAAAGCTACTCCACAAAAACTAACGTAACGTGCGAGAGCTCAAACTTGATATATTGTCTACAGTGCAGAAAATGTAAAATGCACTATGTGGGCAAAACGGAACGCGCCATCAAGGGCAGAATCTACGAACACACCAGATCAGTAAAGAAAAATGAGGGAGAGACGGATGTCCCTTGGCACTTCAACCAGTGCGACCACAACAAGGTAGCCGACATGGAATTTCATATCATGGACTACATCGGCAGACATCCAAAAAGCGAAGAAGGGAAAAGGCTGCTCGCCCTAGTGGAATTCCACTGGATCGAAAAACTCCATAGTCATGCCCCAAAAGGCATGAACACACAGGACGGCTCACATGGGTGAATCGGCAAACAAGTCCTCGTTCACAAAACTAAACAGTATTTTATTTTGTTGAGACACCCAGCCATAGCTAGCCCACACAAACCAGCGACTAAAAGACGTGCACGAGCACCTCTAAGCAATCCTAAAAAAATTGTTGTTGGATAGGCCCAATAATGGGAAACCATTAAAAGGCCAATATGCATGTAAAAATAAATAGAAAGCTGTGAGAGGAGGCAAGTCCACTCTCAATATTTATTACATATACAAAATACACATGTAACGTATTTATGTATACGAGTGTCTACCACCTGATGATGACGCCGGAAGGGTCGAAACTACAAAAGTCAAGTTGACCCATAATCGAGTCAACTTACACCACTGAATCATTGGTTCATATGATTCAGCACTAAGCCCAATTCCCACCAAAGGGTATATAAATAAATAAATATAAACTCAATATCAACCTCATGTAGGATACACAGCCAGAGTCACATTAAAATATTATAGGGGCCGAGCTAGTCCCCAATAATAGTAATAACACACATAAAATTGTAAACACAGGTACATTGCCAGTGTCTAGCAAAAAGTGCACTTGTAAACAAATGTCAGTGTGGCTGAGCCTCAGCTTGGCCAGTGAGTGACCAGCTGACCACAGGTTGACCAATGAGACCCAATGGAGGGAAAAATCATGCATAATTATGTCCAGCTGGATTTTGCCAGCAGGTTTGGCGGGCACTTTTGTAGTTGTGGTCAAAGACAACACACTCCTCGTTCCTACAACCTATATAGGGTAAACACATGGCATGATGCGCAAATGCATTATGAGATGTGTACTGCTACCAGCGACCAATTTCATTGATTATACCTACAATTATAAATATCATCTGCCCCACTATATACCACTGATTCCTAACCAGTATCAATCAAATATAATGATTGAGAAAATAAACTGTATATAGGTATAAGGAAAATCGTATTTTTTTAATACAACACTATCAGTTCTGTTTTATAATAAATAAAAAGAAGTACATCGCGGCGTCCCAACGGGGACGGAACATTGGATTAATATTGATGAATGGTTGTCAATATTGATTCAATGTTGATTCAATGTTGAACAGAATGTTTTGCCCACTGGGGTTGGTGTACATCCATGAATTGATGGTATTCATGAGAGTAACTCCTCCCTACTTTTCACATTTTGCCGCAAGCTGTCTGTCAGATTGTCAGTCAATATCTATATCTGGTCAGATAATCCATCCTATGTAGTGTTGACCCGAGCAATTAGCCATGTCTATATTAATTTCTAAATGCTACTTTTAGAGCTGACCCCGTCCACAGATCCCACTTAAAAAAGTAAATTAACTAGTTCAAGCTTAAGAAAGTAAATGCTATCATAAAAATATGACGTGCGTTCTCGTGGCATACAAATTTACCACCCATTGTTAGCAACAGCTCATATTCTTTTTTAATATCTCTATTATGATACACTACCTTCAGAGAATTTAGAATTAAGTGATAATTTGACCCTACCCTATTGGCAAAATGTTGAATATAGCATGGCAACATGTGCACATCGGTGTATTGAGGTGTAGTTGAATCGCGTCAACCTGCTTTCCACATTCACTCACTATATCTTTCGGTTTAAACGATAGATTCCATATCTATATTATCTATATATTGCCAAAAAATCCATAACTCAGCAGTCCCGAAACGTGATGTTATAGCCAGGTGAGTCCAAAGTAAGTATTATGCATTCATGAAAGGATGTGGTGATTCAAATACAATGTTAGGAGTTTCCTAAATTTCGATCTGTACTCAGATCGATAGCAAATATCATTCATACTGGTTTCCTGCATGGGGGATGGTTCCAAATTGCAATCTTATCTTTCTACATTCTAACTGGCCAGTAATCAAATAATGTCTCACATATACATTGGCTTGATCAGAACAAAGTAAAGGGTGACGTGATTCAGTCATAATTCAGATTATATGTTCACTAATGATTATTAGGGGAGCCCTGGGAGAATTGGGACACTAAATTAAAGTCATAACATGTTTGCTTATGATTTCTACAATGCCAACAATAGCCAAATGTCTTTGTTTCATGAAGATAGGCTACCAATAAACCTTTCATTTGGACTATTTAGATTCATCCTAGCCTGCCATGATTCCCGTCTAGGGCCTTTTGAAATTTTGAGAAATTCCAGGGAGAACTGGGACACTTCGAGGAGAACTGGGACACTACCTGGGGAGAACTGGAACACACCAGGGAGAACTGGGACAGTGTAAATAGTGTGATTATTAACCAATGAAACATCATTTTGCTTTACTTCACATTCAATATGATCATATGTAACATATTAGCTTCAGTCATAGGTCTGAGAGAAAAATAATTAAAGCACAATAAATATTCACACGGAGTGTCCCAGTTCTCCCTGATAGTCAAGAGTGTGCCAGTTCTCCCTGCAATGAGTGTTCCAGTTCTCCCCAGGTTGAGATTTTTAAGCAAAATGTTAATACAGTTCAAAATATGCTTACCTGTGTTTTTATAAGTAGCTGGTCATTTTGCCATCTATCAATGCTACATAATGCAACACTAAAATATTTTCTTATCAAAAGGGAACACTACGTAAATTTAATCGTCCGAGACCTGAAAAAAAACTTTTTTTCCTAAAAATGTTATAATCTGTTATAGTTCCAATTATAATAACATTCCCAGTAATTTTTTTTATTATAAAAAACTTAAATATTATTGGCCCAAAAAATAGCATCGGTGGTTATGCATTAAAGTTATTGCTAATGGGCAGAATAGACAGTGTCCCAGTTCTCCTTTGTCCCAATTCTCCCAGGCCTACGATCACTGGGTGTGAATGTTGACGTTATGTTTTTATCTCACGATGCAATTATTTCAACTTTCAAGTATTATATGGACGGGTATTCCTGTAATTTACCATAGATCTACACCTCTTTTTCAGATAGGTGTATGCTTATTATAACAGGCCATTCTATCAGTTTGAGTCGACCTTACACTTCATTACAGTATTAATTAAGGACTGGTTGGACCTAAAATCAACCCACACACGTTATGATAAAGTAGGTTTAAAATCACCTGATATTATGTTGTTAGACGTATTGCTACTTAGTGATTATTGGAATATTATATATGCCAATGGGAATTTGATGATCGAGTACTTCATGGTCTATACGGGAGCGCCATTGGTTTACATTTGTACCCAACAAACGTAGTTCATAACTGAGGAGTATTTCTCAACTACTTTATGTGGCCGAGGGTTAACACTATGTTGTGGACAACTTAGGGGGTCTGGATGGGGGGTCCCCATGTCGATTGTCGATCTTAAAAAATGGCCATGTCACATGTCAATGTCGCTTAAAATGCCCATGTCCCATGTCGATTTTAAGAGTTGCTCATGTCGCCTGTCACTATGTTTTTCTAGGCTCATGTCGAATGTCACTAGGTCTCATGTCTCATGTCGATTTTAAGAAATAGCCATGTCGCCATGTCGAATTTGGTGGTCCACACCCATAACTTATATGTAGTTCAAAGAGCAATGCAAGTTAATCAAACTAGAACTATTGTTTAACGCTTGGGTCGTCTATCCTCTATCATTTTCTAATACATGTATATTGAGAGTGCCAGGAACGAGTCGAGAATCGCCACATTGACTCACGGCTCATCATAATGACTCACTAAATCCTCCAGTCAATAGGAATATCAATGGTTGTTGGATTATCCCCTTAAAAGCCATTCCCCCAGGTCAGACTATTATTCAAGCTACTGAGGTCCATAGGAGCTTGTTATTGCTAAAAGTCAGGAAAAATGAGAATTTAAACATTTCAAACATTTTAAATCCTCAAAATTGAGATATATAATGCTGGAGGAGGCCCTTTTTTGAAAATAGGGTAGTGTCGAATGAAACACACTTTTTAAGATTTGGCCTGATACATTAGAGCTGGGGTGCTTATGAGTTAAAACGTATTGTAATTTGATTAAAATAGATTATTCTGTTGCCATTATGCAACTGTGTATTGGATAGTGGCTGCCAATAGTTTGCCATCTATACCCCTTCTGATCTTCTGAAATGTTGCAGACAACTCAGTTGGCATACCCCAATGAGTTGTCTTTCGATTAGGGGAACCATTCTTGAGTAAAAGTGATCAGCTATCAAGTACACATTGTTGGTAGTTGACATATCGGCCAACGTTGACATTTGTCCAACGATTGCAATAAATATATTAAATACATGAAGTTGAGCTTCTAGTGACAATACTGTTCTTAAAGTAGGAATAGTGATAAACACATTCAGAATAGAGACAATGAGTGAATCATGTATAACATAATAACGGTGACATTTTAATGCCAAATTACAGACATTTTGGAAAATATACTTTTGCATAACTCCATGTATGTACGTAAGCCAAATCTTTGGATATGCAGAGTAACCCACTTTAGTATCAAATAGATCTGTCTTTCAACCTTCGGGTTTGTTTCACTACTAGTATCATATTATATTGATACTAGTAACTGTGGGTATCATCGACGCCACTATTGTTCTCTGTCCCTAAAAGAATGAGTAAACTGTACTCAGATCATGGCGTCATTCATTTACAATATCTGATCTTAAGCAGCAAGAAAAAACGATAATACCACGTAGGTAATATAGGATAGTTCTCATACTGAGCCGACGTCCAGAAAATGTTGGGGAATTTCTGTGGTTTTTTTTAAATTTCGGTTAGACATCAGAATTAGGAATTGCTTTAAATGCGCAAAGGTCTAGATTATATTTTGGACGTGATAGCAGTGTAAGAAACTTTGGTATCGGGAATAAAGAAATAAATAATATGGGCTACATTTTAGGGAGAACGCTTATCATATGGCGCCATCACAATTCAGGCTAGGAAAATAACTGATAATAGACTTGTGCATACCTAGAAGATAACTGCAACGTCTGTCTGACGGTCTGATAACTGTCCACGTACCTATATAATTTGCTTCAGACATTACGTGTTATTCAGCTAGTGCTGTAGATATAAATTCTGGTTAGCTTTATAACAGATATATAATTATCTCGTGATAATCACAATGATAAGTACTCTTTTATTAACATTCAGCTGACAATTTGGCTGACTGCCTATCCCTACTGCTGATGCAGCTTCCTCTCTCTGGTAGAAATCTTTTTAGACATAAAGTATTGGAGATGCGTTTTGCCAAGCCACGATTGGTAGCTGCGGTATTCCACTTGTATTCTATATGTGATAGGATCATTTAGGCTCACTCTAGATAGGGAAGATTTAACCGGCTGTCATGTCCATTCTGCCAAACTCAGGCTACGACAGTTATACACCTGCATGCATTTGGAGATACAGTATAGGGGCATTTCAAAAGAACAGGTTCATGTTTATTATAACTCATACTGCATGTAGGATCATTTTGTGCACAAACTTCGCCTCGCTCAGACTGTCAATAATGTGAGCAAGATGTACAATTTGATTGATTGTTAGTTAGTTTAATGTCCGGAGGGCAAGTTGCATTTTGCATTCCAGACTGATTGATGCCGGAATGGCTTGCCTATGGATTTCCTAGTTTTTCAATGATACAATAATATCATAGGTGCATGTGAATATACAAGATATTTAGATGGATGTCTGTAAGTCCTAGATATTTGATATATTGATGACGTGGTGAATTTATGTTACAAGTATGATTATTTAAAAGAACTATTTTTGTGAATTGCATAGGACAAGTGCACTTGCAGTCCCCTTGTGATCTCTTCATCAAGAGCATTGCAGCTCATCGCTTGTTTGCATGCATACGCCAATTTATAAGGAATTTATATTGATGAAGTCATGAGGGTGAGCATATTTTCTTCTGCCTTTTGAGTGATTATATATTCTTTCCCAGTTTCCTAGTTACGGCTATGACGATAATTATACACTGCCTAAGAGCAATCAGTACACTATCCCCCTACATTAGGAAATATTATGAAATGTTGCCTCGGAAAATCCCCTATAACATAGCTAGTCATTCCTCCTTTCACAGCTTTCTCATTCATGTAGCATTGCATATTTCACTATGGGGTAGGCCTACATTCATCCCAGTTCTTGTCCTGGAGCACTGACACCAGTGACCCAAATGATTATGTTAATGTAAAATTTGGCAAATAAAAGTTGTTGAGGAAAGGTTATTTCAATAGCGCCCACCCCCGTTTCAAAATCCTGGATCCGCCACAGCATACTGAAATAGATCTAAGATTCAGTCCAATATACCTTACACCAGAATGTCTCTAACCAGAATGTCACATTTTGGAATTATTCAACTAGAGTTAAAAACTGATCAAGGTGTGATATAATCACCCCGTTGCAGATGTACATCTGGGATTTGAAAAAGGAGGGACTCAGCTTCTAAAGAAAAGAGGCGCACCCTCTTTTCTTGCCATTTACTGTTTAACATTAACAATGATAATGAACTGGATGTGTTAGGCAAGATCAATAATATGTAGTCAGAATGGCTAAGCAAGAGTACAAACCAAGCGCAGTGGATGTAAAATATGTACAAGTGTTAGGCTAAGGGGTTTCAAGGAAAATCGATATCCTTATACCGCCCTTGCTGAAAATGGCAATGCAATCATTTAGCACTTTTAACGTGTCCTTTTGTATTAAACTCACGATTATCAACATCATCTGACAGGGGTGGGTTTAGGGGCGGACCCGGCGTGCGCCCCCCCCCCCCCATTTTTGGACCGAAATTTGAGGGTTTTTAAAGCCAATATAATTTGGGGATTTTTTAGCAATAGCCCGCTCCCCACCTTTCCCCCCCAAATCCTCTACCCCCCCCCCCCCCTGTGATGTGTATACCTCTCGCACCTTGCGTAGTTAGTGGACGTTATATTTCCCTAAATTGGCGGCGCAACTACATATAATCCAGAAATATGCCTGCACAAACCTTTCCACCTTGATCACATATGCATGATGTGCATAGTATTAAGCCGATTAAACTGCAATATTCCATCAAAACAATGGGACGCTGAAGTTTATGGTGGGCGGTTTTCGTGGTTATCTAAAAATAATTTAACGAATCATTTTTTAAAGAATTCAATCACAAACTTGGAATGGAATTTTAACTTCAGATAGTCAACTTGTCAGCATGTAGATACTGCGTGTTTTTTTTTACAGAACCTTTCTATCCAATAAACCGAATCAGTGTTGATAATCCGCCGGTGCCCTTTCCATGGGTCTGCCATGTTTTTTACGCTGCAGAGAATACTTGACATTTATACCAGCGAGCACAGCATGTTAAGCTAATTTACCTCACTATGTATTTATATTTAGATGTCAAATCCCATCCTTCTACCTACTATAGTCAATGCTTGGATTACCCTACAAGCCACATACATCTATATAAATACAGAATCGGGTTTGGCATTATGTTGATGCTCCCAGCCCTGTCCGACATGTAGAGAAGCGCCGTTGGCAGCCACTTCCATTCTACCCCCCAAATGGAATGCTTGATAGACCTTTATCAAACACTACCAATACCTATTCCACATACACCCAATATCCAGCAATCTAACCAATTTCAAACCATACAAAAGTCACAAAATGTGCCCACCTACCTGTGCACCCATGTCCTTCTGGCTTTCTGGTGGGTCCTGGTCAAGCAGGACCCACAAGACCAATGGGAGATGCTGAGACACACTCACAGGGTGTGACTTCCCCTTCTGTCTGGCTCTTCTGCACCCATGGATGTCTGCTCAGGCGGTTAGGCCAGTAGTTAGGCTTCTCATCCCATTATGGATACTCTGGCCCCTACTGGCCATGCAAATGGGCACCGAATGTATTGATTTCAGACAGCTAATGTATGCCAATGCATTAGGCGTGACCCAACAGAAGAAGGGGAGTGGTGTCACATGTCCTTAATATTGAGGTCTTATTGATAGTCATGATTCATTATTGAACCTCTGCAGGTCCATTTAGCTATTATAATATTATAATGGTTTTATCGCTTTTGGTTCTCTATATCATTAGTATTTATTTCATTAGGTATATGTGGCACAGAGTATACTTTCTTCAGGTATTGCTAAGAAATAGGTTTTGAACAAAGTTAAGTAGCGATATTGAGACAAATGATAAACTAAGCAGCAGTTCTACCCATATCATTGGCATTAGATTGCGACAACCGGTTTTCACTTGGCATGGGGAGGGGGGCAGATCCGGTATTCGAAAAATGAAGGAAATGGCTGTACAAGTACAAGTACTTTTATTATTCTTATTTTGGGGTCTAAACTAGGTCAATAAACAGTTCAAGTTGGGCAAAAGCGATTAAGTTGGGCAAAAAGCACCCGCAACCTAAATCCAACACTGCCCGATATCTTTGTTGATACTGATATAAAGTAGAAGTGACATAGATAATATTGGGATACAATGTAATCATAAAAGTTACTTTTCTGAGTTAATATCTACACTCTACTCCTACAGGGGGTTGATGGGGACACCGCTGGTGGGGGTGGGTGGGTATGGAGGCGGGGGGGACATATATATAGTTTATATAAGCATCCAAGATGGCCGACTTAGCCTCATGACCACACTTTGGCCGATATATCCTGGCGCTCTAGGCCTCACCACTTCTATCTACCACCGCCACTACCCCTCCCCAACCTCCACCTCCAATACCACTTCACAAGCCACCCACCCACCACCTGTCCCAAATATGGAACCATAATTGTACCCATGTGACCTGGGCTCCGCCAATGAGAAGTCAGTGCGCCAGTAGGACAACTCCTGGGCCCCCCTCCTCCTGCTTCTCCTCCACTCTCTCTAACTCTGGCCACACCCCTTCCCCAATACACAGTGGTAGAGAGGCCCCCTCCCCCTTCTGCATAACCCCCTCCCCTACCCCTACCCCTAACCCACCCTCCTGCCGTCCTCACGCTGGGAGGTAGACCCAGCCAGCACAACAAATCTGGTACCTAGACAAAAACTTGTCTAGCCAAGCTGTATTCCATGTCTAGTCTTCATGCGTTTGTGTGTTATTTTTGCCTTTTGTTTTGTTGATGACTGAGTTTCAGGTTAATGGCTAACTTCTGCTGCCCATGAAATATGGACCCACTGACCAGACATAGGCATTCTGCTGCCCATGAAATATGGACCCACTGACCAGACATAGGCTAGAGTTTCTGGCAGCGACCCTTATATTTTTCTCTTTAATGTGATTTAAAACACCCCGTTGTGGAATACTAATTATTTTAATGATAATCATCGACTTGCCTTATGTCAGACCACATGCATCTAGCACATCTATCATATAAGTGAGATGCTGTTTGTTTTCTGTCATGATATCGGATATAATCAAGTTAATCGGCTGTATTACTCTTGGTATGACATAAGGTATCACTATAGGACCAACACAATCACCTATGAAATTGCTATTTCACTCATTGACCATTTATCTGCTCAACACACCAGTCAAATAATTATTTTGATATTGAAGTTAAAGTTGACATTCATACCATGTATGCTAGATATTACATATACCCCTAGGGCATGTCCTACTAACAACTATGTTCATAGGAATATAGAAAAAGGTAAATTACATAATATTATCATTGTGTAATAGATATCTTATATGTAATTAATGTGTCTAACGTCATGGTGTACCTAATGTTATTGGCATGTTGAGAGAGGGCCTGCATTTTGAAGTTTGTATAAAACAGTCTGTAGCTACTTAAATTGCCATGTTACGATTTAGGAGAGATGGAATGATAATAAGTGTTCCACATATTTTCGTTTTCTCATGTCCCATGTCTCATGAGCGAAGTAATACCAGACCCGAGATTGTCTTACATCTAGTTTGCTTATGGCGACTTACATATTAATATCAGGTGTCATAGACCTGTACTTTTAACTTCAGAAGTGGCAAGCCTTAATTATGGTATCTATAATAATGGATTTAGAAGGGCACGCCCCCTCCCTTTTGCCTGCAGTTGCGAATTTGTTTCTCCTTTTTGAACCCCGATTTGATTTATCAAATAGCCAGAAAAAATAGGCGGGGGTCTCCCAATTTTTGGGCTACCCACTCCATTAAAAAAAAGATACTGGCCGTAAAGGCTGTTGAATCACAGATCTAACCCTTGGTAATGTGGATACATCCCTTACCACATTCCCACATGTACAGCATTTTATGTCTATTAAAAAGGGAAAGGAAGTTAAAAATCAGGCTTGCAATTACCATTTAGTGGTCGGTTCCTCGTGTTCAACCGCCATATATCATGTATTTAAGTACCAATTAGTTCCAATTAGACATGATCCAGAGAATACTGGGCCAACTAGTAATGAGCAGGTTAGCGTATATTCATTAGTGGGAACCTAACCATTAGTGGGAAACTAACATGATTATTATCACTGAAAAAACAATTAAATATGCCTAAAGTAGTACAAAGAGAGTGCTGACGAGCAAGCAATTTTTATCCTTAGGTCATAATCTTATTATTCACCTATAATGCAAATGAGTGATCTATTTTTGGTATCCTGATCAACACTCCCAATTCGGGTATCTACCATAATACATTAAATCTTTCATGCAACACATTAGCCCTGTTGCCAGCATTGATAATGAATTATGTGTGTACTTCCCTCAATAATGCCGAATGAAGGATTCTAGACATTGTCTAGCGTATTCGTGCACAAGGACACTTTAATAATTCAGATGGGGACTATTACCTGACAAATGTTGGATTGAGTAATGCCATAAGGAACAGTTATTAACATAAAAATCCTAAAGGCCCGTTTTCTTGAGCTCAGTGATCCAATGGTCAGTTGTCATGAAATTTATAAATTCATAGTGAGTGTTATATATCATATTGATATGATCAATTAAAGGGAGTATAATTATCCAATGATTGGATCTCAAAATTCAATCTTCTTCAAATGCATCCAAGATTTTTACCAATACTTATAATTTCCCAAAAGTTGATCTTATGGGTCAAATCTTGGTCAATGGGTGGAGTAAAAATAGTGCAGGATTTTATTCTCACTATCGAAATTACACTGCAGAATCTAGCCCATAGCTGAGCCCTATGGGACCCTCTTTCTGCGCAGTTACTGACTATGGATGATGTTCAAATGCCCCCCATTGCTTTGATATCTAACTTTAATAGTCGTTGGAACATTTTTAGGGGGGGACTTAGAATTTGGCAAACATCGGATACAGTAACTTGAGTAAATCATTCTATATAGCGTGTCGAAGAGTATGTATGCCTTTCCATGATATCGGTTTATTACACGATATTTCCCAATCATATTGCCATTGATTTATAGTAATTGAAAAGTAGAACAGAGCATTATTGTAATTGTAGCAATAAAATATATTATTCAATGTTGCTTCACGCCACTTGTTCTATAGGAGACGATGGTTGGGTTCTATCTGAACCTCGTTCCACTTTTGGTAGTAACCGTGGCAGATCCAGGATTTCGGAGGGCATTATATGCCAACTTTGGGGTACAAAATAGACAAATAAACTCTTAACTACTGGCAAAAAAAGAGAGGGACGCGCGCGCCCTCGCCCGTCTCCTAAAACTGCTACTGAATAATAATGTTTACTTATAATAGTATAACTGATGTTTCTTTGTGCTTATGATTCAGATCCCACTTTTAGCAAAACCTTGGTCAACGCTTGTAGTTGTCTTAAATTAACTAGAGGTGAACATGAATGAAATAAGAGTTCAATCTGACCTATCTTATTGCTGATGAACGACTTTTTTCCTTCATCGAGAGTCCTTCAGAATTCTTTTCCCATAATTCAGAAGTCGACTTATAAGACATATTCCATTGCCCTTTGGGTATAGGGAATTGACACAAGGGCTTTTGGAGATCAAAGGTTCCTTTCACCCAGCTGCAATTCTTGGTACCAGTTTCCTCCATCCCCCTGACAACTTCAACGGGGCAGGATATCTGTTCATAATTTCTCTGTTAGACAGGAATTGTGATTTATTTTCACAATTGCAATATTTGTTATCCTCCTGTGCTAGCAAGTTACCTGCCCCCAGAATTCAAAAGGCATGCTACAGAAGAAAGTTTCAATAGATATAGATTACTTTTAAACCGACATTGCATGATTCCCCTTCCTATAGAAAGAAAATCACACCTGTGTAATAACATCAACCATACTGGTACTTTTCCAATTCTTCTTTAAAACTTTCAAACATTTAATTCATTTCCTTTCCCCCTATATTTGGGGTGGAGGGAAGGGCTAAGTGCGACAGGATCCCAAGTACTTAAGGAGTGGTGAAGGGTCCTCTCAATGGCACAATAGAATCTGAAACAATGTTGCGCATCGTGAAGGTCCTTCTTCACTCCTCAGTCTATCACCACCACTTCTGCCCTGTTGGAATTCTGCCAGTTATCTGATTACAGAATCTCCATGTTCTAAAAGGTTAGTGCATAATTATTTCAACCAATTTGCTTGAAATATTGGTCGGTTTCTAAAAGCAATAATACCCATTATCTCAAGTAACGATCTATTGCATATTGCATGCTGAGCTCTTGGCAAATATCCCAGTGTATCAACTGCTGATAAGTGTATCCAAAATATAAAGTACAATGAGAGTGGGGAAGGGTATTTCAATGACTCAATAGAATTAAAACAATACATTGCGCATCTAGAAGGTCCTGCCTTGCTATTCAAACTATCGCATCACTTATCTTTACACTTTGTCTTCTACCAATTATAGGAGCTCTGGATTCTAGAAAGTTAAACCACACTTGAAACAGACTATCTTGAACATTTCAAGGGTGTTTCAGCTAACCTATATTGTAATATCAAGGTCACGGTTCTGGAGCTATGGAGTTGAATTAATGTTTTTCCTCTTGAAAAACATTGAAGTCGCTTTCATTGCCTGCATTGCTTTGATGGTCATATTGAATGAAGACAATTGTGTCTAAACGTAACATGTTAAAGTTAGTACATCCGATGTGTGGGACAAAAAAATAGATTTCCCTAAAAATAAGTCTGAATGTTCACAAATGATATATTTGACTTCCTATTTGTTCCCTTCCGACTAATTCCCTCCCATTTTGCTCTAATTAGATTTTATTGCCCAATATATGGTCAGTTTGGTATAAAAGCGTGCACACTTTTATTACTACCCCATTGAAAATGCATTAAAAAAGCCCATGGTTGGGGGATCATGGATCCATTTGTAACATATAAACACCCACTGATGACATTTGATTGACCTCTATTCTTTAAGTAGTATACTTTTACAGTGTTTGGAATACATTTGAATAAAATTTAGAATTTGAAGAAAAATCGGATATACCCACTTTAAATATTGGTTTCTAAGGGAGACAATCGCCATAATTATGTTAGACACTTAGATCATACCGGAATCATATGCAATGTAGATTGAACTCCCACAAGGAGTAATCTACCTATTTTACTTTTTATTGTAGTGAGTTACTAAATTTAGAGTGCAGTTTTAGTGGAAAATTTTATAATAAAGAAAATGCTTTGTGAAATCCTTAATGAATGAAAGTTGAATGGGACACAGTCATCTGAACCCATAATGATATTCCAAAGTTCGTTGGTAGTACGTACCGTCTGATATGTTAAATTTCAAACTGGAATTCACATGAAGAGTGGAGAAGGGTCTTTTCATTGACACAATAGACTTTGAAACTGTATTGCGCATAGGGAAGGTCCTTCTTAGCTCTTCAACTCATCACCAAGCGTATTGCAAACTGAATCATTTGGCAAAAGAATAGCGTACGTTAAAAATGGCATGTCGTATGACAGAATACTGCCATATTTATGGCAGGAGTCCCATTATTATTTGGAAATCTAGAGGTGCGATAGTATAAGGCATGGAACACTTCCATATTTGATTTGGGTATTGATTATAGGTTGTCGGTTATGGATTGGGAACATTCATATGAACTATAAGTGGCATTCTACAGTTCTTGAGCAGTACGTGCCTTTCATTTGCCTGGTAGTATAGGATTCCAATTCAGATCAAGAGTAGAGAAGGGTCTTATCGTTGACACAATAGGAGAATCTGAAACTGTATTGCGCATCGAGAAGGTCCTTCTTAGCTCTTCAACCCCTCACCAAATTAACTACAAACTGAAATATATCGGAGCTCCAGATTCTAAATAGAGAGTTGTCGTTTAGAGCGCAACTGATAGATGAAAGGACATGAAACTAATTGTATTTAATATGCAAAATACAAAACAGTCACAACACTATACATTGGCAATCGCAGAGTTGCCTTCATTATTTTCCATTTTAAATTGTTCTAGGTTAAAAGTAATGGAAGGCTTCTTTTTATCTTTAGATATTTTCATCTCAAATAGTCTAGGGGTCTTCATGTATGTCTATATCAATACTGTTTTGAATTACTGTAGTCGTAGCTTAATCCAAATGACCTTGTGACACAGAAAAACGCTTTACACATATTGTGTATCTATAGGCAGGCTAGTTTGGTAATATTGTAGTGAAAGTCAATATAAACTCATTTTTGAATTGGTATTTACAGTTGAAGAATCATAATTGATTAAGTTCATTGTTCACTTCAATTTGAATCATAGTTCGCAAGTACAAAGACAAATGATTGAATATGATAGATAGTGGAAGAGTCGTGGAGGAATAGGGAAGGAGTCTGGTTCCTCTAAAATAACTCTAAAAATCCATCTTCTACTTATCTGTATGTTTTACATACAGCTAGTTTAAAACTCTATGCCCCCTCAAAAGTTCATATTCTGCAATAATATGGATTCCTACATCGTAGTAGTTTGCGCTCAGAGGTGTTTTGCGTTTAATATTGGTAATAAGAGGGAAACTTGACATAAAATTAATCAGGACAATAGCCTTCTAAATAGGCACATGACCTGTACTGTACATGTTGGTTTATGGTGCAGAGTATTATGGCATATTCTATTTGAGAGTCTATCGGGGTATTCAATATTAAGGATGCAGCAGAACATGAGCTAAAACGTAAAAACGATATGCATATATTGCTTTGGTTACAAGCTATCCGTCCTTCGACTAAAGTAAAAAACTTAGAAAGGTGCTAAAAGAGAATATGCATTTCCCGTAGTTGTTAGCTTACAAGAATAGATTAATAATAGTGTTCCTGACACAACACAGTGTCACAAAGCAGAGAATATGAAGTACCAATGTCGGCATCGCTAACTTCAATATTTCGAGAGGAAAGCCTCAGTTGGAATTGTGTTTTACTGCTTGGGTGTTCACTTTGCGGGAATATAAAATGTGTGTCCGTATTGCGCATCGTGAAGGTCCTAGCAGTGACATGTGCTTCATCAGACATCAGTATTTGGAACATGGACAGAGTTTGCAAATTACCCAAATACAACCCATGTGTAGATACGGTACACCCAGCAGTCCTAGGTACACATCCAAACTGATATACTTAAAATGACATGGAGTCTTTGAGATCATAATAGTAGGTCATGTGATCAATATACTGTAACTAAGAATAACTGGCATTTCCAGTGCTTTCGTAAATATATGAACTTTCAACAACTGAAATGTGAAATTTGTTTGCGACTAGTCTATAATTTTCTTAAGCCTGAGCCCTTTTCTAGGATAAAAGCGTTGAGTGTTTGGTGATGAGAATCCTTTTTTTGAGTGGTCTAACCACTATCTTCTTCTGTGATGAAGTGGACACTTCTACCTCCTATGATAACCGTTAACGGTCAGTTGAAAGTATCCTGAATAGGAACTCCATTGGATATGACCTATAATATATTGGCAATAAATATATACATAAACGCAACCCTGATCTTATTGTATTCAAATCCAACACTCGAATCCCAAAGGTTAGGTATGTCTCGAGGCCATTCCATACTTTGGTCAGGTAGGAACACTTGGCTTTTCTATACTATAATTGTGTACTAGTTCAGTCTAGGATGATAAGTAGAAACTCAATGAGAAATTAATATGAATAGTAGGTCTCACCTGTACTATATACTCCGTCTGCCCTTGCATCACACACAACATTTCTATAAGAGGCTCTCTCCCTGCCAATATTGAGACGATCAATGATAATGCAACCCTTATTGGGAAAAAATGGTTCTCGACAATTATGTCAAAACCTGAAAATTCATGAGAATAAAGTCTCTTACCTGTCGTAATAACTATGATATTACTCCAAATGTATGTGTAAACCAAATAGAACAGAGGGCCAGGTATGTATAAGATTCCAAGTGCAATGATTGTTCCCTTCTCCTCTCTCATCCAAACCGTCAATGTGAATCTACCCCCCAGTCACATGGGGTGTGAACATTTCCCTTTCAATCTCTTCTTTATGAGAAGCATGACCTGCTTTTCTGATAGTGTGTCTGGGTCTAACATGTCGTCGTGGCCAATAGGAGAGCAGCTCAACAAATCCTGAGCTGGTCGGGTGCAAGAGGGGGGGGGGGCAAAACAGTCTTCCAACCTTCCGCGCGGTCTTGTTATTGTCAGTCACTTAGTACATGTGTGGTATACTTTTTTTGCACTTAACCCCATAACTATGAATCCTCGCTAGATCAGTTTCCCTAGATAAATTACCCAAACTGAAACTGTGGTATCAAGTCCTGAATGCATATGTATGTTCTCGGTCATATTTTTTTATTAAGTTTACATGGTGAACCTAGTGTCTTTTTTCAAGGCACAATACCTAGGCCTACTGCCCTTCCACCAGAGTCAAAGGGAAGCTTGGGTCATACTCAGGGGATTTATTATGGTTGGTAGGTGGGAGATTAACACTGGATAATCCCATGGAATACTGCACTCTCATATTCTCCTTTCTTGAATTGGTATCGACATATACATTTGGGTCTAGTATGAGGGACACTCACTATCCTCGGGATATCATTGCAGGTGTCGCTATGTGTCTTAATTTCACACCCTTTGCACCTGTGATAGGTGGGTGTGGCCTAAACCAACCACGTGATCTATGATATCTACCAACAGCCAATAGAATTCAAATCCCAGTTTTATGGCTGACAAGGCCCTTAAGTTACTCAAGATTGATCTAGGTCAGCTGGTTTGTCTACTGGTAGCTGATTGGTTGGGGCAGTACTTTATCATTCCCCCTCTCTTTTTGGTTTGGGTCAGAGGGGAAGAGAGTTTGGTGGCGGTTTCAGACGTCGCTAATGAAAACGGAGCACATAAAAGCTGATTTATGTTCTACCCCCACCTCCCATTTCTCACTAAAATCTGGGTCTGTAATTTGGTCTAGCATCCCCAATCCTATGGACAGTATACCTGTTCTGATACTGTGATTTACTTTGATCTATTGTCCTACTTGATAATTTGTCTGTGAAGAAACTGTAGAAAAGGGGGCATTGTAGACACTTCTAAAGGGATTCTAAAGAGCTCAAGTCAGCATTGGGTGAGTACTAGATGTGTGAATCCTGAGCTGCCTTTCATGAATAATTTTATATTGCTTGGTGAAGAGGAAAGGCAAAGGGGGGGGGGGGCAGGATATAGGTAATTTCTGTTGTACCAGGTCTATAGACGTTATCAGGGTGGGAAAATATATACGCAGTTGTAAAATATCCTGAATAATCAAACTGTTTTATCATGCAAGCTAAGAGGTATTGGTGAAGGGTGGGTCAGATATCAGACAAAAAAGGTCAGGAAGAATTGGCGGTTGCTACATAATAAGTAGTATTCCTTATTGTAAGATGGTCAAGTAATCATGCATGCATGTCACAGGGAGTCAATCAAGCAGAACTTACACATTTAGATTTGAATCACATAGTGTTGGTTACTTAAGTCTCCATGTGCATTAGTGTAATGTCCCATCACTGGTGTTTTGGCGCATTCACTGCAAAGACTTTCTCTATGCCACAATGCTAATTATGTACCATTGCGCATCGTAGAAGGTCCTTCCAGCGGGTACCATATACATCTGACACAATTTATATTTACTGGATTTGCATTGTAGATTCATTTCTTATCCTAGGGACAATTGATGAAATTGATAAGAGAGAGGATAGAGGAGGCATATTATGATATTTGCACATGCGAGCATTAAATACCTGTGGTGTGTGGAGCTTGAAGGGTTCTGCTATACTCCCTATCCCCACTCGGATGTGTTATAAAATCATCACGCTTAAAAGTCATATGACTCAAGACCAATATTTACCCAAACACAAAAGTTGAGGTTCATTGCCTTTATGACAGGTTTTGGAGCAGCTCCTTCTCTCTGCACAATGGTTTAATGGTCACAGTGCGCATAGAGAAGGTCCTGCTGCACACCTTATCCTCATCTAGCTAAATACCAATATTAAAATAAACAAGTTGGGGTTCATTAGCTTGGTGATGATTGGTGACGATTAACTTTGTACACATGTCTTGGAGCAGCTTCACAGGTGAATTACTTTGATAATTAGTGTCTTCATACACAGGGCTTAGGGCATTTGTACAAGGGCCAATAGTGTTGCAACAGGTCCTTCTCTTTGCATCATTGCTCAGAGGTCACAGTGCGCATAGTGAAGGTCCTGCTGGACACTTAATCTGCTTCTGCACTAATACCAAGAGAGGGTGCAATTGTGATGACAGATGAAAAGTGATTTGTTGAATTACATCACTTTGGTATGTTGGAATTGTTCCAACTGTGCTTTATTTGGAATGTCACATATGACATGTACTAGGTATTTGGACCTTATTGCTCCTGCAGTCAGGTCACCTTTAGCAGACAAAGTCACATAATGTTGAGGCGACTACCAATTATATTCACTTCCAGGGCCAGGTCAGGGTATAGCCTCAGGTATCTTCATCTTAACAGGGGGTTAGCAGTAGGTCATTTGCTATGCATCATTGGTCAAAAGTCACAGTGCGCATAGAGAAGGTCCTTCTGCACGCCTCATCTTTATCTGTTCATCCAGCTTAAACCCAACATTCAAATACATAAGTTGGGTTACATTGCCTTGATTATAAATCCCTTAGTATATATAGGTTTTGGAGCAGCTCCTTCTCTTTGCACAATGGTTCAATGGTCACAGTGCGCATAGAGAAGGTCCTGCTGCACACCTTACCCTCATCTAACTAAATAGCGATATTAGAACACTGGGTTTGAGGCAACTTTTGTTTGCCTGTACAAGGGCCAAGAGTGTTGCCACAGGTCCTTCTCTCTGCACCATTGCTCAGAGGTCACAGTGCGCATAGTGAAGGTCCTGCTGGACACTTGAGCTTGTTCAATGACTACTGTTAATTGGAAGTCACTTGTTGCATTGCATCAGTTTGATACGTTGGCATTGTGCCACTGTGCTCCGCCTGGAAAGTCATATGTGGCATCTGTATGTACTGAGGATATGGACCTTAGTGCCTCTGCAATCAGGTCGCTTTTAGCAGATCACATCACATATGTTGAGGCAACCACCACCTATTTTCCCTTCCAGGGCCAGGTCAGGGCAATTGGCCTCAGGTATCTTCATGTCAACAGGGGTTTAGCAGCAGGTCCTTTGCTATGCATCATTGGTCAAAAGTCACAGTGTGCATGGAGAAGGTCCTTCTGCACGCCTCATCCTCATCCAGCTGAATACCGATAGTCAAATACACAAGTTAGGGTAGATTGCCTTGATGGTAAGTCCCTTAGTAAACAGGTGTTTAGGCAATTTTATTTGCCTGTACAATGGCCAAGAGTGTTGCCTAAGGTCCTTCACTCTGCATCATTGCTCAGAGGTCACAGTGCGCATAGTGAAGGTCCTGCTGGACACTTGAGCTTCTTCGAGGACTACTGCCAAAAAGAAAATATGTGGTTGTGACCTTAGTGCCCCTGCAATCAGGTCACTTTTACTTCCAGGTCTAGGTCACGGTAAAGAGTCCTGGGTATCTTCATCTTAACAGGGGTTTTGCAGCAGGTCCTCCATTATGCATCATTGGTTGAAAGTCACAGTGCGCATAGAGAAGGTCCTTCTGCACACCTTATCTTCATCTAGCTGAAGACCAATATTCACACAAGTTACATTGCCTTGATTAAAGGTTCCTTTGTACATAGGTTTTGGAGCAGCTCCTTCCCTCTGCACAATGGTTGATATGTCACAGTGCGCATAGGGAAGGTCCTGCTCCACACCTTATCTTCATCTAGTTAAATACCAATATTCAAATACACAAGTTGAGGTTCATTACTTTGATGATGATTCCCTTAGTACAGAGGGCTTGAGACAACTGTTGTATGCCTGTCCAAGGGCCAAAAGTGTTGCCACAGGTCCTTCTCTTTGCATCATTGCTCAGAGGTCACAGTGCGCATAGTGAAGGTCCTGCTGGACACTTAATCTTCTTCAAGAACGACTGACAAAGAGAGCGTGCAATCATGGGGTATGAAAAGCAACTTGTTCAATGCATTAGTTTGATGTGTTAGCATTGTATTTTGTATGGGATTTCACATGTTGAGGTAACCGCCACTTATTTTGATTTCCAGGTCAAGGTCAGAGCCTGGGGTCAGAGTAGAGAACCTCAGGTATCTACATCCTAACAGGGGTATTGCATCAGGTGCTTCTCTCTGCACAATGGTTTAATGGTCACAGTGCGCATAGAGAAGGTCCTGCTGCACGCCTTATCATCATCCAGCTAAATACTGATATCTAAATGTACAAATTGAGGTTTATTGACTTGATGATGGGTCCATTAGTACACAGGTTTTGGAGCAGCTCCTTCTCTCTGCACAATGGTTCAAAGGTCACAGTGCGCATAGAGAAGGTCCTGCTGCACTCCTTATATTCATCCTTCATTACTGTTTACTCTGATACAAGGTATCAACGCCCTCTGACTGACAGGTCTTGATTAGATAAATACAGAGGTCATCCACCAATACAAGGGTTTTTGGCTTCAAATATTTTGTTCTGCACAATTGCCCAAAGGTCATACTGAGCAGAGTGAAGGTCATGTTGTACACCTTATTGCAATGAGGAACTAAGATTATCAATAATCTCATATTCAGCATTAGGAGTGCATGTGCCGGTATATAGGCCAGACCGAAGAATTTGGCGAAGCCGGCAAAGAGAAAGTTAATTGATAAAACTCCAGGGGGGTATTACCAAATGTAAATCTCACAGAGGGTAGTAACCTGAGCTCAAATTTAACACCTCTAGACTGATCTGTGCCCCATTTATAAATGGCCCCACAATTGATATTCAATCCTACCATAAACTACCCTAAACCATGTGATCTGTGAGAGTGTGAATGGTAGGAGAGGATGAGCTGCTCCTTATTGACAGTTTGAATGGGTTGTTTAAATGGTGTGAGGTGATGGTATCTGATGTTAATGAGGTAGCACCTTTAATTGAGGATTATGACCTCACAGAAGGGGGTTTCGCCAAATTCTCTGGTCTTGACTATATATATCAAGATGATGCCACATGCCTTTCCTTCTGCACCACTAATCCAAGGTCACAGTGCGCATAGTGAAGGCCCTGTTTTGAAATCTTGTCCCCACCAAGAACTGCCCTGATCAAAATATTATAATCTGATATGACCTGTATTCAGCTCAACTACAAACAATAGGATTCATCCAGGAGTATTTAGCCAAATCTATAGATGTATTGGCTTCAAATGTGGTATGAGGGTTTTGCTGTAGGTTCTTCCCTCTGTTTTGCTGTAGGTTTTGCTGTATATTCTCTGTCTAAAGGTCCCAGTGCACACCGGGAAGGTCCTGTTGCACACCTAATCACCATCAAGAACTGACCCTATCAACAATTATGACCTGTAACTAGTTCAAATGCAAACATTAATATTCATCCAGGATCGTTCAGCCTACCATACAATGCATAGGTTGAGGTTTACTGGCTGCATATGTTGTACGAGGGGTTAGTTGTAGGTCCTTTCCTCTGAACCACTGTTTGAAGTCCTAGTGCACATAGAGAAGGTCCTGCTGCACACCTTATCTTCATCAGGCATCAGCATATTGTAACTTCTGCAGTGTGCATGGTGAATGGCTCTGCACTGCTTCCACCAAGAAGCAGTCTCATAAACAATTTTATGACATTTTGAGACCTGCATCTTCCTGAAAAAGAACCCACTGAATATTAAGTTCCAATGTTAATCGAGCTAATGCATTGAGGTTTACATCTATTACAATGTCCAAGGTTTTTGCTGCAGGTCCTTCACTCTGCATCATTGCTCAAAGGTCACAGTGCGCATAGTGATGGTCTTGTTGTATACCCTATATCCACTGATAACTTCATTAACTTCCTTATCTTCATGAGAAGTTTAATATTCATCAATGCTCTAGACCAATTGTCCTCACTCACAAATCAAGTTATAACTTTTACTCCTTTTCTCTGCACAATGGTTCAATATCATAGTCAACTCAGTCCACAAAGGATCAAGACCAATATTTTTAAGACAAGAGGTTTATTGCGTCTATGATGGTGTCATTGATGCACAAGGTTTTGGAGCAGCTCCTTCTCTCTGCACAATGGTTCAAAAGTCACAGTGCGCATAGGGAAGGTCCTGCTGCACGCCTTCGCTTCATCGTGCGTTACCATCATCAATAACAATATTTATCACACATTGCCAACTCTAGCACACGAAATCAGGGCCCTAGATTCAAATTTCCTGAGTGCTTATCTAGAGCCCTTGACTCAAACATTTTCTACTCACATGAGAAGAGTGAGTGGGAGCCTGCATATTAGAAGGGTAATATGTGAGCAGGCAAGCAGAAAGGGGTATCCCCGCGGGATTAGTACTATCTTTAGCCACCAGGGCCTAAAATGGAAAAAACTGGCTAATAATTCCGTTTTGGTATTTTTTTCTGGAGAATTCAGTAGTTTCATACAAAAAATTCTATTTTTGGTGAAAAGCTTCCATATTTGGAATGTAAAAAGAACGTTTTAGAGCCTAACAGTGTGTCTTTGTTGATATGTGTTGCCATGGAAACATGATTTTTATTCCAAATAAAGAAAAAGAAGTAGTTAATTGATAAAATGATTCACAGGGATTATTATGGTCGAAACTGAATTGAATTATCTTTTCTAGATCAAAATCTATGGCCTATAGGATAAAAATGTATGATCATTTTTTGATTATTCTAATTATGCTAATTAGATAGAGATATCTAGGTAACTATCGGACTTAGAGCTTATTTGGGTTTTGGATAGGGCATTGCCCACCCATATTCATAAAGCTTTTTCTCAAAAACTAGATATGATATCTTCTTGAGAAATATATCACTGGAAAGCTCATGATATCAATTTTAAAGTTGCCATTTTCGTTGGATATCCCTTTCCCCTTGCCTGTACACATATTTCAAGTTCACTTTTGCCCTTTTTGCTCTTGATTGATGCATCAATTTTTTTTTTTTTGAGTTTATAAATGTATTTTATTCATTAAATGATTTTCAAAAAATACAATTACATTTCAAAATGCGACATTATATCACAAAGATGCAAGATCCAAGACCAAAGGTCACCCATCAGAACACAAGGGTTTTGCTGCAAGTCTTTCATTCAGCTCAAGTGATCCAATTTTACAGTGCACATAGTGAAGGTCCTCAATCCTCTTCATGAGCTTTCCAGATCCAGGTCATTGTAAAGAGCCTCAGGTATCTCTATCTTAATAGGAGTTTTGTGGAAGGTCCTTTTCTCTGCATCATTGTTCAAATGTCCCAGTGCGCATTGTGAAGGTCCTGCCGTATACCCTATCTGCACCTATAGCCTGCAGAAAGAACCCATTGCTCACACCAACTGTAAAATGTTGCAATAGTTTGCCTTTCACTCAATGATAATTCTATTAAGAACCACTGTACATAAGTAAAGTAATAATTATTGCACACCTCACATCAACAGGTGTGACTGATGCAATTCACTTGTACTAAAGAAATGGAATCAACTGACTTCCCCTTGAGAGTCAGCTGAACTCGAAAAAGAGAAAAAAAAACACCTCTAATTCCCATATCAACATATTCATTAATTGACATCTGACTAATGAAACCCCAGCATTTAAATGTTATCCCAATGAAACCCCAGCTTTTAAGTACATTTGTATAGGAACAGTAACGGTCTTTCTTTGGCATTTTCTAAAACAGTTAAAGAAAATATAAAATAATTAGAAAGTGTTTTTTTAAGCGATTTAAGAAAGTTAAATGAATTAAACTACCTCAATTAATTTGGCCCATGGTTCTGAAAACTTTTTTAGCCTAGACTTACATCTAAAGTATTGAGTGCAATGCTCAAAATTAAGCGAAATATCATAAACATGTTTTTTTTCAATATCAGATATATATTTTTCTAGATGTCCCCGATTGGAATATTTCCGTGCACGTGTAGCCAAATCGCATTTGAGCTGCATGCACAGAACACAAAATGTACAAAGGTCTCTACTTTCACATGCACGGAAGGTTTTAATATAACTCCATGCATGTCATTATGCCTTTTATTGTAAGTGTATCCTGGTCTATATCATATACTAGTAAAGGAATATCATGCTCCATACATTAGCGCACATCTACTCGAAATATAAGTCACTATCCATTCAAGGAAGTTTGTGTTTCTATTTTATTGTTAAAGCTTCATAATATCCTATGTTAAGCTTTTTAGGGTTCTGAGTTTTAAATATGAAAATTGAGTTAACCATGTTAATAATTACTTATTTATATAATGTACAGTAATAGTAATCACAAAAATTGTTAAATAAATCACGGGGCCGCGTTTATTTGACCGAACATGATTATAACGGGAAAAAAATTCTAAACCCTCTTTAGGGCAAGACAAAAATTAACAAAACATGGTTATAACGATCCTATCCCAAATCCCAAACCTGCCCCGGTGTTACATATCATTGTTCAATAGAACTGTATCATTGTTTGTCCTGTATGAAATACCTGTGGATCTAATAATTCAATGATTTTATTGTGATAACGCTAATTGAAATGTAATATTTGCGCAAATAGAAATATCAAACTCATTCAAAAACGCAATCACCTTACATCATTGAGCATAGAAAAGTCCTGTTAGAAGCTGTATAAGTATTCATCTATCATCAATAAATAAATATCGATATGAATAATGTGATAGTATACTACCTACGTAAAAGGTTATCATTATATGGCGCTATTGTTCTCTCTATGTATAGTAATAATAATGAAACGCGCCTCATGTATGTGCCCCTATTGCCAAATAAAGATCCCAAACCCAAACTGAACTCAAACTCATGGCAAAGTTCTTGCTCAACATTCTCCGATTGCCACTCATCTTTTCTGACGGGTCTCAGATACAAAAGTTATGCAACAAAAGACAAGGCTCAGTTGAAACGTATTAACTTTCTACAATCTGGCCATTTCCCAAAACGTCCTATACAAACATGAAGGCCTGTCTTGTGACCCAATGTCATGTAAATTGATATAACCATTGCGCATTGGAAAGGCCCTGTCAAAGTTCATATCTGTCTGTGCCAAGACAGGACGATGGCGGTAATTATATTTTTTTTAAAGCTGGATCAGAAGCCAAAATATTTTTATTTGATAAGATATATACCCTTGTATATTTCAAGGACAATGGTGAATAGTCATGACCAAAAAAAAAGTTCATTCTAGATTAACTAAAACATTCCTGTACGTGTACATGTCAATTAATATACGTGACAGTTATATTTTGTATATTCTTCTTGTCGACTCTGTCTCAGTCTCAGCGAAAGAAGTATAGGTATAATTGGTAGTAGTTGTGCCATTTAAAAAATTAAACATTAACATACAAAATGTTCATAACCAACGAAAGGCAAATCCCAAATTCCCAACATAGTTACTGATTGATCTTTTTTTTTTTATCAAATGACCGTGTCTGACAGCACATCCAAATATTGGTTAATAGTTCTTTTTAAATTTTGAACAGAATCTGATATTATCTAAATTTATTTTAAAATGTTCCTATATCGTCTTGGCAACATTTGTATAGAATTAACCAGTTGTGCGTTCGCAGCAGATGAAATAGACACACAATTATTTTAATTGACATCAATTCAGTTGACACATCACAAATACCAGAACAACATGATGATTCAGAGAAACCCCCTTAATGAAGGAAGTCTGATTTGCGCTCAGAATAAGTTCTTCAATATCACAAATATTCAGTAATAAAGGTATTATCTATACAATGAACGGGTATCATCGCCATTAGTGTCCACATCGTGAAATTATATTGAAAGACCAGAGATTAGCACACTTTCCCTGATTCAAAGTAACAAAAGTATCTCTTTCGATGGATACTTTTCTAACATCTAATAAATATGAGTATTATTAATGCGTCTTACTTTGAACAGCTTCAAACATAATTTCGTCCAAAGCCTCTAGAATAGTACATTACATGTACTCTGGTGTATGAAATTTATGATTTAGTATTTTACATCAGAGGTTATAGCCTCCTGTTAGGGGACAGAGTACCAAATTACAAAACAACTAACCGTGTTGCTGTGCATGGCGTTCTCCTCCTGGGCCCAACTGCTGTGGAGTTAATTTTGGTCGGCTCCATGTTGTGAGACAAGTCTTGGTGAGGATATGTGTGCGTGTTCTCTCCAGGAATCCAACTTCCATCAATATACTATGCAGTATACCACCAGATTATAACAGAACTCTGTCGGAAGTATGCTGGTGGTGCGATACATTATGTATGGGTTTTTTGGTAAAAGTGGAACTAGCATGTGTCTGGAGAGTCATGGATCCTATTCCTCCTCACTTGTGTGTACACTGCGGGCGTCCTAGTGTAGGACAAAATGGCGGAACTCACAGACAGGTATCTATTACCCTTTACCATAGTGTTTTATATTATGATTTATCTATAATGTCAAAGCTACGCCATGGACGCAGGTATGGACCATTATATTCCAGAAATCCCACACTGTGAAGCCCTAATCATACCTCTGGGTTACAGATCAGCTTCTGGACGCTGCAGATTTCTATTCTAAGCATGTATGTGTGCTTATATATCATAATCAGGTCAAATATTTAAAAATAAAATGCATTATCTTCTGGGGGCCTTCTCTGTGTGTGAACTGTGATCATCCGAAAGTCAGTGCGCATTGAAAAGGTCCTAAGAAATTAACGCCCAATCATCAAAATATATTAATCATTTTGCATGTGTTCCAACCTCAGGAACAGATCTAGGGATTTGGAAAGGGGAGAGGGCGGGCTATTGTTTAAAAAGATCTTTCGATTTTTACATTAAAAAAGTATACATTTTGGGCCAAATGAGGAGGGAGGGTCGCCCCTTTAAATCCGCGCCTACGACATATTATGATGTGGTGATTTTGTTGTAGAATTACATCACATATTAAATACTTAGTACACCATCTTCTAAATGTCTATCAGTTTGGTATGTGGAATATGTTTCTTTACAGATACATCATAAATTACCCACTGTGTGATATTTCTGTCGAATCAAGAATTAAAGTGTCTATACTGGAGATTTCAATACAAAATAACAATGGCAATGGCTGCCTATATGGCGATCCTGTTTGATGTACACAATGTGGTGATATCCACACCTTTTGGTATTTGACACTAGGACCAGTTTGATGAGCATTATTATTTACAAATTCCTAGTGCGCATTGGAAAGGTCCTGGAGTCATTTCCCACTGCAACAAATATGGATGTCATCCGTGGCCCAAGGGGTATCATGCAGTAACAGATATCGTCCCAGTACAACAGCTTGCACTGGTATTATTAAACACATATATATCTGTCCACTGGGGAGTGTTTATAGGAAGTTTCTTGTGAGCATCATTAATGTATCATTGGTGCGCATTGGAAAGGTCCTAAAAACATGTACCATAGATTCAACATGAACACTGGAGTATGACATACATAAAGTTGGTAGGAACAGTGTATCAGGGGGCTGATAGCTAAAGCTTATAAAAATTATGAAGGAAATTTATAAACTAAAAATGTGCTTTTAGTATTGACAGCGAGGATATCGTATATTTATTGGTTTTGAATATAATCACGATAATACATGTATTGACTATGTTTTTATGTGTACACACCGAAAATAACTATTGACTGTAATGTGTACATGGTAATTGATGCATTAATATAACTCTTTTGCATAGTTCTTCACCCTCAAGGAATTCCGCAGGTATATGGTTAAAGTTTGTAAGGCATGAGTAAATTCCCAAGAGAGTTGGTCAGGTAGATCCCATTCGGAAAATAAAATCCATGGTAACCAGCTAGACAAAAATCACCACTAGCTCGCATATAGGAAAAATAATGACATTCTAAATTGGAAAATAATTCATTGAAAGGAAATAAACCATAGCAAAGATGTTATTGATAATAGGATGTCTCTTTCACAAAGTTTGTAAATCCTATCAATAGCCTCATTGGTATTGTTTCTAGGACATTGGAAGTATCAGTATTAAGCCCCTTTCCCTGAATGAAGAGTTACTGCTATATGTGATTCTATTTCTTGCTTTACTTGGAATATAGCAATGTGTCCATTTATTACAGTTCTATGGTGGCCAACTTTGCTTGCTATATCCAGAGCGTCGGAGGTTTAACAGATCTATGTTGTTAACATATAAAGACCATTTCTCATTCTGTTTAGGGAGTTATATAAACACATTGTTCCAAGCTTGAAAGCTTTTGTTTTCTCAGTCCCTGATCTCATCATATTGAAAAAAGTTTTGACAGCCAATTGCATAATCGTTGAATACCTATGTTTGGGGTCAATTCATTCTAAAGCATACACATAAGATGATCTCATAGGCAGGGGCGCATTCAGGGGGGTGTTTTGGGGGTCCGGCCCCTCCCCCCCTTTTGGAAAAAAAACTTTTTTAATGGTAATTTGATCTGTCGTGAGTCGCGGCGCGTCACTTTTCGGTACTTTGGTGTTTGGTGGACCCCCCTTTTCAAATTCCTGGGTCCACCCCTGATAGGCACCCCATTATCAATGTAGTATTTAGAATACTTATAACAATTAGCTTAATAAATAATCAAACAAGCGGATAATACACATGTAGACCTATCAAGATGACTGCCTAAGTTTGGATTTCAAGGTAAATGATACGGATCACTATATAGACCATTGTAACCATGTTGCCAAGCTGAATAGTTCAACATGTGTGTGGGCGTTAGCTTGTTACATAGTTGAGTGTCACTAAAAAGTGCTCTTTTTCTGAAGGTAGGCAATCCTGGCAAAAGGAATCGTAGGTGTTTTTCCACAGCTGTATTAGTAGACCTGGTTCTTATATTATCGACTGAGTGAGACTGGTTTAGAAGATAAACTCAACCAAGTATGTTCCAAGTTGCCACTAACGCCAATGTGATCAGGTCTAGTCTTAATATGCAGATCCTTAAGGATATTTTATGTTACTCATTTACAGTGTCATTAACTTATACATGTAAATGTAAGCGTACTTTAATTCTAGATATGCCAGCTTCATTTTATTGCACTGGAATCATTCTTCTCTTCTGACTGACAGGATAGCAACGTGGCTACTACGATTTTAACAGTTGCTCTGCATGGTAAATGTTTTTGCGGTCAATAATGAATCTCATAATCACATAGACTAATCACTGACCATATGCTATATAGTCATATAAGCTATCGCTTTTTATTTTTCCTGAGGAAAATTGACAAAACTGCTGCTTTGAATTACTATTTTTCAATTCAGTTGATTTATCAATGAGCTGAACTGGAAATAAGAACACGAAATATTCATTTAATGTGAAATTAAGGTTTTAGATAAGCAGGGTATCACTTGTGGGATCACATACCATACTTATTGTGCCAGAGGAGGTGATCATTTCAAGCAAATCGTGATCAATCAATAATAAGGTGTTTCTTTTTCTGGCAAGATATGGCCATATCTGGACACTGTAGATGGGGGGCCCTAAGAAATGTGAAGAATCCTACTTCCATGGCTGTATTTAGTATGATGATATCATAAACCATTTCCAGGAGATGACGTCTTGTAGATTTCTCTGGACAAGTAGCCTTCAATGACCCCACTGAGATGCCCAAAATAATATCATGACGTTGCATATTTCACTACTCTTATTAAAACATCATAAAAGTCGTTTAGTTACAGCCTCCAGACCTGAACAATGCAGCACCTGGTGTATCTGCCCCAATGGTGACGTCATGGGCAACAGGAGATAAGCCTACCGTGCTATCTTACGATAGCAGATGATTTACTAAAAATGTCAGAATTTTGTATATTATTACCAAGACTATCGATAGAAGCCATTGTGAAAAATATGTTCTTTTATGCCAGTTTTAACACTCTCTTTGACAACACCTTTGTAAGATATTCATGAGAAGCTGACTGACTGATGAGAGTCTTTTATTGTCGATAAAGTTGGCTGAACTTTTCCAAAATATCTAAAAAAAACTTGATGTTTGAAAAAGTTCTGAAAAAGTCTGTCTGCCTTTCATCAATAAGTCAACTAGCAGAAGCTCCGAAAGCACTTCCTCTGCCCATCTCATAAGTTATTCAACTTTTGAAGTACATCATCTGGGTAATTTATTCCCCTTTTTAAGATGGCTGACTCATTGGAAAAAGTTCAGATTCTTATGAACTGGTCAGCAATAAAGTATTGGTGGATTTGGCCCTTTAGTGAACTGGACACCATTCATTCCAGTAGGCTGCATCGAGGTGAGACGGTGTCATATCATTCATTATACATGAGGGCAAGCTAGAATTTGATCTCTGTTACTAATGACATGCACACTGACCTTGGGCGAATGGCATAGCCATTTATTTAGGGTGGCCAGTCTTATCTATCTAGAAAGTAAACTTTGTGATTCCAACTATATTTCTAGTGTGGTGGGGCATTGAAATAAGGAAGTACGGTGATATATGAAATAGGCATTCGACATGTGGGAAGGTGCCATTGGGTATAGCTTTCAAGATTATGTACTTCAACTGTATCCATTATGTAGTGGTTCCATGCATACCTCTGTATCAGAAGGTTGATGGTTCAAGCCCAGCTCTGGACCTCTTTCATGTTAAAACTACCTAGTACTACACACACAAGGCGTAGCCTACTTCTGAGGTCAATTATGTATCAATAAAAGATGATTCAAGGTGTTCTGATCATGGTTAGACCTCTGATCGGAAGACTCAGTCAATCAACATGCCTATTTCTACAATCGTAGGACCTTTCACTGAGTATTTGGAAATCTAAAATGCACAAATCCTCGTTGTGCAAGTGTTCTCAATAGCCACCAGCCACCTTAAGCAAGTCGTGAGTCACTTTTGGACTTCAAGACCACATTGTCCTGGAGGAGGGGATGGTTACCAAGGTCACCCAGCAATAAGACTCAGGCAGGCTTGTCTGTCTCATGTGTGAGAAGCCCACCCCCCACCCCACCACCACCACCACCCATATACAGTACATTAGAGGACTTCTGTACAACCGTGATCTGCACTAACTAACGTGATATGCAGTAGTGCAGATAACGGCAGACCCTCCAAACGTGATCTGCATCAAAATAACATGATCTGCATCAATTTATGTGATACAAAAAGCTGTTTTCTGCATAAAAGGAACTCATCCTCTACCTGATGCTATCGGTATCACGACATGTATGCCTATATGTGTTATTTTTCTCAAGGCATCTAGAAGTAAATAGTGTTATTTATGCAGAATGGCATATGGGGTATCTAGGGGGTATTTTGGGATTGTGTCACATTACCCAGGGGCCACCTGGAGCACCTAGGAAGTATGGACCTATGATTGTTCAACATTACCAAGGGTCCATTTGGGGCATTTCTTCCCTGAAATTGCCAAAAGATCAATTTTTCTAAAAATGGCCATCTTGGCGAGAAAAGTATTGAAAATTACAGATCTAAGGTTAATTTTTCCAAAAACGGTCAATTTGGGTAGAAAACTGTGACTCAACAAGCAAAAAGACCCATCCGCGGGGGATTTTAAGTACTGGATTTGGCCACCAGGGGGCACCAGAAGGGCTAAAGAGTGCATAATTCAAGTAAAAATGCTCTAGGCTAATTTTTTGTGTAGAATACAATAGACTTATTATAATTATTCTATCTTTACTGCAAACATTCCATATTTGGAATGCAAAAAGAACGTTTTCTATGGAAAATTAGCATACAAGACATTTTTTGGTTGCCATGGAAACCATTCCGTTACACAAAATGGCAGATAATTGCCCCGGTTTCTTAAGTATCACATCAGTTACTCAAAACTGAAAACAGACTATAAAGATTCCTTGTAGAACCAAATTTAGACTAAAAAATACCATTTGATTTGGTTATTTATCAATAAAACTGAATTATCGCTATCTATTATGGGATGCGATGCTTTTAGAGCTAATCTATCATTTTCAGTTATTGATATGTAGCAACCTTTGAAAATCAATTCCCACAAAACTACCAGGACTTTTTTAGCTCATGATATCTCATTTTAAAGGAAATGACACCAACTTTAAATACTAATTCCTCCCCGGATGGGTCTTTTCCCTAGCCTGGTCACAACTCTCTGATATTGACAAAAATCTGTACATACTGATTGGGTGGTTGTAGCAGATCACAATGTGTTGATGCAGATCACGTTGATTTGATGCAGATCACGGTTGGATGGGCTGCCGTTATCTGCACTACTGCAGATCACGTTAGTTACTGCAGATCACGGTTGTACAACTTCCCGCAAGCTGTTTGTTTCTACTCCAATTCCCAGCACAATGACTGAGATGCTCACAGAGTTTGCTTGTTTGGCTCCGGTGGTCAAGGAAGATGACTGGTGGTCTCGAGGCACTAGGCAGGTTTCAAAGCCGTTCTCCACTAGGTCCCCTCCAGTGTGGGAATACCTGGAAATGATGAAACAGCATGTAGGGCGACCCTCAGTGATCAGGGAACATTACACCACAATTCCCCACCTAGGGGCCAAGTCCAAGCTGTACTGTGGAAGACACCAACAAGAAAATTGATGTTTTGGATAGGCTGCGTGTCCTGGTTTCCTGGTGCATGGTGCAAGCTTCCCTGTATCCAGTCCCTACCAGACTAAGGCAGGTAGCCCAGACAATGTTGGTCACTTTTCTTCCAGATGGACTTCTGATGGTGGGCTGATGTGCCCAATTGTACAGACTGTGTCTGCAGATGTGAGCAGTTCTCCGCTGTCCATGTCCTCACATCCTGCCGAGAGTTGAACTACAGGGCTCTGATTGGGATGCCACCAACCTCTAGAGTTGGCCCATTCCCATCCCTCAATGTGTTGGCTTTAGTCACACTTTAGTGAGCAGCTACTTAAGACTATGAGCCACTGGTAAGGTTCTATGCTGACAACAGTGCTCTCCTGTGATGATGGTCTGTGGTCTCCTAGACTGTTTCCCCTACCTGGTAAAGGATGGGTGAAATTTATGTATACATATTTATGACTGAGTTTAACTCCCTTTTCCTGCTAAAGGGTGCTAGGGTCAGGGTGTTATGTGCTTTATCTTTGGGATTTTCCAACAACAAAAATAGGGGACACCGAGATGTATAGTAGAAATACCCTGGTGAAGTCATCTTAATACACAATGATAATCTTCACTTATAACCAGCTGCGTAGCTGTTTTGTCGTTGGTGTCATACTGTAGAAGGTATAAGGGTGTGGTAGCCTAGAGGAAGGTTAAACGTGTCCCTATGAACTGTTGGACACAGGGCATCCTAGGTAACATCATAAAAGTGTGTATCACAGTTCCAACTGCCCCCAGCGTAAATCCAAGTAAATCCATTCTCAATAACTAATTCCTACCTTTGAGGCTTAAGTAAATGAATGTGGTTCATTAAGTTGACATAACAGCCAAGTGTAAGAGGGGGTGACTACCGTAAAACCTCGCGTATAAGCCGCGGCTAGTACGCAAGTCAGATCGGCGGTGCGGCTTATAGCATCGGCCCAGGGTCAGGGTGCGGCTTATACGCGGGTTTTTGTTACTATGGTAGAGTACTAAATGTCACCATACTCAGATCTCTGGTGCAGCTTATAGCATCGGCACAAACTCAAGTTGCGGCTAATACGCGAGTTAGGCTTATACGCGAGGTTTTACGGTACTGAGGGAAGGACACAGAACAAGACATTAATGGTAACAGGCGAATAAAATCAGAAGTTGACAAAGCCAAGCAAGGGGTAGACATTGGCAAAGTAGGAGTCATCTAGATAGAAGCCGAAAAGTGGGCTATCCAATGAACCAAGCCTCAACTGGCAACAGGCGCTGCTGAGATCATCTTTCCACAGGTATGAGCCAGGGTATAACTGGAGAAGCTCAGTAACAAGGTCATAATCGGGGGTAGGGAGAGGCAATAGAACTAGCTATAAAGAACATTTTTGTTTATTACAGAATTCTCTGAGAAGGCTCATATAATCCACTCGAGCCCCTTCTTGATAAAAGGTGAATCTGGACATCTTAGAATGTAGCAGACCAGCGATGTATGCACACTGACTCGAATGGGACTGAGGCAGTAGCAAGCCAGCCTGCCAAATCGCAGGATACTACTTGTTGGGGAAATCTCTGAGGGCAATGTCCCAATTATCAAGTTGCAGGCCAGAAGGAATAGTGATCCTGACTGCATATCTTTGTTCAGGCTTGAGGAGTGAGCTGCATACAGGAACACATTCTTAGGCTGACATCTGAGGGCTGAGAGAAGTACTGAATGACCCACTGGCAGGAGTTTCAGATGGGCCAGAAAGCACCTGTGCAGGTGTTTTCCAATGGTTGTACATAATGTAGCCCGTCTGCCTTTGTTGCAGAACTGATGGCAAATTAAGGATCAGGTGAGAATATACAGTGCCTGGGCATGAGCAGCTGAGCACAAGGCTCATGCATAGTGTTGTTATCTGGTTTGGCCTGAGTGGTGATGCAAGGAACCATAGGCACAGTCCCGAAGTGCTACATCCACTGTTGTTGATGGAGGCAATATTTACCAGGTTTCAGCACGTAAATAAATTTCTATGGCAGAGCAGACTTACCCTTCTTTTACTGGCATTCTATTCTATTAAACATGAATGATGCATTGCACAAAATTGACACTTTGTACCAATTGGATGTTTGTGCACATTTGAACATTATTTTGATACTAAATCGGCATTTGGTACCAAATGGACCTTTGGCACCATATGGACCTTCGATACCGAATGAACGTTGGTAGGCCTACCAACTGAATATAATCACTGACATAGCACATGGAACTGATATGCCATTGACATAGCAGAACATATAAACATATTAATGCCATGATCTACCTGATCATTTCTGATGGGGGTCCTCCTTCAAGATGCAAAAAACAATGAGTTAGCCAAGTACTTAACAATATTAATTACTATTTAGAGTATTACCCGTTTTTTGCTGCCTATAGATAGTTGCAGACTGGTATCTTCAATATATACAAGGATGAATATATATACAGATGAGTGAAGTGGTACAAAAAAGAAAAGACATTTTTTATCATACTGTTGCATAAGCATTGTATAACAATGTTGAGTAGAATAGAAAGAAATTATTAAGGCTCGCATTACACAAAAAAATGCATACATCAGGCATTAACAAGGTTTACATGAATCCCGCAGGACAAAAAAAGCACATCTCAGAAAAATAAAGGGGAATCACTGACTCACTGGCTGTTTTACAGCTCCTGCCCTAGTTTTCCTTTTCCTTCTGAGATTAAGAACCTTATCGCGCATTCCTTTCATGTTGGAACCCAGAACCTTTTTAATACAAGTTTTATAAGAGAGTCTGGAATGCAAAATGCAACTTGCCCTCCGGACGTTAAACTAACTAACAATCAATTTATAAGAGAACTTATCTGGCATTGCCTGAGTTTCTTCACTCAGGTCATTCCACAGTAGAGCACCCCTGTAGAAGGAGCCTTTTTTATAACTCTGTAATATAGGTCTGATAGCCTTGAAGTTATTTTTATGCTCACCCCTAGTTCTAGGCTCCTTGGACACAGCCACAAGCTTTCCAGACTTAGAATACATAGTGGAAAGTAAAATTTCCTTCCTCCTAGTAACTTGTTTGAAAGTTTCACAAAGTACATGTAAACTATCTGTTGATTCATCAAGTACATCATCAATCAATAAGCAGCATCTCAATATCCTATTCTGCGTGGATTGGAGTTGTCTCATTGTCTCCTCAGAGGTCATGTCTAAAAGATAGGAGCATTAATCCAATCTCGGCAGAATGGTTGACTTGAATATCATAATTGCAACACATGCAGTAATTAGGTACCTTATGTTGCCAAGTTTAAACGCCAATTGGTCAACCTTACACTGTACTCTATCTGCTTGTTCCTCCAATGTTAGGAATTGATCTAATATTGTGCCAAGATACAGGTACGACTTAACTTGTCGTACACTGTATCCATCCAACACAATGTTAAGTTCCGGACAGTTTACCCTCCTTTGTCTAGAGCAATACCAAATGATCTTTGTTTTATCAATATTAACAGTCAATCCAATATTCTTATAATTCTGTAGCAAGATGGCACAGGCATTCTGCAAATCTCGTCTAGCAGCATAAGAACACTTGTTAAAAGTATATATAACCAGATCATCTGCATAAAGTTTGACTTTAGACTTCAAGAGGCCGCGAGCTATGTCATTAATATAAATTGTGAAGAGGGTAGGACCTAATACAGACCCCTGTGGGACACCAAATCGAACATCTCTTATATCAGACATCTTCCCATTAATGAAAGTCTTTTGTTTCCTGTTTACCAAATAAGAGGCTATCCATTTAAGAATGTGAGCCAGGAAACCTAACTGGGATAACTTATCCAATAAAATGGTATGGTGAACAGAATTGAACGCTTTGGCTACATCGAAATAGCAGGCAGCAGTTACCTCACCACGGTCTTTAGACAGCAGGAGATCCTCCATAAAATCAATGACTGCCGGGTTAATTCCAGGAGTGTGGCAACCGGGGGGAGGCCGGACACCATGTGTGGGCTGAGTGGCTAGCATCTGTGCCGGACGCCACACTATACATCTGAGCCAACAGGCCAAATGCATCCCTGCTGGATACCACATGGTGTGTCTGGCCCAAGTGATTGTGTCACTGATGGACGTTGAGCTTCCAGCTCAGGTGTCGCACTGTGCAGTTGAGCCAAGTGGCAGCATCCGGGCTGGACACCAAACTTCCGACCCAGCTGTGCACAGGGTATATATAGCTGCTGCCTGCCATTGCCCGGCAGTTGGACACTGACCTCAATGGGAGCCACATGGTGGTGGACAGTAAGAGGCCTCTGTCTGACCAGCCCTATTTCCGCCCATTGGTTATTCTGGATATACACTAAGATTTGTTTTTTGTGAACACAAGGAATTTGCTACATAATTATGAGGGTTATTCTTGCTTGCTGGGGTCTGGTCGTTTGTTTATAGTAACATCTACAATAGTCACAACATGGTTTACCCAATATGTTAGTATTCTGAGGATTGCCTAGACTTCATAGATCCCATTACCATCACTACCCTTGAAGGACCTAAGCTATGACCTAAGGTTTTAGGCAATCTGAACAACCCAACCCAGCCGAGCACATAGCACCAACATATCACCAATATCTCATCTATTGCTTGATGGATCTACCCACCATACAAATCTTCTCCTCCTCCCATCACTCCTGCCTTCATCCCTTAAGTCCTTCCCTCTTCCCTCCTCCTGCTCATTTCAAATTGGACGTTTAACCCTGATTGTATGTTTTTTTTTGTTTCAATGAGCCCTCGCGAGACCCGCTTATTAACAAAATACTTATGGTTTCTTTGTCTTGGTGTCAGTTTGAACTGTGTATTTGGACCCAAATAGACATTTGGTACCAAATGGACATAAAACGTGTTTCAAATGGATACTTGATCTGATGACGTCAGAGCATGGTGTTGACCCTGTGACCAATACTGTAAACCAAGGGTGAGAACCTACATCTCCAAGCATAGTCAGGGAAGTTGGGTGGGTAAGAGAAGAAGGGTCTGCCACTCCTGGTACTACACTGGCGGCCTTTGCCTGGTCTCTGTGCTATGTTGCTCCTTATTGCTCCTCTCTTGCCCTCTCCCTGCTCATCTGCTTTTACACCTGGCTCATCCACCCTGTAACCCCTGACCCTGCTCATCCCCTGCCCCTGCCCCTGCCCCTGCCCTTGCTCACCTTACCTGCCTATCCCTTTCCCCCAGTTCATACCCTCCCCAATGTGTAGCCTACCTGCTTATCCCCTATCCATGAGCATCCCTTCCAACTGCTCATTCCCCTGCTAATCCCTCTCCTCGGTTTTACCCTTACCCTTACTCATCCCCTGCTCAGTCCCTCTATCTGTGCATCTCTCCTGCTCATCACCTACTCATCACCGTCATATCCCCTCTCCCTGTCGATCCTTCTAGTCTCCTCTTTACCCTTGCTCATGCCCACCCTTTCCCACCCCTCCTCACCCCTTCTAACCCCTTCTCCCTTGCTCATCCTCACCCCCTACTACCCCTTCTCCCTTGTTCATGCCCACCCCTTCCCACCCCTCCTCACCCCTTCTCACCCCTTCTCCCTTGCTCATCCTCACCCCCTACTACCCCTTCTCCCTTGTCCATGCCCACCCCTACTCACCCCTTCTCCCTTGCTCATGCCCACTCCTCCTTACCCCTTCTCCCTTGCTCATACCCACCCCTCCTCACCCCTTCTTCCTTGTTCATCCTCAACCCCTACTGACCCCTTCTCCCTTGCTCATGCTCACCCCTTCTCACCCCTTCTCCCTTGCTCATCTCCACCCCATACTCACCTCTTCTTCCTTTCTCATCCTCACCCCTACTCACCCTTCGTTCCTTGCTCATCACTACTCCTACTAATCCCCTCACCCATCCTTGTCCCCTGTCCGGCTCATCCCTCCCCCTCCTCATCCCCATCCCTACTCTTCTCCCCAGCTCATCCCCTCCCTGCTCATCTCGTCTACCCAGTCCACCTTACAAATCCTTCTCCTTTTGTTTGCTCAACCCCACTCCTTCCATTCTAGTGGAACCTACTTGTAAACTTATGGTGATCAAATATTATCGACTTAATTGGCCCTTATAATATTGAGTATGTAAAGGGCAGTTACAGTGGGATCGGAGCTACAGGTAGACAGTGAGGCACAATTAAACCTCTCACAGCCAGCAAGCAGCCATAGCTGCCAGGGCACCTAATCCACTGAGCTGAACAAAAAGAGTATTACTCAAAATTGATTAAAAAAAAATTCACTTACAAGTCCTAGTCGAAGAACGTTAAAGGGGTACGTATACAAACGTATGTCAATTCGATTTTGATATTTATAATTTTTGCACATTTTTGGCAAAACTGCAGAGAAATCTGGTGGTGGGAGAGTTAATGAATAAGGTGTTCAAATCTATTGATTGCTCGCTGATTTGTATCTATTGATTGATGCAGCCCTTACAAGGGGCCACTTTCCACTGACAGGGTACCCAGCTAACAGAAAAACGTTATTTTACGTCAAAATAAAGTTTTAAAACTTTATATAACATTATGCCATAGTAAGGTGCCTAAGAGAAACGTTATATAACGTTATAAAATGTTGCACATGTATAACGTTTTTTGTTTACTGGCTATCCCAAAGGCCATGTCCAATTTAACATGAATATAGACTGGAGTACGATATGATGGAGTATATTTAATTAGCATATCAATGGTATGGTCACTATAAGTTTGAATGCATTTTTCATAAAATTACTCAAATAAATAGGTGCTTACATTTAATATGGTGTGTGATATTCATCATTTCGTTAACATGATGAGTTGTTGACTCATAGTTATTTATCTTTTCCTTCGGGGTCTCAGTAATGATGCGAGGATGAAGACGACAAATTATGAGAAAATGAGACAGGAATAATAAAATTGATAATAACAATGTTATATTAAAGATAATTGAGGTAACCAAATATGTGTAACGTATTGATCACCTAACATATGGCAAGTATTTTTTACGATTCACCTGGAAACAAGAAGTATGGAATGATGTTATACAAAGCATCTAGAATAACTTAGTCCAGCTTTTCCTGGGATCAATAATATTATTACTCAACATTCATATGTAGGTAATTGCACTTTGGCAGAGAGCCAGAAAGTGAGCCAGAATTAATCTAATCGAGTAGTTTAAAGAAAAAATGCTAATTTCCACTTTAAACTATAAAGGAATTGTCCTTTGTTACCAGAACTGTTCTTTGGATCATGATTTAGTGGGCCATTCCTCACGAATACCCATATTAAATTCCTGACCCTGTTCCTCGCAAACCTTATTTGTACCAATTTTTTTATTTTGAAGCCTTCATATTTCCCTTTAACTCTCACATGGCCAATAGTGTTTTTGTGCGCGGTTTTGTACACGTGTATGGAATTTCATCATCCAGGAACGTATATTGAGTCGATTTTCAAGTGGTATACTCCCATATGAAGCCCCAAAGCCTCACAATTTCAATGAACCCTTTGTTTTTACTGTGCACTGTGTACCAGGTATGAAATGTATCTTGTACATTCAATAGACAAAAGGGGATCAGAAATCTTAGCCCTCCAGGTTAGACTTAGAGTTATCGAAAAGGTATAGCTTTCACAAATGATTATTTCCAATAATATGCATGAAGAGATATGAAAAATAGTTATAAATCATCATGTAATATTATCAACTACTCCTGTAGATTCTGATTATAGTATCAATACTCTTTAATTTCCATTCCAAAAGTTATTATCGAGAAAGATGAAAGGAAGCTTTCCATTCTATAGGAATAGAATATTCATAGTCAAAAAGACAATCAGAATTATATTGCTTATAACTGCAAATAGAACATTTTGGGCTGATATGGTAACTGGATAGGAATGCTTTTTGTTATTCCACGATAAAGTCAATTACAAAGCCGTTCATGAAATATTATATGACCCTTATGAAGTTAGGACTTGGCATCCAACATGGGACCAATCATGTTGAATAAAATACGTCTGAGCACGAAAGGGTTGATTCTGTATATTATGTTATTTGTCATCAAATGATGTTTCTAGTTTACCTGATCACACTGGCCATCACACTGCTGTGTGGAGCATGTGAGAGAGTCTATTAATTTTGTCACAAAGCATCTTTGCCATTACTTGTAGCTGAAAACAGATAGAGCGCTCCCTGTGTTACATAAACGCTTACAATATAGTGTATTTGAATTATAGGAAAATACCAATATAAAGGTGGCCATTTTCTGTGATGATGATCGATTAAGATATTCTTGAGCTTGTAATAAGGTTGTTCGGTTCAATATCTTAGTAGCCCAAGTGCAGGTTTTACACACTGTAACATGTATGGATAAATGTCTCCTTCACATATATATATATAATGGTCCATGTATTGGATCCATTTCGGTAGTTTGTCTGCTGAAGATCAGGGGTGATCTCATTCATATTAAACTCTTAGTTTGTGGCAGTATTGATTTACATTGGATGGCACCTCTGCTCACTTTGCTGCCTCATATATAAATATGGTTACAAAGTATTTTGTCCACTCACGTTTATCTTGATATGTTCATGCGTTTTCTGCCAATAGAACGTTCCAACAATAACATATTGATAAAAGTGGGGGGAAAAGGTGAAGGAATAGTTATAAGAATAACCCAATAATCAGTGATAATATCTTTTGATTGCGAATTGCAATTATTGTCTCCATGTTAGTACATGTATCTAGAATAGAATATGTCTATATTTGGAATACCAAAAGAATCTTTTCATTATCAAAATGTCAAATGTCCAACCAATGTCAAATGTCCAACCAAAATCGAGGATATAAATCCTCCGGTGCGCACCCACCTCTCTAATAATTTGTGACAAAACCTGGAAATATTAGGGGAAATAACGATAGATGTTTTAAAGATCTTATTTGCAGAGATATTGCAAAAACTATAAACAGTTCCCAACAGTTCAGAGAAAAAGAACATTGACTAACATCTTCCAAGGATTACGATATCTAAATGCCATATCAAATCTTACATTTCCATTCTAAATTAGTCTTATTTAGAACATAAAAAGAACGTGTTTACATTAATGTAGCACATTTGTTGACATTTGATTGCTATGGAAACCATTCTTTCATTATTTTAGTATAACTAGCTTCTTTATATAATTGTCTCACCCAAGAGGATTACGGAACTGGAAAGAGAGTAGCGTTATTCCCTCTATAGATCCGAATTGATATACTACAATATATAAATCTATTGTTTTACTTGTTAATATGGTTGTTTATATGAATGATACAGAAACTTGTCAACATCTAAAGGATCTATAAGGTGTGTTCTGAATGTCTACATGTTCCTACCGTCACATGTTTGGGAGGTACATGCAGTTCCCTGCAACTGGTTGAAATATTATTTTTTAAATGTAAAGCACTACCTTGTAGCTGCGTTCTTTTTTTTTTCTTTTTTTTACATATCTTTTAATACTCAAAGTTCAAAATGGTCTCCCCATGTCACAGTGGCCATTTTGATAATGCAACTGTGTCATGCTTAACAGAGGGGGGGGGGGCAGTTCCTGGGGAGTGGTGCAGTCCATAATACGTAAAATGTATATATTCCCCGGGATATATTCATGTTTCCGATATCAGATATGAACATAACCCTGGGAAAATAACATACACACGGAGAAGAATTTAGATCAAATAGCAATGGCAGGTAAGGTCTAAAAATGTTGTCGTGGTAACAAAAGGTTGTCGTGGTAACAAAAATGATGAAAGTGATCGAAACCCGGGATCGACATTACATATTGACATGTTTGATTCACATAAAAAGGTCACCCTATCTGTCATCCTGCTATATCATGCAGTTATGCTGGTATTCAATTGGGCATGCAGGTCTAGATCAGAATAGATACATTAGGTCTAGATAGATACGCAAACTATATCATTAGCTAATATGATCTATCCAACACATCATGACTATCCGATTAGGGATGTCATAGACATGCACTTTTTGTCAACACATGATCCAATTATTGGCATTTTGGTCCCCATTATGTTATTGTTTGGCGAGATATTGATATAGAAGAATCAAAGCAGGATTATACATATGTACACGTACTTGAAGTGTTTTTCCTTCCTAAGGTGAAATAAACAGAAAAGAAAAACCAAGTTGTATTAGATGTATGTTTAAAAACAATGAAGTTAGTAATTATTTTATATTACAATCTTCTACGTCTTTTTTTTGTCTTATAAACCCTAACTTGAACTGGCTCCATAAGGTTGGTACTTTGTATGGTAGGTTCACACAAAGACGGACACAAGTGTGTATACCATAAGTCGGATAATTTTGACACTGGATTTCAGAATCAAATCCATTAAAATGAATGTGAATATGGAATATTTTTGTAAGGTATTATCAAAGGTTGTTAGCATTCTAAATGTTTGGTATATTTTGTTATTTCAGGACATGAAAAATGATGGCCCCTGCAAGATATGTTTTATCATTTCCCCAATTGTGAGTATAATGCTTACATATATATCATTATACATGTTCCAGTTTGCAGCTATTAGATGAAACCCTTACGTATGGCAAAAGTAAGCAGTCATAAAAATGATGGTTAAATAGAAGTTTGCCCTATACACAATTAATACGGACCATGTAATCCATGTAATTTTACCCAAAGTCGCATACAAATTTTTGACAATAAGTCAAACGCTAATCCCTAAGCATTCCTCATAATATCAATGAAATCTAAGGTATATTTTCTCACAGAAAAATGTTTTCAATATGTTCTTGCTCACTACCGCAGTCCTTTCTTTACCTACTCTGGTCTACATGTATTTTGGGGTAAATACTGAGTGATCTATAAATGCATGCATTGCCAAATAAGAAAGATTCACGTTCACAGTGTACACGAGCGTCTGAAAGAAGTGAATCTTCCCTATCTAGTTATGGCACAAAATCCTATACATGTATTGGGCAGGATCCAGGGTGAAAGTGGTCGCTTTAGCGTGTGAATGAGTGAGATTATATTGACATAGCAACTTATGTGCAATACAGTCAGTATGATTGGACCGTTTAACTCAAGTAATCTTCGCATTCAATGTGAGCTATTGACCCCTTTGATTTTTAAATCGATGATATTATTGTCAATATCGCTAGTATTGCTGGTGGATTGTTAGTCAACCCTTGTGTCGACATACCTACACCCATACGAACCACGCCATGGGTCATGCCAGCTCATAGCATGGATATGTATATCAATAATTGCAAAAAAGTGATAACGTGCATTTTCCATAGATACTTTGGGCATTTTTATGTGGATTTCTTTTAACTATTGTCCAGTTGCAAGCAGCTTGTGCAGGTACAGTGTCCATATCTGCTCAGATGCAATTTATATCCACATCAAGTTGCCGAAAGTGCTACGGCAGTTATACAGTTCCTAATAGTTAGAGGACAGTTTAAGAACTGTATCGTCCATTCAGTTCCTGGTGTTGGTTTTGAAACTTTTGCTTTTGCAATACAGAAATACAGTTTATATTGAAATTATTATAAGACTGGTGTTATTTGCCCTTATTAAAGGAGAAGCAGGTGTTATTTTCTTAGTACAGGATGATGTTATTACCTATGATGTGGGACTCATGGTATAATGTCCTATATGAGCATGATCATGGGACTTTGTTATTAAGCTTTAACTGGAGAATCACGAGCTAATCTATTGCGCTTTTATATTATGACGTAGTAGGTCCTTGTGCCTATATTTTTATCATTTTCAAAAGAGGTTATAAATGCCAGTTCTGGTGGAGGTACGAAGCAGTTTTAAATGAATAAATTAATTTAATTTTTGAAGGGGATATACTTATAAGCACATGAGATATAGCTCTTGAAATAGAGGATTGTATTGGCATTGATATTTCGGTTCAATAATTCACACCTCAGCTGAACTTTCTAAATTAATACTTATTCAAAGAGAGTATAATATTAATAAACAACATCTATAATATATGTAGTGTACAATACCTGTTAGATAGTGTCTCATTGTGATGTCATTTCATATACCTGTAGATCTATCATTAATAGCTTTAAGAAAGCCGAGTAAATTGACTAGCACTATTCCATTAGCCCACAGACAACTCTTTTATAATGTTACTGCATATATAAATGCATAAGCCTTAAGGAGATGGTATACGTGTGCACAACATGAAATATGTTATGTTCAGTGGGGTACCTATTGAATACCGGTAGTTGAACTGTTTTAATTTAGAAGCGGAACATTATATAGTGTCAAATTGCCTGTTATGTAACGAGGTGGTCTTTTCTCTTGTTTTTCCTCCACTGCTTCTTCGGGATAATGAAAACCAATCCTCAAAAACTTTGAATTTGGTGCCTTGAATTTGACATTCTTGGTAACGTCATTCCTGTTATATCTCAGAAATAATATCCATACAAGTCATGTACCACAAGTATCTATAAGTATAGGTGGAGACCTTGGTGTTTACATAATAAGTAGTAACAGTATCATACAACATAATTGTTGTGCTTATTCATAATTTATCAGTAGTAATATTTGCCAGACTTTTGGACAAAGTAGCCCAGATAGCTTCCATTCGGCGCCATCTTTAATACCTCGTGCCTTGTCCTGTCCCCCTACCCCCACCCCATCCTCCCTCCTCTCTCCCATCGTCACTGAGGCGAGGCCTCCTCATGAATATGCAGTACCCACCCACGTGACCAATGCAGCCAATGATAACTCGGTGCGTCTCTTTAGAGATACCGTTAGTCTTCACTGATTGGTCCTTGGCTGTCACATGGGCCGCATGCTTGACTGCGGCCCATGTGGGATGTTGGCGCGGGTTGACAGGGAAGATGATGAATAGGGGGATGGCGCTGTGGAATGCGGCAGGGCGAGGCTTTTTTTAATAGCTCCCAAGGGAAGCATGTCTACTAGTCTTATTATACAGGTAAGTGTACCTCCTTGTGAGTCTGCTTATAGTGATATTATAGTAGTGTAGGCTTCCATGTAGCAAGTTCATATTACATGTTGTGTATTATCAGTGTCTTCCATAGAGATGTCTTTGGTATTATGGAATGTGGATGGGGGTCCAGCAGGGCAGCCTTGACCTACATCCGGGATCAAGTGCATTCCAGAACCCAAGAGGGACTATTATGTGCAGTCTATGTTGAAAAAGTATGAATAACATTATTTTTATGATTCATAATTACTGTGACATTTTAGTATAGCCCATCAATAACTGCATATTTGCTACACTAGGATATAATGTGTGTTGTTGAAAACGGGACATAGTATCACCCAATCAGAACTTTGGTCCCACCTCTGACATGCATGTGCCTACCATCTTCCCCCTCTTAGTTAGACCAGAGGCATCCAAGCATGACCCTACACACCATCCCCATTTCTACTTCCCAGCCGGCTGGTGGATGTTCCCCCCTCCCATCCTACAGTCACGTGATCAGGTAGTTGAATATTCATAAGCCATCTCCCCCACGTGACCCACGTTGGCCACTCAGCGGTCGGCGTCTGAGTTTTACGACCCCCGTGCCCCGTTATGACAATCACGTGACTCCCACTGACGTCATGCAACCTCCTCTGGGTGCCGTGTGCAGAAGTATTTTGGGCTGCGATTCCTTGAACTCCATCCATGTTTTCTATATTTTCTTACGTGTATGTTGATGGCCCGCTATTTGCATATATGAATGTTCTAGATAGTTTAGTATGCAGTCCAGATACATAGATATGCCCTATAGCAATAAATTCAGTAGATCTCCTAAAACAGCAATAGACTGGGATGTGTATAAAGGTACTTGGCAAGCCAACCTAAGTAGGTCAGACAGACGCAGGCCTGGCCAGACTACTAAATATTCATGAGGTTTTATAACTTCGGCCGCATCACGTGATACATTGAGACCAATCAGTGACAGCAGCTGGGGGTCATGTGGTTTGCGGACGCGCCAGTGATTGGCCGTACACTACATCATAGCGGTAACTATTAGTGGGAGAGGGCGGACGCTGGGAGGGAGGGAGGACGAGAGGAAGACTCGTGTTCAGCGCGGGAAAATGGATGTTGGATGTACTCTAACATGCTGGTAGATCTAGATGTACATGTACAACACCGTATGCTATCCTGTGTAGACCAAGTATGGTGTATATGCGTGCTAGCGTCATTGTATATGATATGACATGGGTCCATGACGTTTATGAATACATTGTAAATGATGCGCTGGTTTGATCATGTGAGCACCAGTTATGTAACCATTGCATCACATGTTTATACATGTATCATTTTTATAAATATAAACATCATATCCACTCAAGCTCATTTCAGTTATTGTTACAAAGCATATTACAAGGGACATGTATAACATATGTGTACATGTATCTTGTCCATGTGAAAAGGTATACATGTACCAACCTGGATGGGGATCCCATGCCCCAACCCAGACAACCTGGCTCATCAGCTTTAGCAGTTCAACTCCCCGGCCTCCCATTGGCCCATGTGACCACTGGTTGGTCAGCTGACCACCCTCCACGGTTGGATGACTCCAGGGCCCGCGGTGTGGAATCAGTCGGCTCTTACATGTCGCGCATCAGTCCAGAACACGTGGTGCGCATGTGCAAGGTCCGACGAGTTTCACCTCCCTCCAGCAAGCCAATCACAGGCCTCCAACAGGTCACGGGTCATTTAGCCTCATGTTTATGCATGAGTGGGGGGTCACGTGGGGAGGGATGACCAATGGGCGGGGAGGGGTGCCTGGGAGGGTTGTAAATATCCCGTTGTATGAGGCAGGGGTTCGCTGGGGGGGGTCATGTGGGGTGGCGACTTGACCACGTGGGAGCCTTGGAGGTGTGGCCAGAAGTGCTATTTCAGCTCACAAGACGTCATGGTTGAGGGAAGTTGAACTTGAATATGTCTTCGAGGATTAAGGGTTTGAATTAGATTATTTCAATTGAAAATGAATCACTAAAACGGCTTTTGTGGTATTGTATAGATTGTTATGTCACTGTTTTTTTTGGTTTTTTTAATACCTCATATGATTATTGGGAATGGTTATGTATGGAACAGGTGTATAGATTACGTTAGCATAAAAACATAATCTGAAAGTATGATAATTGAAAATATTACAAGTAGGAATGGATCATTGACATTATATGATACATGTACAATATACATTATGTCACCAAAGATACAAATATAGCATAAATGTAAATACATTGTGAATTTGGATTCACAACAGCTGTCTCCAAAAGTAGCTACACACCTAATGTCAGTCATCTACACCCCCACCCACACGTTTGTAATTTATTTGTTCCCCTTATATCCCTCCAATCCCTTTTCAAACACAACAGTCACTACCCCTCCCCCCTCCCTACTCCACCCCTTCTCCTCAGCCAGCGCTGACCATTGTAGACCATTGTCAGACGCTGGGAAGGTTATGGCCTCGCTCTGTTAGTCATGCAGAAACTATCGCACTGAATATGCATTAACTCTAGTCCTACCATCCAATGGAATCCTAGTATGGTCATATGCTCCTCCATATATGGAGAGTCATGTGACTTGAATCGGGAGTTTGATTGGTGTATGAGAGAGCAATTGTACCATCGTCATCACCAGCAGCCTGTCCTACCCCCGCCCTACCTCCCTACCCTATCTCCCTACCACCCTCCACCCATTGACCATGCATCGGTCATGCATCTTTACACACTAATACCATGATACAAGCATATTGATAGAGATACATGTATGTAAGGTCTCATTATGATTTAAAAGTTTAATTTCACAATTCATATCAGTAAGCGTATGTACTACATGTATACACTCACACACCCCAATGGCTAATACAAAAGAAGTATGCAGTAATTAAGTATGCTAATTGAGTTCATTTTAATTGAAGGCACTCTGAGCTAAGTATGTTCGTGCTGTTGAAATCTGACCGTGAACAATAAAACTGGCCATGCGCCATACACGTTTGCCCGGAAGTTTGCTTAATGTACCTGTCACATGCATTCCTCCTGTACCTATTGCTCCTCAACACGCACATAGCGGCACATAACCCCCCTGTTCTCCAGGTGTTACAACACAGTCACCCAATCCTCACCACACATGCCTAAAACCCCAAGTCACGTGGGCGTTGTGACGTCACGGTTCAAATGTATCCCGCCTACAGAGCTCTGCGTCTCCCCGCCCCCTCATTTACATAACAAACAGCGAGTCTAAACCACGTGACTAAGCGCCCATAAACAACCAATGCCGTCTCTGTCCGTCTGTTTATGGCCTCATTGAAGAACCGTTAAAAAGCAATAAAAGGGTCACGTGACTGTAAGGTGTGTTTTTATTGGCTGTACTGACCACGCCTACTTGGAGGAGGGGGGTATGGGAGAACCGTCACGGTTGGCTGGTCGTGCATATCTGAAAGTATTATAGAGGAGAGATTGTAAAGTTTAATGGAAATAGTAGTGAACTACTGTGTCTCTGTTTTTTACTCCCAACAAGGGAGGAATGATGTGTCTGTATAAGCGAATGTCAAGGAATTTAGAAGCCATGTTAAGCTTCTGCATATTTAGCAATCATATGTTCTCACCAGTATTAATCAGCGTTGATACCCACAAGTATCTTTCTATAAACACGAATTTGCAGGGCACTAGTCCCATACTGCATCTGCGACGAATTTGGTTATGTAACACCATGAAGCTCCGATGCGTTTTGATTGTTGTATTTTGAAACATCATTTTTTATGAATAAATACACACTGCAAAATCAAAAAAAAGGCACCTCTATACCCAAGGATGTTGAGAACTTGGGACATTGACATCTCGTGTCCTGATGGGTATTAGGAATGATTAGGTAATAAATGTGATTTTAAAGGGAACAACAAAGACATAATTAATTTGATGACTTCGATGTAGCTTTCCGGCCAGGGATTTACTATTGGTATGCTAATTGGGAGTTTGCTCTTTCCAGCTAATAAAAAAGAAACACGTTATTTTACCATAGAAAGGTGTATTAGCGAGACGTTATATAGCGTTATACAATGTTGTATAACGCTTTTTATTTACTGGGTTGGTTATGTTATTGATATGAATCACCAAGCTGGTTGATATATAACAAGTAGTAGCCCTGGCTGATGTTTAGAGATACTTATCCCCTATACCGATACCTAATGATTGATATTCAGATATAATAGTTACTAGTCAGTAATGACCTTCCCTTTGCTATTATCAACCCAGTCCATATCCATAATGGTACAGCCTGCATTTTCACCACAGTTGGATGGTAAGACATACATTTGACAAGTACACATACATAATGAGACAGGTATGTCAGGTATACATGAATCAGACAGGTATACATGAATCGGACAGGTATACATGAATCGGACAGGTATACATGAATCAGACAGGTATGAATGAATCAGACAGGTATACATGAATCAGACAGGTATACATAATTCAGACAGCATACATGCATTATGAATGCATGTGGTTATGTAACCATGACAGACAGGTAAAGCCTGCAAAGCCTGGTCAACCATTCCATGTCTGGTCCAGTCCAATATGAGTCCAATATAGGTATATAACATGTACTCACAATTTCAATGTCATTATCTTATCCATTGCATGCTGTGGTATTACAGGTATAGACAATGCACAGGTCTATGAGAATTCACTAAGAGTGGATAAGAAACTAGGGACATTTCTCTATACTAAACAGACATAATTGCCCATTTCAAACATGCCCAAAACAATAAATGTTGTGCACTCAGTGACTCCAACCCAGTGAATATTTTAATAGACCACTTAAGGTCCTTTGTCCTTCAGAGTGTAATGGCAACACGTTGTATTATGATGTGATGTATGGTGACTATCTGTTCTATACAAGACCTCACTTGTACTGTATATATGGTTCAAATATGGTCATGCATGAGAGCATTGCACAGCATTGGGGTGAGGGTAATGGGTGCACATTTGTGGGTGTATTTAGGGAGTGCCCACTTTTGGGCTGGTGAAATGGTGTGGGTGCATGAAGAGTTTACCCCCATCCCCTTAAAAAAAATAAGAAGAAGAATAAATAGATAAATAAATAAATAAATAAATAAATAAATAAATAAATAAATAAATAAATAAATAAATAAAATGAAATGAAATACATAAATAAATCTTTTTTTTAAAGAAAAATAATCCAGTTAAAATATAAACCATTTCTTAGTATAGTGCTGGTGCTAATGATAGTTGGCAATGGCGTATACTATACGTTGTATAAGCTTTAATGGCGATTAAAGTCATGGTTGGTCGCTGCCTAGTTATGTGGCCTTTAGATCAGTGATTTCTCAGAAAGGTGAAGGACATGGCATATGGCATAACTATGAACAAACAGGTCGACGACTTATATAAACTATATACATAATGTACCCTATAATTAACTCTGCACCCAAGAACCTTTGAAGTGCTGTTCTCTACCTATGCAGCTGTGAGTATGCACTGAAGTAACCTTTTACCTTAAATGGCTTTAGAATACTAGTATGTCACAATTCTGGTCCTGATTAATAGAATTGATCAAATAAATAAAGGTAACAGAAGTGATGATATTACTCAAATTAATAATTAATAAAAATATATAATAATCAATAAAAAATCAATGAGATTAATAATATTGATTATCAACATTAACGAAGTGAATCTCAGAAATATGTATGCATTATATAGATCTGCATCTGGATGCGCATGAGTGCATTCATAATAAATACATTATCATTATTGTTTCTTATGTATACCTACATGGACATAAATAATTGTTTCCGACGCACGTCATACACCATACGAGACCATCACTTAGAGCTATCTTAATTATCTGCACATTTGTGCGTTTTCATATTGATCTTATCTCTAATAATGGCGACACAGAGGATATGCTACAAAGGCTGAGCAGTGGGCTAACGAACCTAAGATGGCTGCTTCCCTTGCCATTATGACTTGAGTGGGCAATTACTGTCAGGCAGGTAATTAAGCGTTGAATGTTTACGGTAATTACTAGGGCCTACTGTCACAACCCTTTAACCCATACAACCAACAGCCACCCCTACTATCTGTCAATTCCATTTACCTTTCTGCGTCTCCCTTTTCTCCACAAAATAAGAAAAACAAAAACAATTTGGCAGAATCAACCAATCAGATGCCATTTCACTGATGTCAGCCCCTTAGAGACCTTCATTTCTATTGGTGGAGACGTTGTGACTGGGGAGAATGAGTGATGATGACAGTTTTGGTGACACCTGTTGATTTTGGACTATAGGTAAAGGTAGGTCTGACTTGGGACTTAATCACAGTACTTAGTGACTAGCCTCCACATCACAGAGGGATGGGACATCTCAGTCTGCTGGCCTGTCAGCTGTGAAGGCTGGCTACTACTAGTGTCCAGCCCTCGAGTAGCGTCTGGACCCGTCTCAATGTTTCCCCCACTCAGTCACCCTATAGTCCAACCCACGGTCATCCACCTCAAATAGGGAAGGGTCCGGACAGTACCAATGTCATCTCAATTCCAGAAGAAAGTCCCCTTTGTAGGATTGCAGTGAAGCAGTTAAGATTGGAAAGTAATGTGGCGAGATGATAAGGAAAAAAATACATAACTTCTGAAGGGAATTCCTTGTGAAATAGCCACGCAGCTATCTAGCCTTTACATGTCTGTAGGATTTCCCGACAGGTGTTAATGGTCCTATCTAGACTGTCTCACCTGAGTCACCCTCTCAGTGGCCACACAGGCCGGAGAGCACAGACGGTCCACATGGGGGTATTATTAAACCCTCAGACCACCCCCCCCCCCCAGGGGAAGACACGTGACTTGATGTACGGCCTCCCCAAGGTCTGTCATTGCCCCGCCGCTAGATGGCAGTGCTTTGATGTAGGGGGCGCTGCAACTGTCCATCCGGGTCTGATAAGTCTGATGTATCCCTTCCCCTGGTGCACCCCCTACCCATTGTAGTCACTCCCGCCGCCGCATCGAGACAATTTACTGTTGTCCTGACCACAGCTTGTCCCCCAGCCTTGCAATTGTCTCAGGTGCATTGATTGAGAAGAAAAACAAAAATGAAAAAGAAGGAAGGTGGGTAGAGGGAACCAATCAAGGGCCTCTTTGTCATCTCCCAATGGGATGATCCTTTACAAACCGAAATCCTGCTCCAAGGTGCAATCAGATTGGCTGGTCTATTGGTTATGCAAATTAGCTTGCCTTGACCAATGGCTGACCATTCGGATAGAGATTGGAGAGGATCAGAACAGAGTGACAGGTGACACTGCCTGTGTAGCTTCATGCCAAATAGAAAGTTCCCAGTGATTGGTCACGTAGTAAACTTCCAATCACTTGGTGAATTCAAATTGCTATTGTTGCTATGTAGCCAATAAGCTGGCATGAAGGGAATCATTGGCTATGTCGCTTTAGATTGACAGTGGAACACATTGCAATACTCTGATTTCACAAACAATAGCGCCACCTATGGTGACTCCTGCCGACGTAGTTTAGGAACCCCTTCCCTATTGGCATCTTGACACAGTGCAAGGTTGTCACTGAAGGTGTCCACCCAGTAATATATGAACCTGCAGGAAGTCACCACGTGTATAGATACACATGCAGTGAGCTTGGGCACAGACGACATAGACCCCACAGCACAGGATAGAACTACACTGATAATAGCAAAGCCTCTAGAATAAGATTGTCAAAATGTTGTGCTAAATAGAGACATTAGGATCATATGACTGACAAGTTAGGGCCAGGCTGTGGTCTTGTCAATGTTACAAGTCTAAGGTCGTCAAGGTGAAAAATCTAGGGTTGTCAAAGCAACAAGTCTAAGGTCGTCAGAGTGACAAGTCAAATTCACAATTCTAGAGTGGTTAGATTGACAACGCTGGCATTTTTAATAGACTGCGTGTATTGAATATTAGTTTCTGCCTAAAGAACCCATTCATGTCTACATACCGTACCGTCGCTTTTTCCAGTGTAGGTTATCAGTAAACCATACAGATACATTGTACATTTTCAGTAATTTCAAAGATAGTAAGGCAATGCTGGAAAAAGTGCAGAAGTGCGTGACTCTCCTGCCATCTGGTAATGGAGGACTCTCATTGCCCGAAACCCTGATCATGGAAACGTAGTGGTTTTGGAGACATTGGGAGTGCCAGACTGATGCTCACTTCTGTCTCTGTGAATGTAGTGTTTAGGGAAGGCATGGCAGGGCAATGCAGGTATAGAATAAAGCAAGGTAGGGGACAAATTAAACATCCATCTGTGAGATTGATAGCGTGCAGCTCAATGCAGATCTAGGTAGCCCTATTGGATCCCTCTATATATAGCTCTATATGGAGTGTGGATCTCTGGCTGGTTGAGAGCAGCTCAAGGTAGATCTGCTCGCCACTCTCCAAGGCATGCAGAGGGTAAAACAGACCATAATACTATTAGATAGTTAACCATGGAGCAGCTCAATACAGATCTTATAATGGGTCCATCTTGGTACATATTTGCGACACCATCTGCGAAAAAGGCCCTTAGTGCAGGGTGCACTAAGGTCCATTTTCCCACATGTCATAATTGGTTCCAGGGTGTATTAGACACTGGGCATGTGCTGGAAGCCTCCAAACATGGACTTTATGGATGGGGCATAGCTGCGATTAATATTTCGGACATGACCTGGTGTTACTTTACTACCCCCTTCTGCAATAGTTTAACTCCAGTATTCTATGATAAAGCTTATGAGCACATGTAGTATAATGGTTTGAGAATGGGTAGACGTAAATCTCTGCAGATGGAAACTTCAGTGGCATGGTGACATGATGTTTAACTATTTAAGTGCCACATAGTGCTTTGATGTAATGCATGAAGGTAGCCCTGGTGAGTCTATTCGCCAAGGCTGCTTTCATGCATCATGCCGATCCTTGGAGAGTGTATCAACTCATTAGGCTCGTCATGATGCATGACTTTGGCCCTGGCGAGTCTACACGCCACGCGAGTCTACTGCAGTCATGGAATAAGGGCCTAGCACATTATAACAGGATAGGGCTTATACTTGGTGTATTTAGACCCTGATAAACATCCCCAAATCTGACAGGTGAGGCACCACTGACATCACTTGATGGGACGCTCCTCCAGTAGCTTCTGTACCTTCAGATCACACGGGAGGATCACCTGTATAGGGCCTAGTCGGTGTAAGTTATAGAAACTTATTGTCATGCCATTTTAATAATATGTGAATCCCCTGCCCCTCTCCTCCACCTCTAACCCCTAGGAGTCACGACATGGTTTTGTAACAATCACCCTCTCCACACAGGTACAGAGGTTAGGGAGCCTCCCCCTTTATGTAAGCAGCATGATCGGAACCAACATCACACATGTTAGTTGGTATTAAAAAGTCTCAAACAGGAGCCCTCTGTGCGGTGAATATTGATAGTTGTATCTTACGATAATACTACTATCAATTAGCCCATTCATGAGACATACTTTAAATACTGGTTAATGTCTATAGTTTAGTGATATTGCTATAGAAATTATGGGTGAAATCACAAGAAATTATATTGATGAGTCATGGTTTAGTATACACATATGAATGGTTGTAATCTCTGTACATGTTACAAAACAAGGGTCTGGAGTGGCATCCACTCCACAGAGTCACGATTCATATCAGCAAGTTGTATATATACCTTGATGTGAGTAATAAAGGTTGTTCATTCTTTTGTGCTAACTTGGAGTCATGTCGTCCTTCTCACCTGGATTTACACTGGTGCCAGGAGTGGGGTAGGCATTGAAAAACATCACTATAGCTATTGTTTATGCCTACCTGAAGAACTCACAATCCTGTGAGAGGACACTGCTGTCGATATGGATTTTCAAGTAGTACAGAGTATGGGGAGAACAGAACTGTAATACATGTGCAAACAGCAAGGAAGACCGTTTCCCTTGTATGTCACATGTTTTGTGAGAGGACACAGGATGCATAGCAACTTATATGGACCATGTATCCAACTGGGTAAATGCCTATTTAGAGTGCTCTTAAGTAGCTGAGAAGGCATTCCAGTACTGGATTCCCATCGGCAGAACTGTGTACAGTTTGTATAGATCTTCTCTACAAAGCAGATACTCCCCTGCCCCCCTCCCCATACTTTTTGAATGAACCTCCCCCCCCCCCCAGCCCCATTTCCCCAGCCCTGCAAACACTTCTACCTACTAGGCCCCATGCTCCCCCTCCCCCATGGACTGTGTCACCACTGCCACCAGCATCCTTAATAATAACTGCTCATAATCAACCATTTAAGGGCCGCACATGGCATTAAAGTCATTAGACGTCATGCAGCCCCTGCTGCGAGTAACTCGCCGGTGCTTCATTCATGCATTATGCCAACCCGTCGGGAGTGTATCAACCCCACAGGGTCGGCATGGTGCATGAATGCAGCTCTGGTGAGTCACTCGTTAGGGCTACATTCAAATACCATGACGAGAAAGGGTATACTACATCCATACACAATGATGTCCTTAAAGGGTTAAAGGCTGCCCTCCCAAAGATGATGTCTCCTTATCATGATCTCCATGCATCAGTCATAGCAAAAATGTCATATGGGGGGGGGGGGGGCTGTATGAGTCATTTCGCTGCACCTAGCGTGGGAGCCGACCGTTTAATAAGGTCAAGTTGTCATCAGGGGCTACCAGGATGGGAGGGCGATCAGCCCTGACCGTTTTCACACCTGGCTAACGTCCCGGATGACAGGTGAGCTACTAAATGGATCACGGGTAATTAATTGATCACCCCCAGGCCATAAAAGCCAGCCGTTGATTGGCTGATGCCTCATGTATGGCTCGGTGTGATTGGCTGTGGGGTTTTGGAGCTCTAAGCAGAGGCTTTGTCTGTGTGGCAGTTTGAGTGGGTGGAGAGATGGTGGGTGGAGAGTGAACTGGGAGATCGTGCAATGCGCGCCTCCTCTGGACATGCGTGCAGTCCTCTCGTGATTTAGGGGTGACACCCAACGGCTGCTCTGGGAAGCTTTAAAATGGCCATGGGAACCCAACAGTCGGCCATTAATAGGGTTAGATAGTGGGCCTCTGAATGTGGCCATCACCCTCATGCAATCTGATGATTTTGTCATCCATTTGTGTGAATGTAAGTGTGTTCTGAAATGATCAAAATAACCTGTTGCCTTCATCTATAATGATGGCATTTAGAATACCGGTCCTAATGATTACATAATAGCTCTTTAACTTCCAATAGTTTGGTAAGATTTACATGCTTAGCCTTAATAAAAAAAACTTACTATAAGATCACTATCAAGTTATTTAATGGGTGAATAATTGATGAATACTACTTTCCCTTATGATCTATGCTTTAACATTTGTTTCATGTACACCTCATTGACCACTCCCGTATGCCAAATGAACAGAAGAGACGTGTGCCACACTGGAATAACCGTAGGGGTTTGGTGGGGGAGGGGTGCTTAGTAATGCTCAAATTGGCTTCACGATGCTGGAGATTTCTCATCACTTTTACAATGAGGGCAAAGTCATGGTGAACTGCATATTTCTGTCTGATACTACAGATTTAACCCTGTCCTTATCTTGTGGAGACCCGTCACCTTTCCCAAACACCATACCCCACCTGTAGCCCCCCCCCCCCAACTCCCCGCCCCATGACCACCCACCTTAATATATGCATGTCAATCAGCAGGGTGTGTGTGATTGGCAGGGTTCATTGGTTAGTAATCACAGAGTATTGGTAATATATGCAGACCAGTGGTGCCAATTGATAGCACTGTACCCTCCCCCTATTGTGACTCGGCTAGTGTAAGTGGCACCTGCGGTTTACCGACCCTCCCACCTGTGGGCTTGGTCTGGTTGCCATGGGGATGGGGTCGTGTCAGGAGGATGTCATTGGTCTGAGGTTATCACCAAGGTCAAATGGGGTCAAAGGTCATGGGGTGCCAGGTGGGTTCTCAACTTTTTTCTATATAAAGCTTTCAGTTGAAATTCACAGTTTTTTAATGATTAATTTCTCCAAATTTGATGTCGTTTATTTGATTTTGTTTAGGCATTCCCTGCTAGGAGAAAATGAGGCTTAATATGATGTAATATTGATCTGTTAGCAGGTGGGTTATCCCCCTGGGAGCCCCTGACCTTTGACATGATTGTGGTCAGGTGTGGTATTGGCCAGTCGGTGGGCGGTGGGTGGGGGTGGTGGGCGTCGTTGTAGGTAAGGGGGTGGCCGAAAGGGAGTATCCAGGAACCGGAAGTGGACCATGACCCCACCCCAAGGGCAGGGGTCATATGTGGGGGTGGGGTCAGGGGGGCCCCGCCCCTAAAATAGTTCCCACTTTCTCTACTTGGGGGCATGGCGGTATTTACTGTCCACTGATCCTCTGCATTTGTTTAAAACACATTTATTACACTGGTTGGAGATGGGTGGGATTAGAAGGAGACGAATGAAAAGAATGTCAAAAATGTCACAAAGCCATGCTTTGCTATGGATCATGATATACGACTCTTCAGATGATGACAATTTACAGCATTGACGACACTATGCCGCTACCCAAAAACACCCCCATGGGCAGTTTCCTATGTTAATCCAATGAGTTATTCCGCTAATCTAATAGGTTCAGTTCCAAATTATCACCAATAGTATTAGTCGGCAATTAAGCATTTAAAAGTTACATTCAAGCATGACCAAATGGCGGGAAGGTAACACTTTTACTCTGAGGATGAATCAAGGGAGGCGTAGTTTATGGTGTTTATCCTGGGCTGAGAAGTAGCTATAACCCTGGAGGTAATCAGTTAGCCCTTTAAGGGCCGCATAGTGCTTAATGTGCTATAACCTCTGTCGCCATGGTGCATGCATGCTGCCTTGACGAGCCTTCTCGCCAGGACTGCATTTATGCATCATGCCGACCCCTTGTGTGGGTGTATCAACTCCTTATAGGTCGACATGATGCTTCAATGATGCAATACTGCAATGGTGAGTCTGCTTGCTAGGGCTGCAGTGATGCACCAGGCTTACCATGCAAGGGTATACTGCATTAAATCACTATGCGATCCTTAAAGGGTTAAACATGCTTTATGTAGCCATGTTTGAACAGCAAAGGCAAGGACTGACGTCATGTATACTGTGGTCACCAGTGTGGTGGAAGGGGCGTTGCAAGGCAACACCTCTCCATGTAGGGGGATCCAGGGGGGGGGGGTTCTAAAACCCTTGTTATAGTTTTGTTGTAATGCCTTTAACATGTTTAACCTTTTAAGGGCCGAATAGTGTTTTAATGTGTTGTCGCCATGACGTATGAATGCAGCCTTGCGAGTTACTCGCCAAGGCTGCATGCTTGCATTATGGTGTCAAATGGCATAGCCCGGGGGCATAGTGCATTAAGGGACGATGGTGCCCTGAAAGGGTTAGGGGCTGGTCAAAGGCACTTGAGGTTTTCACACCTTCAGAAAGGGGAGGTTGTTTTTTTTTGTGGACAGGTGCAGGAGCAAAGTTCTAGTATACCAAGTTAGCCGGAGGCCTAATGCGGGCGTCCATTGCTTGATCTGGAACTGGTGAGATAGGGACTGATCAGCATCTATCACAATGGGTACCAGCTGTTACATAATGCACCCTAACTATCTCATTGGTTGATAATTCATCCAGCTACACGCCTAGATACACATTACCTTCTTTGCCCAAAGGTAGAAAATGTTTTATCCTGAAGTGTTATGCAATAACGTATTATTTTCCTTGTCTTTTGAGGTGCTTATTTTGGAGGAGGGATATGGGCATGTTATATGGAACACATCTACCCATATATATCTTGATATCTTATGAGATATACGGCTACATAATTTTAGCAAAAGCTAATAACTCTAAAATTCTTTTGAATTACTACCAAAGGGATTTGTTGCTCTATTTAAAGGGGTATCCTACTTTTGTTCATGGACACCTCAGATGATACCCTGTAGATAATATTATAAGCACATAGACGGGAGCAAACACATACACTGGCCAACTGTGCCTAGCACAGACAGGCAGGCAGTAGCAGGGTTTCAAAGTGAGCAATACTAAGAGTGGTGTGTCACATATTGAGAACATGTTATCATAAACATGGTTGAATTAGTGCATTGTATACATTTTGTATCTCAAAGATAGTTTAATAAAAACAATATTTAAGAAAAAGACTTAGTATTTAAATCACCCATTAAACTTATCCTTTTCTCAGAATAATCTCTTCTTTGGATAAGCCACTTTTATGGAGAAATGAATACCACTACCTGTCATTTTGAATTGTTTATGTTGTGCAGATGTGTATTGTGGTTCAATATTTCCAACATGAAGAACATATATGTGTAGGATCATTTTTATTTTGAAAGCAATGTAAAGGAAATCAGTTTTTTGTCTGAAATGATTGGACTTTGAAGCAAAAGATAGTTATGTTTTTCCATAAATGTCTTCATATCTCTATGTTTCATGACAGATCAAGGATAGAAATGACTGTATACATCTTGAAAATGTAAGGTATAGTTATCTCAAAATTTGACACAAGTGGCTCATGAACCACTGCTCTGCTCTGGTCATTTCAACCACAAGGTCCTATTTTTTCTTACTTTTACACAGTAAATACATGTAGAAACTGACTGCTTTAATCCTGTGTGCATCTATGTGCGGGAAAGTGTATGATACCCCTTTAACAATAGGGTTGTTGGATTTTCACGGAACGCAGCAAGATCCCCACCCCTTCCACACACGTGAGGAGTCCACATTTTCTCAGCCCCCACCCTGTGATATTCACATCTGTTGTGACCAACCCATTGTACAATAGTAGCAATATTCTCTTTTTGGCTCAAAACTGGTGACATCCCCCCCCCCCCCACCCCCGCCCCAATCAAGATGGACCAATTTGGTCTGGGATCCTGAGGAGGTTTCTAAATTAGGTTTGTCCCGGTCTACCATATAAACCAACCCGTCACCCCTGTTCATACAATTCTATCTTGAGATTAATTTTTCATTTTTTTGTAACTTAAAATGTTGCATTATTTGAATACCTGCAATGTGTGTTGTGGTATATGGATAAAATAATAGAACGCGCAATATCATGCCATGGATGAGGTCTCTGATAGTAATAGTGTGTGTGGTAGGCAAGGGATGGGGTTGGGGGGAGGAGGGGTCTGTGGATCTTCCCACGCTTCCTCCATGCAGCAGAGCTACTTCCTCCCACTCCTCCAGGGTTGGCGCAAGGCATCATGGACACACACCTCCTGTACCGGATGACGGCCATTTGCACGCAGCGCGCATGCGCGAGGACCGACAGTGCTGCCGCTAATGCGGATTAGAGAGAAAGCAATATTTCACCCGTGCCCTAATCTACATATTCATGGCTGGCAATATTCCGAGGTGGCGGGAGACCCATTCCATACACTCAACCGCTTTACGCCTAGACGGACTCCATGTCCCCCAGGCGGGTTGTCTAATGAGGAGGATCCACAATCATAGACTTGCCATGGGTCTTAATTATGTAATTATTAAAGGGTCTATCACAGGGGAATTCTGCTCGAGATTGATTAGATTCTGCCTTTGAAAAATGATAAATGAGAATAGAGGGATGTGTAGGTTTCTGCTACAGAATTTCAAACCCACACATTCCACACTTTTATTTGAATAGTATTCAATTGTTTTGTCGGGAATTGACGCAGGATTTGAGTTTTTATTTGATCAGCTTCGGGTAGTTGATTTAGCACCTATTCCTTCAGTCTGCCAGACAAATACCATAGAGACATTTCAAATGAAGATAGATGATATATTGCTCTGTGTGGGAGTATGCTACCAAAATACTGCAGAATGCCCTGCCTTATGACACATTAAAGAAATGCATGGGTTGCTCATGAATCTTGGGTTAAATATCGTCTGCGCATAAATTTGGCGCCAAAAAGAGCCACCTTTTGTTTTCTCACGTCTTAAGACAATGGGTGGGATTTGCATAACTATGCACCTGCAATCCAAAGACGGAGGATCTCTAGATGATATGAGGAGATGGTGGGGGGAGAGGGGAGTAGGGGAGTGGGGGAGTGGGGGAGTAGGGGAAGGGGAGAGGCAGGGGAGAGGGGTAATGGGAAATGGAACAGTGCCTCACGCAACCCCACACCCATAATCATGCATAAGTATGCAACGTGCATGATACCAAAGAAAAGGGCGGCAGTTTTGGAGGAATTTGCCGACCAGACGACTTTTTGTATACATGTAGTTTGTAGGCAGCAGCATGGAGGGATTCGGCGCGAACCCCGTGAGGTCAGAGGACAGATTGGGCTCCCGTCTGGTGCCCCCTTCCCGCTGGACACTAACAGCGTGTTCATTATACAGCGGGGACGATCGGGGGTGAAACTCAACTAGATGGACTCTTCTCAAGAAATTGCCAAATTTGGCGCTTATTCAAAACCAGCTTTTAGAAATGTAACAGCAAGGTATCAGCCTTTCGAGGATGATCTCTTTTTCTGATTAATCATAATTTTTGATAGTTCTCTGCTACGCATGGTGCTTTGTTTTGGGTGCCCACACCCCTTCGATACACCCCCGGTTTTAAACCCAACCCCCACTGGACTTGGAGCAGGTTTGGGGTTGTAGAGTGCACTTTCCCTGCCGTCTAGTCTGTAGTCACTCTGTCATCCCGACAGCACGCCAAACGGTAAGTCAGACTTGTTTTCTGTAAATACTTCAAATTTAACCACTTAGAATGTCGTCTGCTTTCTACAAACACGTATAACACCCACCCAGGACATACCCCAGCTGCCTGTCGACAGATTGAAGGCTGTCATGGCGGGAAAAGGTCTCCAAGAGTCTATTTTTATTCTTCTTTTTGTATGCTGGAGAGTAGACTAGGACAGGTGCCATGCTGCACTGTCCATTGTTCCCACACCTCTCCCCACCAAGTACACCACCAGGACCCCAACTCCAAGTACTCATTTCCTGGAGTTCCTAGAACCTGTAGACTTGATCAGGTGGTCCACTGACGCCAGGATGTGCTTAAACTCTGGGCGTGGCTGAGTTTGTTTTGTCTTTGGGGTCGTCAGTGGAGTGAGTCAACTTTTTTTTATGAAGTTCCATTGCCGCCTTCCTCACTGGCATCGCTCACTACGCGGCGCCACCGTCCGGTGAGACCCTCCTTATCATAGCACCCATCGGGTGACCAGTAGAACATGGCCCCCTTTAGGCCTTACCTTCCCCCAGCCCCAAGCTACAGACAACAGACAAGGTATTATCAGTGGTACTAAAGGGATATCATTAGGAGGTACATTAGTACAATGGAACCATGGAACTAGTTAATAATTTCCTGAGCAATTGGTATAAGTTCAGGTAGTGAGCTTTACATTCAAATATTGAAGAAAATACTTAATACTACTAACACAATAAACACTTCGCTCTAATTCCATTTCTGTCCAAAGATTCCAGATTTTCCCCAATTCGAATTTTTATCCCAAGGGTCTAGACAATAGATTGAACTCTTCTCTATCAATTAGTTCGGCATTAGAATAATTACATGCATAATGCAACCCTCTTCTTTTGCTTTAGATTCATCTTTTTAAACTGAAAGATAAGAGAGTAGGGGCCTACAAGTACATGTAATGTATATAAATGTTACAAAAAGCAAAGAAAGTGGTCTGACTACTGCAGTATGTGCCGGTCAATGTCGGTGGGGTCATTTCCACATTCTGCTTATCCAGCATTTCCTATAGTGTACTGCCTGGATCCTACTCCAGCAATCGGATCCTGATTGGGTGAGGAAGGGACCATGTGACTGCAGGTCGTTTGATACCATCCCCCCCCCCCACCACCACCACCTCCACACCCCACCAACACCAACCCACCACCACCTACCTCCCACCCCAAACACCCAATGCATCTCCTCCTGTGCTGTGGCACTATACACCCCCCCCCCACCCATACCTCCAGGTGAGGCGGGGGGGGCGGGGGGGGGGAGGGGCTCCCATCTTGGATCCCCACCACCCTACCCTCCCCTACCCCACCCTCTCCCCTCACCACCTTGGCAGTCCTGGCCGATCCCGTGCGGCTGAGCCCCGTTCTTCCTCGTTAGGAGGGATCCTGCCAGCGTTTTGCACCGTCTCCAAGTCAGCCTATTCATTAGGCCTGATTTATGACGTCATTTTAGGCAGACTGACGTCACAGCCTACTGCCACCTATGGGAGCTCAGTGCTGGGCACTGAATGATTTGGATGTGTATAAGAGGGGTTGGGGGTACAGAGGATCATGGGGTGAATGAGTAGTATTTCCTCATAATGTTCTTGATGCGCCGAATGTATCCATATATCGCCATATATCAGGAGTATTAGGAACTGGGGGGTCATAAGTTCAGCATCCCCATGCATGCTTGGCGCATATACTTGTACAAGACTTAGTATAGGTAATATATTTAGGTAATATATATAAGAGCGAGAGGCAATCACAACGGCGGTACAGTTCGTCCGCAGAGTAATTGATTGTAGAAATGTGGGTTTATTAGGATCTATGCATTAGTACAAATAACTATATTTATATTATCTGGTGGTATGGCATTTCCTTGACGGCGAGGGGCGGGGGCGTTCTGGTGGGGGGGGGGGGGATCCGATCCAGGCGTCACAATGTCCATAACACACGGTCACTGACAGAGTCCATGTACATCATGTTTAATTGCTATCGAGTGGAATATCTGGGATATTGCATGGGCCACATACATATAACCTGAAGAGAGTAGACAGACGCACTGGCATGATTTACCACATGCATGTGTCGCCTTTCTTAGCGGGCTTTCTTACCATCCAATAGCAATCGCTTTATTACATGATGGCAATCCAGACATATAGTATTTCCTCCTCCGTGTGGGTAGTGATCGGGGGGTCCAGGACCAACCCCCTTATTGTACTTGTGCCAGGGGCCGATTCAGAGTGGATGTCATTGGGTCCGCCCCCCCCCCCCTTTTTTTCCAACATTTTCCCACCACCACCCTTCCCCGCACTAGCGGATCCAGTGGGTGGCCTGGGGGACACGTGCCCCCCCCCCCCCCCTGCTAGACCCCCTAGAAATGACCCTTGGTATGACTCATAAAAATAGGAAATGTGGTTCAGGACCCTGCCTGTGTCCCCCATGACCAGATTTTGTTGGCTGTGCCCTCCCCCTTAAACCAGCCCTTCTGGATCCGCCCCCGCCCCGATTTAGGGATCCTGCATCCGCCACTGTCAGGAATGAGCCGGACAATTATAGCATCCTTCTGAAAGCCTTATAGTGCAGACATATACCCCAGACAGAGACAAACTCTTGCCTTCACGATGGCTTCCTGCCATTACTTAGCCACCACGTTACATGTGCACCTGTCGATCACCAAGACCCCATTATTACTTAGCGCTTAATGATTTGATGTGCTGTATCTCCTTTGTGGGCCTGAGGTGCATGAATGCAGCTATGGCAAATCTACTCGCCAGGGCCGCATCCATGCATCATGTTGACACCTCTGGAGTGTATCAACCCCATTGGGTTGACATGATCCATTTATCGATATCGGCGAGTTACTCGCCTAGGCTGCATTCATGATGATAGTGGGAAGAATACATTATTGTACTGTATGGTCATTAAAGGATTAGCAGTGAGAAATACACAGGGTACAAGTGCATGCAGGTGATACCTTATCGCCAAGCGAGACATCCATGTACGACGCAGTTGGTGGCATTTCAATAATGTATTATAACACAGAGAAACGCAATGTTAGTTGGCCATAAAAGTAAACACCTGGGGGCCCTTCTATTCCATAATACATACCTGATGGAAGCCACCATGAGCTGCTCCCATCATTGAAGCCAACCCTTGACATGGGCGGACCATATATATATTTGTTTGGGTGTGTTGGAAAATGAGTCCAGTGCTTGTCGTGGTTACAAGGTGTAATTTGAGTCACAATGGATGAAGGCATGATAGGGTTGCTGTGAGGAAAACATGGGAAGTGCATGTAGGGTGTGTTACTGAGTTGATATCATGTTAAATAGTGTGTATGGCGTTTTATTGTTTAGTCCTACGGTGTGACGCATTAGGGGATTGCGGGGGTTCAAGACCAGGGAGGTATTATCATTCATCTTTCGTCCAGACGTATGGTAATATATATGTTGTGACATGAACATGCTCCTTACTGATATTAAACGCCCACAAATGCACAAATGATGTCCATCAGATTTAATTTATGCAGTCTGTGAAGCAGCCACATGAGAATAATGTTTTATAAAGACCACTTTTATTTTCTCAAACCATGTGTGAGTCAGGAAGTGGCATATATCATGCACACTCATATCATATTTATTTTTGACAGAGCTAGGGGTGGGGGTACTCCTCCGCACGATGCAACCACAGCTAATGACGGTTAGGTCGTCGGACCATGACGTCATTAGGAACACCATTGCATGGCAACAGTCACTTGTTGATAGTGTAACTAGGTTACTTGACAACAGTCACTAGGGGATCAACAATCCTTAGTGACAGGCTCCAAAAGTAGCTTTTGGTTGCCAATTAGTGTAGTTTCGTCCTATGGGGACTCATCAGGCATCAGCATGTGCTAATTTAGTGACAATTAAATTGCCAGTGGTCCCAAGTTCAGAGGAACTTGGAGTTGTGGGTTGTTATCAACCAAAATTGGGGTTTCTGGTTGGTAACTTCCCAGTTTCATGGGCAAAGGCCAGTGAAACATTTAATAAAAACAACTAGGTTGTAATTATTATTAAAGTAAAAATAATTTTAGAATTAAATTTAGAGGCAAAGATTACATAGAGTGTCTAAATGGTGTACCAGGGGGGTGTAAAAAGACGGATTTACACCCAACTTTACCCGCTAGGCCTATAGCTCGGGACGCCGAAAATATTAATAAAATTTTCTGACGGCGCTAGGTCGGTGAACCGAGGTGTGCTAGGCCTAGGCAATGGGGCGGATTTTCTTTAGGGTCTATGGCCCTAAAACTAAACCTGCCAAGAGGCTCCCTCATATCATATTTATATTATATTATCTATAAAGATGATAGATGCGTATGCACATTCCTGGGCGATTTCAGTTAGGACCTCATTTTATCAAACGTATCCCTGATAAAGCTTACATTTGTATCATTTGAGATTTGTAGACACATGTGCGATACTTTCATTGGCTTTTAACATTTGTGAGATGTAAGTATACATGAAACGTGTGCGTATGAATAACATCCAACCCTCAAACAGGCTCCTAAAGATGATAGCAAGCCGTGTTTCATCCGACACAGACTTGCGAAAGAGGCATCATAGGCCCAATTTCCTTTAGGGTTTTACATATTTTTACAATTTTTATATTACAACTGTTTAGGGGGTGACAAATTGATCCGTGGGCCACATTTATATAGGAAAGATTAGGGGTATATCCACCAGTGGGGATTCCAGGAATTTGAAAGGGAGCGCTATTGGATTTTCCTTCCAATTTTTTGACCAAGTTTTACGTATTTTAAAAAAAATTTGATTTCGCCTTAAAACGGGGGGGGGGGGGGCGGACGCGCGCTCCCGCACCCCTTCTAAATCCGCCACTATGCATATTGTTTCAACCCTAACCGGCTTGAACATACAGTATCATATAGGCATAGATATCAGTTCAACACTGGCAAATGGTTGATCAACGTTGATCACTAAATGATTCAACGTTGGACTGATTGCTGTGGCTACTTGGCAGTTGCCCATGTAACCTGAAACACCCACTCCTTCAGCCTTGGTCCAATAGGAAGTGCACTGGCTTTATACATCATACATTTCAGTGAATACAGGAATACAGGTCGAGATGTGGTGCATTAGGTCACCAAAATGAATGCAGAGGGCATGAAGGGGAGGGGACAACTGATTATATTTAAGGTATACTGCGTGTGTGGGTGTAGGCATGTGTCGCGGGCCCCGCCCATATCCGCATCTGATACATTTTGTATTCACTCAAACAGGACTCACGGTGGAAACACTACAAAGAAATGCTCTCATACGTTCCCTCCGGAAACATACTTTTATTTATGGCGCAGGATGTGTTGTGAGTTGAAGGCTTAAAGTCGACCAGATGGTGTCGCCATATGTCCAGCTGTATGGGTGTACTGGGTGCTAATTGTAAGGTCTGTGTGCTAAAGGGATCATGCTCCTGTCATGTTAAAACATGTTAGTATGATAGTATGTATAGCGGGACATAATGCATATGTCCAGGGGCTAAGCTCATAAATATAAGAGACTTGTATCTTTTAGTCCTCCTGGTCATATCGTATAATGTATAGCCTGATGAGGTGGTGTGAACTTATGTAAAATGTATGACCTGGTGCATTATCTAAAACCAGCGCTGTCAGATTGTGTATCATTTGTGATGTATAGTATAATGTATTATAGATTAAATCATGGGATTTCAGATCTACACTGATTAGCATCAGGGAACGATTACCCCCTTTTATTGGTGCATTGAATAAAAGGACTCGTGAGGAGATGCAACATCGCCTTCACAATAAATTATACTCATGCAGTTTGAATGATTGAAATAATAGATATCTCTTAAAATGTACATTTTTAAAATGATGCGTTCAACGGGGTCTATTAGAGTTTACATGGGTATGAAATTATATTCAGTGCAATTCAAATATATACACTGCTGGTGGAAATCATCATGGGATATAATATAGTGTATGAAGCCTTCAATATCAAATTCACTGCAGGAGGATAGAACATTTGAACTAGAAGTTATGACCTTGACACCTTAAAGCCAGGACAGGGTTCAATAGGGGATGGCACGTCTGATCCTTTTGAGTCGTGGAGGTGGTGAGTCCTCACTCCCCTAGAAGCACATGTACAACCAGTAATTAATTTATAGAGAAATAAAGTCGTCTCAGACGGCGACAACACTTTTTGTCAAAGTCACATCTCCCAGGGTTACTTTGGCATTACCATGAGACTCATTAATCTCGCACATCCTTTTTTATTGTTTATTCATCCCTTTTATTTAAGCTTTAGTTTCATCTTCCTATGGGCGAGGTCGTGTGTATGCCTGATGGTAAAGATGAACGGTGCACATTTAATGTTGGCTTGTTATCAGTGAATACTGCTTTGTAAATACATGTTGTTACTACAAACACCTTTAGTACTCAGCCTCAATTAAAGGGCACTTTGGCAGGGCAGCTGCTTGCATAAATTCATTTTCATTTGATTTCAATTTAACCATTATAATGTAGTTTGTCATTTACTATGAGTAGCCTGGGTATTTTATGGCCGCCTCTAAATTGTGTGTTATCCAAATATCCCTGTAAGCTGCCATCGATATACAGAATCCATAAATAGTATTTCATTTCCAATTACTTTAGCAGTCTGAGTTCCTGTAGTTAGGTCTTATCTATAACAAGTGGACGCGGTTGCGATATCTTTGTTGATTTGATGTAAGAGAAGTTACATTGTTCAAATACAATAACCCCCTCCCCCTCAAAAAATAGTATTTCTGGGGTAATCGATCTATCAGTACTCACCTGAATCATACATGCATTGGATTTTCTGAAATGGTTTTCACTAGTTCACCCATGAACATACACTGATAAAACCTGAGTAATAATAATTGGATAATGAGAGGCTTGGACACATCTATTGCTCCAGACGTGGTTTCTCCATGTACAGAGCGACTCGCGATGAGCAGCTCAGTTCTGGTTATGGACACTGGCCTCCTGTACCTCAGCTCACCTTGCAGAGTCTGTGACTGGTCCTTTGTACCAACTGCTCTTGGATCCAGCAGCGCATTGGTTTGTCTTGCCTGTGATCCTGCATTCTACATATAGGGCAGCTGTATGGGTACAGTATAGGGTAGCTTATATAATTAAAAAAGGGCTTTGGTCAGTGTGTATAGTGTATCAGAAAGAGCACTAGTGAATTTATGATTAGACTGTGGATTTGGGAACAGTGTTTGCTAATTTCATTGATAAAACCCCTCGGCCTCTATGAAAAGGCCTAGACTAAGAGTACGAGTCCTTGCTCCACTCCCAACGCTTACTGTTGGGACAGCAACAACGATTTGCGCATTTAAGTACAGTGGATGTGCACGGATGGCCATATTGGTATGACGTCACAGCCGGGTGCGTCATGCAGTGCGATCTTGTTGGCCTTGGAGTGTTGAACTTTGAACAGGGTAATCTGACAGCTGAACGGGTAGCTAACTGGATTGGTGCCCACTTGTGCTTTTCTCAATTATCAGATTATTCAAAGAAAGCCATTGTAGTTAAACTATGAATTTAGTAACCGGGGGAAAGGGTGGTTAACCTCGGATTTAGAAATTGTGTGGGAGGGGGGCCCTGGCAGTTTATCTTCTGAAGTTCTAGGTCCAAATATAATGAAGTATAACGGTTGTTGCTACTCTAGTGATGGATATTAGGTATCAAGTGTCAAAGGCATGGGAAGGGGTTCAGCTGCAGTCAAATAGGAGTGCCATTTGCAATAGATATATCGTATTGAGCGATATTAGTGGTGTCCTTTGACCGTGTATTTAATATGTAATGTGTAGGGAATGTTTTTATAGAAAATACAGTTGGATTTATAGCTTAACTTACTGAAGACCTTCATGAACATTACAAATATACCTGCTCTTTCAATGGTTGTCATCCTTTTCACAAGGTATATTGGAAATGGAACATATTGATGCTTTATTATGTGTTTAATTCAACCTGAGGTTGTTTCTTCATTTGATTATATCTCAATATCAAATCCATATTGAATCTTTTTTTAAATCACAACATGCTAAGACTGCTTGAAATGGACATGTTTATTATATATGTATCCGTCATACAAGTAGCTGTCAACATATATACATGAGGTATTCTTTATCAAAGCTGTTGTTGACATTTTCAAACAAAAGTATTATGGAGCAGCTGAGAAGAGACTATAGATACAAGTATGTGTCCTCTGGTTTTCTTGTTATAGTTGACAGCTCATACGTTTCTAGCCAAGTGACAGCGTCACCTTTCCTAATACATCAGGGACTAGACTATGGCGGAATATATATTTGCAAGGATGGATGCTCTAGGTGGTCACTACTACCTTCCCATCTTCACTCTCACCTGTAATTATTGTAGAAATGGTGTAAGAACCTTAACCTGAGTTCACCACCCGGTGTCTGAATTAAAAGTATAAGAACTGTGGTGTAGCCACTTAGCAGAGTTTGCGCATTTCTGAAGGTTGGTTTGCAAATTTTCAGCTTAAGCCATCGCTGCCCAATTTTCCTTGTACAGATTATGGTCCAGGGTTGAAGGCTAAACAACTATTATAGTACAGTGTTGACAAAAAGCACGTGTATTTGGCACATTGCTTACTTCTTCATACAACAATTGACAAATAATATAAGTACCTATAGCCACAGCTAACAGGCTAGAGCCCCATATATCATCAGATTGTGCACTTTCTCTCAAAGTAATTTCCTATATCAATTCTGGTTTTGGCGGCTATGTATAACACTAACGACTACTTGCACCTTTTTCAGACAGATCTGTGCCCCCAGGAATCATGTTAGCACACACTGCTATATCAGGCTATATTACAATGCCAATGAGTCTAAGTCTACTTGGTGTGAGAATGTTAGAAGATAGTAATAGTAATGCTTCAAAGGTAATCCTCCTTCCATCAGTATGCATGCACTTTTACCCAAGTTTATTTTATCTTTATCTTGGTTTAAAAATGTGTTTTACATGCACTACTACTTTGAACAACTACGCAATAAGGAAACATTGATGGCATATACCCATGAAATTAATTGCCTATCATACCATATCTAAAGCATAGCTATTGCTATTGTTTTCACTGGGGGTAACATGCAGCATCGATTCAAAGTTCTTTATCTATTTACTTTACTCAAATCTATAACAGCAGTTTATGCTCAGATGGTCAATTTACTAGAGTGCACAAAATGGTATGTAGTTTTTGATACCACCAGTATACCTGAGCACACGCACCGGGGTAATTGACTTACAGCATTAAGTTTATACACATCAATGTGTTTAAACGTTAATAGACATACTCATGTTTGTTGATCTACATTTTAAGATAGCAACACTCACACTGCTCTATAATAGACACCGTATAATGCAAACATCGAGTAGTAGTGACATAGTTACCCCATAGTTACATAGAACTTAGGCTTACATACATAGTACATTTGGTACCCCTGCTAGGGTAATATATATCATAGTTGTCTGTATTATATCATAGTTTTTTACATGTACGATGATTCTGCAATTAAGACAGCCACACATTAATTGATAACAATTCTTGACAAAAACACTTCACAACCACGAGGTTTTCAACTTGACGCAACCAAGTAAGGAGGCGCAAGAAGATACTATTTTAAGCAACATTATGATAACATCAACACCTCTGTTAAAGAGTCAAAGAGTTTGTATGGTAGGTGTGTGGAGAGGACTTTGATATGATTCCGACGACCACAAATATAATAACAACGGCTTAGTAATAAGCATGAGATTATGAACTAGATTAAAACAGTGTAGTGTACATTAGATGCATAAATGCCACCGGTACATATCATATGCTACGTGTATTGGACAATAGTATTATTAGGCTAAGAGTTCTACGTGGACAATAGTATTTGTTTTTAAGTGGACGATTTATTTAGCGTACCCTTCTACCTTTTAACAATGCGTGTGATTACCCTGCAAAATCTCGTGAAAACACGAGAAATCTCGCACAACTCCATGGTGTCTACCCTTATAGTGCCTGAACCATATTCTATCATATAGAATGGAGGGCTACAATATTAGGGATAACCTTATCGCACCTATCTTCAATCAACTAGAAGCAACACACTCTGAAAACGTGAGAAACATGACATTTTAAAACAGGGGTTTAAGAAAATCACAGAAAAAGCACTAAATACATGCCAGCGATGTGTGCGTCCTTTAAATTAGTATAGTTATCACATATTTGGAAGCAATTCTTAAAATGGAAGAAATCATTTTAATATGTAAGTAGCAGCATGCGTGTTTGTAATGCGTATCATGCATGGTTAAGAGAAAAATGAAAGACTCGAGACCATTTTCATATTCTACGGTATCTCTGCTCTCCAATGAAGAAAACTGTCAAACTTGGTACAAAAATAAATAATCTGCATTCTTAAAACCGTCAACAAAGCACCCACAGTGTCATGTGACACCGTCGCAGTCACGCCTTGCGCATGCGCAACAACCACCTTGCGTTCAAACAACAACAACAACAGCAACAACAACAGCAAATCAGACACTTGTCTTAATTTCCTAGAAGTAGATAAAACGGAAAACATTCAGCTCAGTAAAATATCCATGGTAATACCTTGGTGTGAGATTTTCATGAAACTCGACCTAACAAAGTACAAATATCAACGGATGGACTAAGTTGTGTGTAAAAAAGTGCAGGGCAAAAATGCTGGCATCTCCATGGCTGGCTGAACTCGTGTGAGTGACACTAGAGTACTATAGACATCTGCCATATTATTGAATTATTAAAGAAGTCTTTGCAGATATCATCACATGGCTCTAGGTGGTTCACTTGAATCAACAGATCATCATGCCTCGGGTAGCTGCCCTTGTATTGTGCCTCACCCATTTAGAATAATGAATTTATCATAAACTTATGTCGCATATCTTCCACACCCTTCTAAGAGAACACACCACAACCTGTACTTTATAAATTAATTGGACAGTTACAACCACAAAGAGATATCAGTGTTTACAAGAAGGACAATGTTACACCCATTAGTAATATCATAGAGGATATTAAATCCTAGAGTAGTGGTTCTCGCTCGCAAATCATAACTCATATACATGTACAAGTACAAGTTAATTGCCTATACATTGACATTTGAGGAAATAGAGAATTTGCCTCAGTAAAATACATGTATTTAATGGAGAGTAGTTCAGGTCTGGAAATAGATTATTGCATGTTAGTAAGACAACTAGATTTGTATTATAATGTATAGCATTGAGACCTCTAACTCTACCCTCTTTACCAGCACTAGATACTGACTGCCACTTGATTTACTAAGCATGTACTCCAGTGTATAGTAAGTGTTGACTGGAGAAAGAAATCAGCAGTATTGTTTCCTTCCTTACTCTGAATGCATGTATGTATACAGGCTCACAACCCATCCGCTGGTAGGATAACCATATCATAGCCCATCCTTCCTTCCTCAATATAAGATAAACATGTCAACTGTGCACACCACAGAACAATATCATACATGTATTGTATATTGACATATTTTACTACAAAATGCATCTGTGCACAATGGCCTACTCACGTCCCATATGAGCACCAAGGTGCATTATAGCTCAGTTATCGAGGGCAAGAGCACAGAAGAGCATAGTAGTGGTTAAGGGGTATCCTCCTCCTTTAAACTAAGACCACATACATAGTATTTGTGCAAACATTAACGACTGGACGCCCCACATTGAGTCACCAGTTCAATACAGGTATCTATAGGTTGCAATGATACACAACTCAAATGTACAAAATACTAGTACTTTGAAATACCTTTGAACTGGTTTGAGTGACCATGGGGCTTGGGAGCTGGAACCTGCAGTCTCCCTGCTCTGAACAAGGTATTATTAGTGGAGGTAGAAAGTGCCTCTTGTTTGGTTGTCAGCCTGGTGTACACTGGAGAGTGTTTCTCACCTAGGGATCATCTGTGTAGGCTTTGCACCTGTACTATAGAAATGCAGGGGTCACTGTACATGACTGTAGTCACAGACTCTCCCTTGCATCTATATAACATTATATCGCCCTCACTATTACATGTTAAACTGGTTTTAATCAACAGCTACACTGTTAGTTAGTCAATGCCAAAAGCGATGGGCTATAGTCAAAAGTACACATGGATAGTGCCTTAGAACTGACCATCCATGCATAGCCAGATTCGTTATTATTATGTGTATCTTATGGCTTTGGAAACGCTTAGACAAAGTAAAGTTTACAATTTGATGCAATCTCCAAATGAGAATCTAGTGAAAGGTCATTCCGTCCATCCACCAATGCATACCGATTGGCTGAGAAGAAGATCAGAACACGCCGAGTTGTAAGTAATTATCGTATACTGACAAAGTTCAAAAGGTATATGTTAGTAGGACAGGCATAGACCACGCTTGCACAGCAGCAATGTCAAATTTAGGGTTATTGATTAATAAATAGGGTTATTTGACCACGATTCAAATGACAGAATATACCAAGTGTATCATTTCCAATACTGAAGGACACAGATATATACTCATGTAATTATAATTAGTTTGACAATAAGGATTTAGGGCCCTTTAAAACAAGTCTATAGTTTCTCTTGAATAGAGCATTGTATCATATATGGATATGATAATGTATAGTGCGCATTTTGAATCTGCAATACAGAAGACATGATCGTATAGTAGTAACACCTGTGCAATTGTATCATCATTATACTGATACTAGTATTAACATTAGTCAACTGTTACCAATACAGCAAAAGTAGTATATGTAATGATATACATGTGTGATAATACAATCGTCTATAGTATTTGGGGGAACTACTTTAACTCCTCCGCGTCTGTCTGTGAGAGCGGTGAGTCGGCCCCCTTTAGAGTGGATATACCTGCGTTCATCTCCTTTATTGTCACAATCTCCTTCTTTTCCTTCATCCTCCTGTTCTGGAACCAGATCTTGATCTGCCTCTCCGTCAGGCAGAGCATGTGGGACAGCTCGATCCTCCGCCGACGAGTGAGGTAGCGGTTGAACTTAAACTCTTTCTCCAACTCAAGAGTTTGGTAGCGTGTGTACGTTTGCCGCCCGCGCCGCCGCTGGTTACTGTTTGGTCCTGTAGAGGGCGCATCGGAGAAGGGGGAGAGAGAATGGAAAATACGGCTTTATTGAGGCGGCAAACGACAGGGCAGGCAGTGAGCGACAATGGGCGTAATAAACGGGTGTTATCTCCTAATTGTGGCGCGGGGAGGCCCACCATTTAGATGGGGGCACGATTAGAGTGGAAAGTGGTACATTATTAACGTTGTGAAACATTGACGGCTTTGAGTTGTATATTGATGGGGCCTGGGGATTAAATTGAAAAGTAGGCGTGATGTTAATGGCCGCTTGCTTAATCTTGCAATTAATTAATGCTATTTCGCCCACTTGAAACTTTTTGAATGAATATAAATTAATCAGAAATGTCCATGGTTGCTCTGGTCATAATAGCTAGGTCTAATATTAGGGAAATATGTCCACATTGCAGAAAGTGGGTGTGGGAAAGTAGCAAAGTATACACGGATCTATAAAGAGACATCATATAGTATTCTTATTAGAGCTATGATTAAAAAAAACGAGACAACAGTTAAAAGCAAAGCATTTGTATACATGTATGTATGTATACCATGCCTTTAAAGAACATTGTACTCACGGTTACGGGGTTATACATAAATGGAGAATGATGACAAGACTATAATGCTGCCTCGATACTATATCATTGGACGAAAAGGGAAAACTTGAAAATGCATGAAAATTGATGTCGATATGCTTGAATGGCCCCTTATACATGCATACAATCATTTTAGATTCCCATCTATTATATAGAATAGACAAAAAGTGGGGCTTATTTCAGACATTGGAGTCAATGTGCAAAGTTGTGAGTATAAACAACTCTAACATTTCATCCTAGAACTGATGAAATCAGCTCAGCAGGGTCTTACTGGGCGGCGAATGAAAGTGAAAGAGGTGAATAGGGGAGCAAGATGCTCCACGTCGTAAACATGCACAACCACTATAGCCAAAGCCCCCTAATGTCGACTTCAACACGCCCTCATTGATGTATATTTGGCAGTGAGGTGCAAAATAAAAAGGAAATGCTCTGGCTTTCACACACAAACACACCTGTGGCTTATCAGAACAACCTGGTGATGTAGCTTTGTGTAATGCTGGATGCTTTATGGGTGATTACTGACAAGGGATCTTTGTAAAGGCCGGACCGGTCCCCTATGGGTCCTCCCCTTGCCCTGATGTATGTCACCTGGGCCCCTTCCTCCTGCCTGTCTGCGACCCACTACCACCGTCAGACGCTGTGATTTAACCGGGGATCAAGCCTTTAGCGGCCAAAACGAAAATTCCAGACTCGATTGGAGCCCATGACAGTTCCAAGTGGTCCCCCCATTTTGCTAATTTTTACTGCCACTTAAACTGTGCTTTATTGGCTGGTCCCCTGGGTTCCTGAGAGCTGACCCCCGCGTGCATTATTGCTGGAGGGACCAGTGTAGACAGTGTATGTATATTTCACAGAGGAAGAGGTGAGCGACAGTCAGATCCTCCCTATCATTATATGTCACCGAATCTACACTCTTTACAGATTCAGGCATTTCAAATAAGGGCTAGGGAGTCCGGCATTCCCAGACTGAAACTTTGTTCTAGGGATTCAAGCAATGCTTCCAGCCTTGGCTTTCCTTCGAGAGTATGGTATTATGCTGGACTCTCCTTCTACAGAGTATGGCAATTTTGGGCAATGAGAGTCCAGGAAATCCAGACACTGCAAGAAGACTCTTTGAAATGCCTGACTCTGGAGAGAGTGTAGACTAGGCGACATATTGGGAGAGTCTGAATGGCGCTGCTATTTTTCTAGGTATATTGTAGAGGCCTATAATATTATCATTATGAGCAGCTCTACCCAAGGGTGATTATTCGAAACCGGCATCTACTCGGGTGCATTGCTCTGATTCAAATTCAGACAATAACTCTTAAGGCCTGGCGCTTATTATAGAGTCACTGCATGCTCATGTGAGACCCCCGACGCTCTAGTCAATATGGTGTGTTACGCCTATAGAACTCTAGTATATACACTTGCAAATCAATACTGATCCATTGGTGAACAATGTATCTAATTTCCACACACTATCTTTCCAAACCTTTCATTTACAGACTGCCTATCCCGGTACAACCGTTGCACTTGCAGTACAACCCTGTAAAACCTCCAATCCACACCCTATCATTTACATGAATGAATCAACACAACTCCACCCCTGCCTCACACTCCCCACCCTGTTCCACATTTTTTTCCCTCCATGGTACCAGAAGAGTTATGGATTGGCTGATACGTGTGCATAAACTAATGGCCTGGAGAACGATGGAGGGGATGGGCGTGGTAGGCACTGGAGATGGGTGGGTGGGACCAGAAGGGGAAGGGATCCTGGAGGAATGGATCCCTGGAGGACTGTACCTTGTGTTAGGGTGAGTGACGCCAGGGTTGTATATGTGATGGACAAGGGGTTGACGACCTCCATGTACTAAAGGAGGGGAGGGTGCAGATAATGTAGACTTGCACGATTCCCTGATAATTATAATTGATAATATTTATATATTTTTAATGTGAATTAATACCCTGGCTGGTACACCCCCCCCCCTTTCCCCAAGATACAGCCTTACAGGGACTGCCACCAGACTCCATGCAGGGAAATATATTGGCTTATATATAAACCAAGTGTGTTAGGGGCGTGGTTTTAGCATACATGGTGGTAAAAAGGAGGTTGTATGGATGGGGGGCTGATGAGGGGGGGGGGGGGGGTCTAGGACTAGAATCTATGTCTTGGTAAAATGTCCGAGTGAAATGAGAAACGGATTGTATTGGGGACTTGGTTTTGAGACAAGAATATATAGAAGATAGAAGGGGCATATAGAGAAGATGAGTGGTGTGTGTGTGTGGGGGGGGGGGGGGGTATAGAGGGGTATAGAAAGGCAGGGGTGAAAGTTCAGATGAGGAGTGGCAGGGATGAAGGGATACCGACTGCGGTAGGTGAAAACCAGAACTGAGAAATGGCGAGGTATCGAGGAAAGGGGGTGGCAATGATCCATAGGAGAGCAGGTGTGCATCTAGATCTCAAATCAAAAGATATACAGGGTTACATGCCTCATATGAGAAGGGTTGGGCAAAAGCTGTAAGGGTTTAGGGTTTAGGATTACCAGGGGTAGATTACCGTATACACAGTTAGTCTGAGGTTATTTGTTATCAGGATGGGTCGGGAGTGACCTGCAAGTGATAGGAACCAGCACTGGAGGCCAGCAGAGATAGGGTACTGGAGGATCACGTGGTCTGGGTGCTGGCTGGCTGGCTGGGTGGGTGGGGGTATAGTGTTGATCTCATGTGGAGCTAGCTGCTGGAGCCTGGAGGAGGGTCTTGTAGTACTGCCCTGGTGGGGGGGGGCACTCATTATTCATAGTGGTGGGTATCAACTGTGGTAATGAATTCGCTAAAGAAAGAAAAAAAGGAGCTGTCAGTGATATGAAAGTTCAAAATCAGGGCTGTCAATAAATATTAACTGGAAAGTGCAGAATCAGGGTCTGTCACAATTGACTTAGAAAGAATAAACCTCTACATTTCACACATAATTTGTGTTATCTATACAATTATCATTGCAATTGTCTATAATAGGGCTCCTTACAGGGCTGATGTCTTAGTCTGGAAAATAGGTGGCGATGGACCTTTCCAAGGAGCTTCCAATGACAAAACAGTAGGGGATGTAGTTTCGCAGTTGCTAGCTACCCTCAAAGAGCCAGTGCCCTCCACCTACCCCTTCCAGGCAATGGTGCTGGTGCTGCTACAGAGCAGAGAAGGGTTGCCCTGCACAGTGGTGTGGGAGATGCAACAGCAGGGAGTGTATTAGAGCTGTAGGGGTTGGGATGGCTGATGGGGGTGGGGTACAGCAATGTATTCCAGCCTAGACACTGCTGCTAGGGCAAGGGACACATGCCTAGTACCCTCTCCTATATACCTCTGTTCTATACATATACAAACATACCACCTCAACATAGACAACTGTAGGCCTACATGCGTTCCAACGGGGTGGGTCTGGGGGCAAACCCATACTAGCATATAGGAAAGGGGGTGGGGGTGACAGGATGGAGGTTGAAAAAAATGGGTCGAGTGGGAGTGAAGGGGTGCATGGAAAGGGGGTGAGAATTAGGGTCAGACCAGCCTCGAAACACATTAATCAAGCCTGACCTCGGCAGGGCAGGAGCAGGGGAGGCGGCTGCAGTGGTAGGGACTGGCTTCTGCTTTGGTGTATCTGTCAATGCTGGAGATAGGCGGCTACTGGCGTGGGAGGGGGAGCAACAGGGGGTGGGTGGGTGGGGATGGTATGGAGGGCGCACATGTAGACAAGGCAGCTGTCTCCTCCCTATACGTTCACCAGGGGCCTGTGCTGGAGTCTCAGGGGGAAGGGGGAGGGGCAGGGGATGCTTGGGTATGTGGGAGAATGTAGAAAATGTGAAGGATGTTGTACTTGTCCCATATTTGGTATTTTGTACATAAACGCATCATGCATTTATTTCCGATATGCTTGCTTTTGGAGAAAGTGTCATTGATTCTTCATTGTGGTTTTCTCATTTAAAACCGACCCTTTTTTGTAATACTTGTCTTTCTATTGCTAATCAATTGCCCCATTGATTTGATCATCATATTTGGCAAAATGGCTCTGGGCTGGAAGTGAGATGGGAGGTCCCATATGTATACATGCCCTCCCCGCGACCTCACCACCAGTCTATTAGCCTCTCCCTATAGGCATACCCACCCCCTCTGTGGTCTCAACCAGCATGTGTCCTCAAGTCATTGAAAGCAGTTATTACAACTGCCTATAACGGCTAATTTTACAGCCCTGACTATAATACCCAACCCTGTGTGTGTATATGCCGAACGGGGCCCCCCGGCCTCAGCTTTGACTCCCCAGTGCTTTATAAGGGTGTGCGGGTTCTACCAGCAAAGCCAGGCCTGCTGACGATTTACGACGTGACGCCATGCCTTGTGACGTCACGTCATTCACACAGGCGCCGCTAGGTAGCTAAAGCGTTCTGAGAATGGCTTCAAAAGGATTCTATGAGTATAAGGCCAAACATAATGTGCTCCTGGTAACATGCTGGGAAAGAGTATATCGGGATAGGGTCGGACACTCTTTTGAATTTAGATTGATATGGAATTTCATCAAAAGTATACTTTTCGAAAAACTTCAAAAATAAAGTTCATGTCGGCCCTCTTTTACTCTATATGTAGGGTCGGGTAACCAGACATACACCTATTTGAATTTTCTTTCTTCTGCCTTAGTGTCTGCGTGGATAAGTGGAGGGAGGGGGTTCTGAACGGGGGAGGGGGGGAGGTAGGAGCGAGCCAAACCATTGTGTCCAGGGAGCCAAAAAGACGCCGGCATTGCGTTGAATCTTTGTCTGTGATTTGATATGAGACAAGATTAGATTGAGAATTCTGAGAATCTTAGCCTCATTCCTTCACATATATATGATATATGCGGCCGGATATATGCGATGACAGTTCCAAGAAATGAGCCTCCACCCCACCCCATGCCCTCATCTCTTCACCTATATATATATATTATTTCTGACTATCAACGTTTTGTACTGGCGTTCAAAGTGTTTCTGCTAATTCTACTCTGCCGATATAAAAATCCAAGAAACACATGCCGCGTGAGAGCTGCCGCTATGAACAAATAATTTTACCAGTGATCCCGGATATATGACCCAAATATTGATAATAAGCTGATCCATAACACGCTTGGTTCTCATTCTCCAGTGTTAAGAGTTTGCATCGTATTTTCTAGGGAAGTTAAGTCATTGTCGCTAGCCAACAGACTTGTTGGTTGCGTTAACGACACTGCTTTACCCCCTAGACAAAAGCTAAGGTATTTGCAAGGGCAGTATAATGGTGATCGGATCTATGAGGAGAAATCCCCATCTTTGTATGGACATAAAGCATTAGGAAGACGAGGAGCAAAGTGTGGTACAGTTCGAGCTCCAAAGATCGAACCCCAGGTCCCCTGGCTATGAAGCTTTGTACGCTACAGATGCGCCATACCTCACTCTCCCCTGCATAGATGGGGACATGTCTTCTCACTTTTGACCAACCCCACAAAAGATCATATCGAAAAAGGTCAAGGAAAAAGGGGCCAAAAGGGTAAAACTCCCTTAGCCCCCCCCCCCCCTTACTGCTTGCCACGCCCCGGGCGGCCCCCTTTTCCTACGCCACACTATATAGGTGTTGCCATAGCCCCAGGGCACAATGTGACCACCAACTCCATGCACCTCGTCGGGTCGCTAGTTCATGTGCAAGGTGTGGGGTGGTGTGTACTGTATGCATGTAGCGTCATTGCTGACATAAATTAAGCCAACTGTGACAGTTGACCCCTTATGCTATGACTGTGTACATTTGTATTACACTTGTGAAAGTGTTTTATTGTGTGCATTAATGATAATAAATATATCATGCTTGGTTGATTCAATGGGCTTCTGTGCGTATACCATGATCTGGTGGTATCTGTGTTTTCATATTGGGATGGGGATCGCTTCTACTTTATATCAACTCAAGCTCTGTGCCGAAATACCATTGGGATCTTGTATTCAATATAAATATTATCTGCATGGTGAGGGGAAATAGCTTTGGGAAGTGGGGCTCCATGACAAAGTTCATTAACCTCATTAAACCTCGCCATCACTTTGCCTCTCATGGGTTACTAGTGGCGCACTACCGCCGCCTGGTGGTACAATTAGGAACACATTATTCTGTCTCTTTTACTGGGTGTGTGACGTGAGGTGTTTTTGCAGGGGGTTGGGTAGCAGGGTGCTTGGCTTTTTTTAGTGACCTCTGAACCCCTCAATGTCAGAGCCATAGGATTATACAGAGGGGATGGTGATGAGCTGCTTATATACATTGTGTATCTGGTTTCGCCCAGTGGCGTATAGCTCCACTGTAGTTTAGTGTGGCTCATCTATCAGGATTGCTCTGGGTGGTGGGATGTGCTCCTATTGAGGGAATAGCATGGGGTTAGAGTTGCATGTGTTAATCCTATCCAGTATATTGCATTTAATGAGATAACCCCCAAGCAATCACGACTTTATGGCTTATTGTTTATTATACCTATCCATATAACACTTGTTGAATTTAAAACAGAATTGAAATATTCGTAAATTCTTGATGAATATAAAGCTATATAAGAACTAGGCAATCAAACTACCATTGACGTTAAGATTCTATCAGATATATTTCACACATGTACCAGTTGTGTTCTATAGTATAGAAAGCTGCAGGGGAAATACCATACAATATGTTCCCAATTTTGTACGGCCGTTCATCACCAGCCCTAATGACAACACAAGGCAGACTGCTATAGGAGGGAGGAGTGATAAGTTTTTTTCCTCTGGGCAGGTGCAAGGGCCCCATTACACATCCAGGTGTGGTGTTTCATGTTAGCTGTATGACCTTTGGACACCAACCACCCATCTCTATACCTGCCCCCTCCATACACCCCCTCCCACACACCTCCCAGCCGCAGGGTAAGTAGTTAGTAGAGGGGAAACTATAGCCATGGGCGGTCATCCTCTACAGTGGTTAAGGAGCGGCGTTTAAGCTGAAATAAAGCTGCCGCTGAGCAGCTCCCCGAGCAAATCGATCTGCTCAACGCCAGACATTTACATCAATGGATTGGGGTGGTCGTGGTAAAAGGTGATAGATCAGGGGATGTGGGGGCAGGGAGTGGGCGCTGCACGGGTGGGTGGGGTGTGAGATGGGGTGTTTTGTTGGGTTTGTACTTTAGATGTATGATATTTGTGTTTGGCTGATAAGTGGTTGGATGGGTATAGATGGGTTTGGGAGGGGTGGGTGGATGAGTTGGGTGGGCGGGTGGGTGGGTATACCTTACTTATAAAGGGTTTATGTGAGGTAGGTTGTTGGGTCACTATATATGTACTACATGCATAGTGGTGGCAGGGGTGAGGCTAGGAAGGTATGGGTTGGGTGGGCGCTAAATAGGCGTGTATGATGGGTGAGGGGTAGGCTATAGAAAAGGGTGCAGATTTGAGGAGATGTTGGTTTGTGAAGGGCTATATTCACGTGTGTAGGAAGAGGAGGGGCAAAGGGAGTGATGAGTGTAGGATGGGTTGAGGAAGAGGGAGGGGACATAAGAGAGGGGTTGAGCTTGTTGATACTCTACTATATGTGTAGGGAAGTGCCCAGGGCCCAACCAAAGGCCTCTTTATCTCGGAAATCACGGGCAAACTCAATAATGGCGGCATAAAAGTTTATGCTGGTGGCATGGACGGTTAGCGATGTCCACACGCACACGTCCCTGCAGTCTGTGCGTCGGACGCGTGGGGTGGTTGGGTGGGGCATCTACGGGCACGCGCCCCACCCCCAGTACATCCACAGGGGCGTGGGCGGTGGTGGCTGGGGTATTCTTATGAGTGGGTAATGTGCGAAAACTGCTGAGCAAAGGGTAAGGGTCGAGGGGTGCAGGGCGCGTCATGGTAGGCGCTGGAGGGGGCCTACAGGCTTGGGTCTGGGACCGTGGAGGAGGCAGGAGGAAGGAAGCCAGGGGTAATCTGGAACACATATTTTATGTGGTACTCGCGGCGGGTAATTTCGGGACAAGGCGGTCGTTATTTATGTGATTGCCCGGCCGTGGCGTATGGGTATCAAATGGCAATAATTATTATGGCTGTGGGGATATATAAAGGCGGCAGCTAACGGGTTGCCTTCGGCCAGTCGGGCCTGGGCTGGGGCCCCGTCCACACTCCAGCACGTACTGGGGTTCTACAGTGGAGGAGCCACCCGGAGAAGGGGGTACCCAACCCTCATCACCCCCCCCCCCCCCCCGCCCAACTTTCCCCAGTCCCCCACCCCAGTCCTCCATACCCTGACCGCTGCCTATAGATACGCGGAGCTAACGTTCATTTCTACTGCAGTGCTTTGCTTCTTATCTATTGTGCTATACCATCGAGGACTACTACTACTACTATACGACACAGATATATACACATCACTGCCCAGGGTCACATGGAGGATTGTTTACATTCTACATCCTACTGAGGCTACTCACGCATCACTTACCTGTGGCCTACTTTAGCTTCTACTTTGGATTAAGACAAGGGGGTGGGGAGTTTTTATGCGTATTTACCCTGTGATGCCTTTATACGTACCTACAATAGCCATCCAGGGGAACATGGGCGTCATGCTCACCCCTGCTAGGGGGCTCTGACTTGCGTGCAGCCTGGAGGCCTCCAGGAGGGACGCCGTGGAGGAGGAGGTGACTGTTGAGTGGGGTGAGAGGCAGCAGTTGACCCCACTGGAGGCCGTGGAGGGCACGCTGGTCAGTTCCGGGCCGAAGCCGGAGGAAGTTGGGCTGAGACCCTGGAGGCCATCATGGAGGAGGCCTGTGGATGAGGGGGACAGTTCAGGGTGGTGGTGGTGGTGGTGGTAGTAGAGATAGTTACTGTTGTGCTGCTGCTGGAGCGAGACGTTGTTGACCTGTTGTTGATGTTGCTGCTGCTGCTGCTGCTGTTGTTGTTGGTGGTGTTGGTGGTGTTGTTGGTGCACACTGCGGTGATAGTCTGGGGTGGCGTGGCCCGCCATGTTCATGTTGGCGCCGTGGCGCCCTGTGAGGTAGGCTGAGGTGGGCGCCACGGGGAAGGCGCCGTAGTCTTCTAGAGGGGTGCTGGTGGCGTGCACCGTGTGACCCCCGACACCGTAACCGGGGCTGAGGCGTCGGCCCAGCGCCTCCTCACGATGCTGGTCCCCACCCACAGTATTCACCACCACGCCTGACGACGACGACGACGCCGTGCCAGCGACACCCACCAACCCGGGACTCAGGCTTCCCTCGGCCGCCACCGGATGGCGCCCTGTGCCAAGCCCAACAACGGCAGCGGCGCCCAAACCTCCGTTACCTACCACACCCGCGCCTGATCCTCCTCCTGATCCTCCTCCTCCTCCTGTGCCTCCTCCGCCGGTGCCCCCGGTGCCCCCGCCGCCGCTCCCCCCTGTGGATCGGCTTGCCGGCCCTAGAACTGCGTTGCTGCCCCCGTCGACGACCGCCGACGGATAAAAAGAACTCATGGCGCCGCCGCGGTCCGCGCCTCGCGAGCTGCCACTGCCGCAGCCCTCGTCGATTGTCCCTGCTGCTACGACTAGAGGGCCCTGCCTAGATTGAGTCTGGTGGCTGCGCCGCGGCTCCTGTAGAGAGGCCAAACAGGCGTCGCGTATTGAGATAAGCGTCATTCGCGGCTCGCGTCCTCGGCTCGTAGGCTCACCATGCCGGATCGTTCATCCTTCATTCCCTCGGCCATCCAATGGTGTTGCCTGCAGCTCTGATGGCAAACCGACCCCTGACCTGAAACGCAGAGCTCTAGTTTTTCCTCCTCCTCCTCTTCCTCCTCCTCCCCCCACCCACCGCTCCGGCCGTTCACGCTCCACACACAGTAGCTGATCGCAAAAAATAGTCCCCTTTGGAGAGCCCTCGCCGTCACCTGAGACGATACCAGCATGGAGTTGAATTAGAAGCGGCGTGAAAAGCTTCGCCCCACACCCGGCCACCACCCCCGGGCAGGGAATAGATCATTTTGAGGCAGAAATGGGGAATCTGACGGGCGTGCTATTTTTTGGGAGTCGGGATTTTATTAGTCCGCGCCTTGGAAATAGTCCACCTCTAGAGGTGACTTTGGGATGGATCCAGGCGGCGGACGAGGGTCCCCGAGGGTCGGAGAGGACGGGGTCAGGGCGGGCTGGCCCTGTTGCGCCTGACCCGGGGGTTAGCTCTTGTCCACGACCGGCCACTGTCCGTAATGAATCACCGCGCATACTTAACCTAGTTTCTCGCAAATGGCCGCCACCGCCGCCCGCTTGACACGGCCATGTCATGAGCAAGCCGCTCTCTGATTGGTCGAGGCGGCAGGCGCTGCTTGTACATACAAAATGGTTGCGGGCGCACCCCTCCTTGCTCCCTCCGCTTAACCCGCGCCGATTTCGTTCGCGTTTTCTTGCACGATCTCCGCCCTTTGCTGAGTATTCTCCAGCTCACAGGAGAAGGCCAGGGGAGCGATCTAGAGCTCTGTGGAGGTCGGCGACTGTCCCCCCGCCCCCCGGGGGTCATAGGGAGGGTCCCGGGCAGAAAGTCATCAGTACGCGTCAGGTGTACGACAGTGATGGAACGCTCTGAATCAGCTTATGAGTAAAAGACGAATCAATCTCCCACTAAACGGCCCCGCCCCAAAAGTGATGCAGTCCCATAGAAATGAGTCCCCAATTTGCATGCGCCCCACGAAATAAATAAACCTGAGCGAATAGTAAGATGCAATCTGCGTATATCATATTCCATGTTGCAGTAAATTGAACTTTCAACTGAATTATTCTCCCAACATGTAGTTTTAATAAGTTAAGTGACGTTTACTAACGCTCAGCAAATTTCTGCAAGAAAAAGGAAACTGAAAAGAATTCATTTATTATCTTATTCTTGTATGCTAAAAAAACAAATCAGAAAAAGATAACCAACTTCAAACTCAAATTGCGCTTAATGTTTATAAAGAGATTTCTACTGGCAGATTTCTATAATTATTTGTAGAAAGTGCAAAATAAAACGATGAGTGCTGTTATTCAATACAAAAGGTTCAATAATGTTCAAGATGAATTTAACCCCAAACCTATAATGCATTTATGTGTGCTCTCAATATAGCCCTACATATAGTGATATACCCTTATGTACTTTATGTGTACCCAAAATAACCTTACTCATATACCAAAACAATCATTAAGCGCAATATTTTCATTAAAGATGCGTTCTGCCTATCTCTTTTTACTTATATTTAACCAAGAAGTGCAGTGCGAAAACATAGATCCACTTTACTTGGATGTTGTATATTTCCAATTTCTGTTAGCGTTGAGCAGAGGCACCCCAGGTTCCTGCAGTTTATTGACTTCCTGCCAATCTGCCGCTCAGCCGGACCCTGCAAAAGCCAATACATCACTTTAGCTTGGGTTGTAAATGGCCACCAGTCCGCCCACCTCTTCTATTATGTATAAAGACAATATGGTGAGGGTTTCCAAAGCAAAGATTAAGAGTGCTACTTGTCAAGATCAGAATATACCTGTGAAATTCCCAGGTACCTACTCTTCATTTACTCTGTATACTTGATTTGAATACTATAGTATCTCACATGAGGGCAGCACAGAGCATTTCATTTTCAAAAAGAGCGTTTGTTATTGCAATAACTGTCTTTTACTGATGATACTGAAATGAGCGACACAGAATATGCTTGATTTACTTTCACTTGTCAAACTTCATAATCTACAGAGAATTAGAACAATTTAAATAGTAAAATACATGCGTGAAATAATACTTATGAAATACATTGTTCACAAAATGGATTAGGATATTCCTCAATGATAGAATCACGACCTGACTTACCAATACCTACAATGAAATATTTTAAAGTACTTTAAATCAATATAAATACTTCAAATAAATTAACTCAACGTTGTTTTCCTGTGCATTTTCCCTTATAAATCTGCTGTTTTACTTACTAGTAAACACAATCATAATTTGTTGCTCTATCATCGGGTGATTTTTTTTTTCAATTGAACAATAATACCACTTAGTCTGTATAAATATAGCAATATACAATAAACTCCTGGGTTTTAACTATAAATAAAGTAATTTAACAGCTTAATTAAAGCTAAAAGTGTTGTCTTTACCCTGCCATGTTAATTATAGTACCGGTGCATTAAAAAGTCAACTTCACCTGTTGCGCCAGATGCACTTAATGACACCAAACCCTTACAAGTATCCATGCATTTAGATTATTTGCCACGCTCAGGGCCAATTCTAGTCACTAATGAGGCTGGTTATAAAGTATGTAAACTAGCCCTTAAAGTGACAGTTGCGATTATTTATCGCAGATTATGAATTCATGGGTCAATAATCTGCATATGCCATGCCAGATGGGTTGAACCTTAGACTTCAAAAACTATTACATGGGGTATGGTATTCATAACTTGTTCCCACGCAGTTGAACTTGCTGGCTTATATGTTTAATGATTATCTGGTTTTATCAAGGTGTCTAAAATGTCCATCAGTATTCAAAAGAAGATAATTATGGAATACGATTATGCAAATATGCAATAGGTAAAGATAAGGTATTAAAGGGGTACCATAAGAAGCGCAGAAAAGGAAGAAATCTTTCTGTTTCAGCTCCAGATCTATCTCCTCCACATGGTTTCTGTCAATCTCCCCCCAGATGTCCGTTAACCTATAGACACGTCGCAATACGGACTGGTCTGATTAAATCAATACCAGGGGCCATTCAGTCTTATCAGCCTACAGGAGTGTACATCATGCACCCTCCCCCACCCCCTACCCCCACCCCCACCATGCATAGTACCTTCACATGGAGCCCCATCATACCACCCCCATGCTGTACCTTCTCTCCTTTTTCATTTATTTATATGGGATGGTGTCGCCTGGCCCTATCGTGTGTGACATTATCATACATATAAGGGTGGGGTGCTGCATATTTATCCCCTCATGGAGGCACCCCCTGCATTAGAGCCAGTTGAGACCTGTTGTCCTGTATTGTAAAGCATCCTGTATGTATGTACAGGAGGAGCTGGCAGCGAGATGTAAGGGAGGTCCCTGGAGGGAGGCTTTCCTGTGGGGGCATACAAGGGTGGGGGAGGGTGGGAGGGGGCCGTGCGTACGCTGGAGGAGGTCCGATGCCAGGAGGGGCAGGTATGGGGATGGGGGGCGGGGACTAGGTCGGCCAAGTCTGACGGGGATAGATATGATCCCATAGACCAGGCACTCAGTGGGCTGGGCCAACATGGCGACTGTACTGACATCTGGTGCGTAGCCGCCGACCTAAAATCCTGATCCCTTCCCCTTCCAGCCAACCAACGCCTCCAGGACTATCCATCCAGGCGCACGCCCTTTGAAGCACAAGCTACCTCCTTCACATGGGGCCACCCCCCCCCCCCCACACACACACACACATACATACATACACCCATGCACCATAGACATTTAGGGTTAGTTGTCCTATGGTGCACCTTTCCCAACTCCCAGATTTAATACTTGCAGCTTTTGTTTTCTTGGGATATACGAACCTGGAGGAAAAGGAAATCCTCCTCTGAGGGTGAACCAAGAGGGCCTCATCTTTTATTACAAGAAAGGTCGTAGGCTATGATGGGAGGGGGTTGGCGGGTGATGGGTAGAGGTAGATGGGGGATATGGAGTGCTCCTAAGGGTAGCTGCGGGGCGCAGGGGGAAACCGAAGGGGTTATAAACAACAAATGAAAAGTACCGCCCACTCCCTATCTGAAATTGAATGGAATAGTTTTGGATTTCAGATCAAGCTGAGATGAGAAGAACACCCGCCCCTTAGGTAGTGAAATCAAGCACTTGATACATGTACACGGATTTGTGGGTGAGGAAATATGAGAGGAAAGACCCCCTTTAGTCCCTCCAGAGGATGGGTTTGCTTTTGATCCTTTACCTGTTCATAGATTACCTGTCTTGTATAGGAGAAAAAAGAGTGATATAATGTATTGTGATGGGGCATCTCCCGCTAGAGACAAGGGGATGTCTAGATATGATAACGTATAGCGATATTAAATCATCAAATGTAGGTTTCTTTGGGGTGCATTGAAAAATGTAATTATAACATATAATCAATAGTTTTTAGTTTCTTCTTTATAATTATACACAGCCCTTGCATCTTCTGTATGTATATGTACTCTCGATATATAGTACTGCTATATACCCACCCCTTACACCATGCCCTAATAAAGGTCAACAGTGTCGTTTAGATAAAACACCCATATAAATCTCTAATAGAAGGGGTTGTGATCATTAGAAAGGCCATAAATACTGCTACCTTGTTAGCATTATTTAAGCATTTTCACTCAAATAAATTAACTCTCTAACATGTCCTGAGCACACCCCTATCTCACTGATGACTGTTTCTCCATTGAGGCTGATATATTTATTTTGGCAGTATAGGCTCTTGTAGTTGTTGGGAGTAGAGTTTATGTCGAGCTAGTGTCATTGTTTCACGCCCCTCTCATTACATAGTGGCCGGGTCTACCCCATTGGTCCCACCCCCTGCCTTTTATCCCATGCTTTACTGGCTCCAGAAAATGTATCAAATTTGCCTTTTGCGCCGTCATAGGCGTGACTGGAATAGATGGAATTTCTGTTCCAATTGTTTTCCCAATACTATATCACACTCAGAGTAGATATAGTATACTCAGATTGTAAGGCCTGTGAGACTGGGTAAGTGTTTGGGAAAGTTTTTAGATATGTGGAACCAACCTTATGTCATTGCATGGGTATGTCTGTAGCTGTGTTTGGCGATGACCCCAACCCGCCACACAAACCCACCCAATGTACAGTTAAGTGTATTCGGGATTATTTAAATGAATTGGTTTGATCAATTATGATCAAAGGCGGCCCCATTTCGGATTTCCTCGATGGATTTTTCTAATGATATTTTGATGCGCCCCAACTCGCGGCGTGATACATTTTAGTAGTCGTTGAATTTCCTCTTTTCAAATAACTGGGTCTGCCCCTTTTGTTATTCATTCCTAATATTTTGGTCCCTATGTTATGATTTTCAATCTTAAGCGATAACATGCATGCATATTGGACAATATACAAGGTGTATTGGGAATTTTATGATACATGCATTACCGAATCCTACCCATACTCATTAGATTATGTTTTTAAAGAGTGAGGGAAACGGCAAACAGTTTGAGATTACTATAAAAACTTAGGGAAGTATAATTATTTCTTTTAGAGTCACGGTGGGAGAAAAACGTAACAGGAATTATTACAAATTCTTAGTGGGGTCAACCCCGGGATCTACACACAGTTCAACAAAATAATTAAAACACATTTTTATTTTAGCCTTTCACATATTGTCCTTTAATTAATTTTATGCGTATATATTCACTTAAAATACAATAACTTGTATTTCCCCTCAATTTTTTTACATCATATAAGTTTCAGCCCGGTGCAGGAACATACTGGCACAATTTATGAAATAAGAGGAACACCAAAAGTTGTGTTATGATCACCTGTGCGGCCACAGGCATCCCTCAACGTTAGCAGGGGCCTGTAAGCGGGTAGCTTTATGCTTTGTTGTTGTTTGTAGGGGTAGTTGTGTTGGTGTACAGATGACTCTAGCAGAAGGCCTTCCCTCCCCTTCCCCCACTGTTCACCTTCTCCCCTACACCTGGGCCGTTTAGGGTCATGGTACGAGGTCTTTAGGTGGACATAAAGGAGTCGTTAACGAGTCGTTAGGGCAGTCATTTAGAGGTCCGTTTCTCTGGGTAGCTTTTCCAAACCCCAACACTGATTCTGCCACATAGAGAGGATTCACACCACAAGGTCCCTGAACTTGACTTGAGTTTTCACCCGAGTCGTCCTAAAGTGACGAGAGGTCAGAGGTTAATGAATAGATCAACCGACGGAGCCACTGTCTGTTGCCAGAATGCTAGAATTCTAGAGAGTGCGGTTGTGTGGGTTTGAATCCTGTTCATAGCACTGAGTTTACTCAGGTCGTTTTCTTTTCTTTCCATATACAGGTATCATGCAGAACTGACCTGTTGCCTTTGTCAGACAGTTTCTCTAATCTGAAATTGGGAAAGCTGTTTACAAAACTATATTGCAGCATTTCTTCGATTATCATAGTTCTGATTCGCTTTAGCATACTATTCGTAGATACTCACAATTATGATGATGACCAAATATAAAGTTGGTATTAATATAACAACTACATGTTATATAGTTTTTACTCATGTACAAAGTTGGTTTTACCAGGGCCTAGAAGGCCCCTCCATGTCTCTGGTTTTACGTACTTTTAACAGCGCTAAGCCCGAGAATCTGCAATGTGCCGTGTTATTTTTATATGAATTTGATGTATAATCATTTGCAGCAGATGTTATTCTTGCACAACGCACTATCTAAACTACTGAATAGCAAAAAAAACTAATATATTTATTGATATTGAAATACAAGTAAAAACTACTGAATAGCAAAAAAAACTAATATATTTATTGATATTGAAATACAAGTAAAATGCCCAGGTCTATACTATAGTCTGGGCCAAAATTTAAAAAAAAGGTTGGTTTCCGGTAACATGGTCTGAGAAAGCAGACCCGGCCGGTCGGATTTTTTTTTTTTTTAATTTTTCTTTTTTTAATTTTCTCATTTTTAGGCCTGGATTTAGGGTTTTTGCTCTAAAATCCTTAATAATAGTCCGATTTACAAACCGTAAAAAACTAAAAATGGCAAAAAATCTGAGAAATCCAAAAAAAGAGGGGGACCCGGCACTGTTTTGCTAGACGCGGAAACAAAACTTTTTTTTATATATTTGGCCCTATAGACACCCACATTGGTCTTAGTAAACCAATGCTCTATAGATTGATGTTGTGATTAAGAAAGAAAATGAGCAAACAAATATACCATTAGGGAATCTTTCTGATAATTCCTCTCAGCCTGGTTTTCTTTGTCTGGGTGTCCTTATACAAAGGGCATTATATACCCACTTTCCTTGTAATGTACATTCCTAGATGTGCACTGTACCGTGCTGTGTACCAATCCCATAACCATATATCCTCCCTACTCCCCGTGGTACTAGTATACCCAGGCCCATCCCATTTATTACTGCTGTTGCAGATAGGGCCAAACAAAAAAAAAGTTGTGTTCAGGTAACCCGACCTACCCAATCATTTTGGCCCGACCCTAATCTTTCTAAACTATTTTTTTAGATTTTCCCTAGCGTAGGGTATCACTAAAGGGCATAAGACAAACCTAATGACCTTCAGCTATCCGAATTGTTATCAATCGAAAGACTAGAAGGGTGGGAATTCTTTGTATGGAAAGACGGAACTGATCATGGCTTTATTGGACAGATATTGGTTCTACACTATCAAATAACCAATCCATCAAATGAGATTCTCCCTTACAACTCACCTCATAATCTTAGAAATAAATCCTAAAAAAAAAAAAAGGCGACCGACCTACCCTATTTTTCTTGGCCATGTTACCTGAACACAGTTGTTGTTTTTTTGTTTGGCCTAGGGCAAAACCTTAACATTCAGTGTCACTCTACGTCACCCCTACACCTTTGTCATGCAGGCGGGGTCTTTGTATTATTGGATTTGACTTTGAGAGTGGTGTCTGTCCGAATTATCATTTGATCAGCCCAATATTTTGTTCAGTTTACTTTGTACGTTAAGCATGGAACAGACGGTCCATGCTTAATTGTTCATAATAGAACTATTGAGGCTATTGTATTTTGATTCTTTAATATGGATCTATAAATATTCAGTGTTTTTCATTATTGCGTCTCCTTCTTTATCTTCTATATTACAAACACACCAAAATTCCAGTGCAGTAAGTTCGTGTGGCAATTTAATCTTCCAGTACTCCTGGTTGTGCACAAATATATTAAAGTGGTCACAATGTGGATCTACTCCCCTTATCTGTATCAATGCATGCCTGTATGCCTAACTGCTGGACTTGACTTACGGACGACAGGCTATGCATGAGTGGTCATTGCCATTGTGTACATCTCATATATAATGTGCGGGCCCTGTAGTAGTCGCAGAAGCCATGCCTTAAATAACTTACCAATGGAGCTACTCTCCTGAAGGCCTTTTGCTCAGTGAGTGGCTTATCGATCTGCTCAATATGAGTGAATGGCGATCGAGCAGATTTATAAGTGACAACCTTGGAATAACCCACTCACTGGTGACGTTGTCATTTAAGATAAAAAGTGGATACTTTTAATAGTTTTGAATTAATCAACTTGAAATAGATTGTATGTGTTGCCAGCTGCCATTTAAGACAGAGGAAACTGTCCCCATGGGCTCATGTGTAGGCTGGCTTTGCATATATAGCACATGCATTGCGGCACGCAAGTATGTGTGGCTATCAATAATTGCAGTGTTTGTTCTTAGATAAGCATCTCTCTTAATTTATGTAAAATGAGCTTGGGATGGGACGTCACTTGTCGGATGGCAGGAATGCACTGGAGCCGTCATTGGAGAGATGTAGACCATGAGTTATCTGTGTACTAGCCCAGGGGTATTAGCATACTGCTATGTTCCCTATTGGCTGAGATAACAGAAACCACTTTTACACCACAGAAGGTGCCCTAGTGATATATGTTGTATATTATTTACAAATTACTTTCCAACGTATCTTTTCAGGATGAATTTACATACATTAACATTTTGCCATAATCACAATACAGATTACTTCAGAAAGTTAACTACCTATAGACAATAGTTTATGCCATAATATCCTAATGTGTATTTCCATGTATTTATCTAAGCAGTAAAGTGATGTAAACGATATCATAAAGGCTACATAATCACCAACAACAAGTTGTTTTTTAAATAGGAATTTTCTATGTATCAAGTTCCGGGTATCAAGGGTAACAAAGTGGAACAGGTCTTTACAGGTTCCAATGACATGACCCTAGTCACCTCTACCCCCCCCCCCCCCACCACCACCACTCCAGCACCACTTCTGGTGCAGCAGCATCACCACCATCCAACCACAGGTGCCCCAGGCCTCAACCACCACAGGGCTTTCACACTAATAAATGGATAAGTGCCAATTGAAGATATTTAGCTGGATACTTCAATTATTTCCTCCTCTTTCCATCCTATGTATACTTTAAGTCCTGAAGAATGGTGAATATGTATATATATAATAATTAGTCCTGGACTTAACCACATCAAAAAAAGGAAGAAACAATGTTAGTACATGTATGTGCAGCTCCTGTAAATAGAACACATCTTTCCAATTCAATGCAAGACCAGGCTGCACTATAATTTCCCTACTTCACTGTCTTTATTGATGATTCACATTCTGTATAAATTTCTTTCATTTTACCTCACTGAAATGCTGTCTGAAGTGTAAGTGCAGCAAATACCAGTCCAGTCTATAGAGCAATCTCCAATTGCTCTCACACGAAGTCATTCAGCATGTTCAATGTTTGGAGCTCTAGTATTGATTAGATTATCTAGGAAAATTCAATTAGTTGAAAGGCAGGAACAGGCCTGCCTCTAAAAGAAACTGGTACCAGACAGGACTAGATGGAGATGTCTTTGATTTGTGGCTTGCACTCAGATAATAGCTGCTCAATTAGAGCAAGTGATTGGTTTACAGATAGTATTGTGTTTAATCTTTATCATCTATTATACAAACTTCTTTACAGGATTCGAGAACTCTACTCGGCCAAAAATTAACTATCTCTTGTAGGCACTGCCTTCATCAAAGGATAATTGGTGCTGGGTTATGTGTTGAATGTCATTCAATAAAAAAAATAAAGTCCTGGTTTATATCAAAAGGTTTAAACCCAAATAAATACTCAAATAACCTTAAGTATACTCGTAGATTGAAATACATCTCATATATTGAAATACATTTACATCTACTAATATCCATCGTACATTTCTCACAAATCTTTGAACTGAGGATAACCACAGAACCTGGGTACATGAGAGGTCATGGCCAAGTGGACATGAGGGTTAGAAGGTACAGTGGAGGGTTGCAGTGCTTTCATCCCGATTTCATCTCACTATACGTACCAACATGGCCGTGGTCTGTTTGCCCAGTCCCCTTCTTGTTTTGACTTTCTACTCAGAAGTAGGCCAGAAACCATCACCACATCCTCCCACCACTGCCTCATTTATCACTCCATCCGCCAGGAGTCGCCCCAGTCCCATGTATACGTCCTGCAGACGGTGACGTCACGTCCACGTATGTCAAGCACGTCTAGGGGTCAGTTAGTACACAGGACTATGTCTGACTTAGTATACTGATAAGGCAGTATGGTAGATAGTGACATAAGGCAGAATGGTAGATAGTGACATATCTATTATGAAAAGGCCTGGAGGATATGTATCAGTGTGGCAGATCTAGGGTGGGTTGGGGAGGGGTAGGGGGAGTGGTACATGACAATGTTTTAATACAGCAACAAATTATGCAGAGATACTGAGACTGGAGAGCGTTTTTGCTTGTTTCAAGGACTGTGCTGCTTCCAAGAAGTAATTGTATGCTGGGGCTACTGCTGCTTTGGATTTGAAGGGAGCTGAACAAAAATGAGATGGTGCGAGGTTGGGGTAGTCTGGGGGACACAGGGGTTGCACAGAATGCGATCAATGGATCCTAGGACCCGCGGGAAGCATTGGGCCTGGGAACAGGGATGTTGCGATGTGTGGACACAGGGTGCAAGCACCTTAATGCAGAGTTCGATGACCGAGGGTTGAGGACGGACAGTATTTGTGTGCATGGAATATGAAAATACATATCCCAACCCCACCTGTCCCTCCCTCCATCATATACTAGGGTCTGCCTGGCCCAGCCCTTCCCCAGCCTGGTCTGTTTGCTCGTAAATCTGATGATTAACACTGGGACTCACGTTGGGCTGAGTGTATAGAGGAAGGCTTGGTGGTGCTGGCGCTGGGAGAGCAGGGCGAGGAGAGGTGCATGGGGGTGGGAGTGCAGGGGAGCAGGCTTTCCTGGAAAACTAAGCTTTTTTTCCATCCCCTTCTTTCTGCCGAGGGAAATGTGACAAGTGCTCTATATACATCCAGACTAATGGATTGGGATTTCCATGGAAGCCTGAGGCTCCTATATTTACCCCTTGTTATCTCTATTTAAACGGAAGCTGATTTGTCAACAACTCATTATAGCCTATGATTAGGGTCAAAGTAATTAGCCCGGAAACCCCCTATTACCACCTGGTGTATCACAATGGCCTGGAGCAAAACAAAAAGAATAAAAAAGTAAAAACGTGTCAGGCCTGGCCACCAACTAACCACTATAGTGGTGGTTATGTACGTGTGTGGTCCTACACTTCCGCTGGTTGACTTTCCGCTCAGACTGTACGTAATAAAGCAGACCGTCATGACATGAATGGGTGCACATGGAGGTTTGGGTTGGGTACTCTGCACTTACTACACCCCATTTAGTAATATAAAGGACCCGATGCACTTCCTACTTTATCAGGGTCACTTTATTGATGTTTCGGCCTTCTTACATTTTCATAATGATATTATAGTTTATATCAATTTATGTAACATTGTAATATAAGTTATTATCATCATTCCCTCTCTCGTTCTCCTCCCAGCCCTATTCTTATCCATTGGATTATTATAATAATAATTATAGCATCTCACTATGTATTTGTTTTCTTTGTTTAACCTTCCGCTCGTTCTATATGTTCAATTATTCTAGACTTTATTTCTGATTGAGACCAATATATACGACGTTGTGTTTGTCTATACACAATTATCCATATTCCCCTCGTAACCTTTGCTCTGTGTATGTGGCAATGGTACTCAGAAATATTGTAGAATGTGTATGGTGTTCATCAATGACGATCCTCGTAATATTATTCCTCTAATGTGTATACTGTCCACAATCCCAGTGCACTCATACAGACCCAGACATGACGATTTATTGATTTCTAAGACATGGGCTATTCAGAAATGATAACTGGCTGGAATTGGGATGATACAGATGAAACCATAGAGACTGGGGCAGCGACACAGTAACACAGACACCCGCACAGACAGGGCATTGGGATAGAGAGGCAGAGGTTGCAGTATAAAAGAAAACTACAAACATAAATAGAAATCGAGCTGTTCCTGGAAGCAGAGCCAAAAGAAGAAAATAGGGCAGTATGAGGATTGATCAAAAAGAGGGGAGCCTAGTAAACGGACGTCACTGGTTACGCAAGAACAAGACTGAGTTCCTGGAAGCACTGCTGGCACCTAGAAGGGGTGGGTTGAGGCTGGTAGTCCAGTGAATGAACACTTCAGGGTCAACAAAATTGCTACATTAGGTTTTTCAATGGTTTTCACCTCTTTGATACATGCACATTTCAGAAAAAAAAAGTTTACGGGAATCCTCCTTGGGGAAGTGTCTGAAATCCAACATGGCCGCCTTTGTACTCCCTCTCAATGTTAAACAGCCATATTCTTGCTTCTTATTGACATATTCACTATTATGATATACCAATTGACATCAGCTTCAACAGATGCATTGATCAGAATTATTTTCCAAGGTCAAGGTCACATATGTTTTGTGATTTAACTGCAATAATGAATCAAAAATACTAATTCACAAAAAAACAGCAAGTCTGCGTCTATGTGGACATAATATCCACTCCATACCCCTCTTTAGTCACTGAACTGCACATTGATACAAGGTGGGTCAGAAAAAAAGAGTGTGTGAGTTGCATGAAGGTCAATCCAGATCTTGTGAAGGTTATTACATTGATTTACCATACTTTGGAAGTACCAGAACATCATGTTCACTGCCCTTAAGATACAACGTGTAAATCACCGTGAAGTTAACACATATACACACATATATTTGATCAATAACCTAAGGTCAAGGTGAAAGCTCTAGATATTGTCCAAAGAAGCAGTGCCTAACCAATATTGAATAAAAGCTTTACTCTACTGTCAAAAGCTGTCCGAGGTGTCAACAGGTTCTGCATTAATGCATGTAATACCTTTGCAGTTTGCAGGCCAGGCTGCATTTGAGTCCATTATTTCTACAAGAAAATGTTTACCCTGCTGTCAAAAATATGTCTGTACCTGGAGTTATAAACCTGCAGGCTGTGAAAGTTAGCTGCATCAGATGTTGGTGGCACATGTTCAGGTGCCATATAGCATTGTTGAGAAGCAACCTTCTCTGTAAACCTTGATGCATACTCTGAGTCTAAATCTTTTATCTCGCCATATAATGCTGCTAGCAATTTGTTCCCTGCTTCCTCAATCTCCTGCTGAAATCTTTCTTTTTGCAGGAACACATCATAAAACTCTTTCACAGTCTCATATTTTGCCACTGCAGATATTTTACCTATCCTGTAGAATAGCTAGGACCAATAAGGCCTACACTAGGATAGTGTCATATTCCTAGCCCTCTGAAAGGATTACCCAGCTAACAAAAAAACGTTATTTTACGTCAAAATAACGTTCTAAAACTGTATATAACGTTATGCCGTAGTGAGGAGCCTTAGAGAAACGTTATATAACGTTAAATAACGTTGCAAAATGTTGTATAACGTTTTTTGTTTACTGGGTATGTCCTTTGTGAACCCCTGTGGATCCTTACAGTGGCTCTTTGGACCTTTCCAGTAGCTCTGGGGACCCCTTCATGGGTGCTTCAAGGACTAGGTGTGGTCATAGAGTCAGCAGAGGTGTTCTCAGAATCAGCAAGGATGCACCCACAGCCACCTGAGGTGCCACCATAGTCTGCAGAGGTCCTCCGGGAGCCACCAGAAGGATCCCAAGAGCCGCTGGAAGGGTCCACAGAGTCGCTGAAGGGGTCCACAGAGTAACTGAAGGGATGCCCAGAGTTACTGAAGGGATCCACAGAGTCACTGAAGGATTCCCCCGTGTCAGTGAAGGGGTCCCCAGAGCAGCTTAAGGGGTCCCCAGAAGACTGGAAGGGTCTCAGGGGCTGCTGGGAGGGTCCCCAGGCAGCTGAAGTGGTCCCAAAAGTCAGTAAATGGGTCCACACAGCAACTGGAAGGGTCCCCAGAGTCGCTGGGAGGGTCTCCAAAGGCGCTTGGAGGGTCCCCAGAGTCACTGAAGGGGTCCCCAGAGTCACTGAAGGGGTCTCTAGAGCTACTGGAAGGGTCCACAGAGTCACTGAAGGAGTCTCCAGAGCTACTGGAAGGGTCCACAGAGCTGCTGAAGGGCCCCCAGAGCCACTGAAGGGGTCCTTAGAGTCACTGAAGGGGTCCACCGAGTCATTGAAGGGGTTTTCAGAATTCCTTGGGTCCAATTTAGGGGGGGTAGGTATAATTATGATCAACCTCAGGACCATGGAAAACTGTGTTGCTAGGCAGATAAACAATTAGAACAGTCGTTGCTAAGCAACCAGCGGTATTAGCAAAAAAACAATAGAACCTTTAAATTCCAATTTAGGGGGGGATAGCCAGTGTTTAAAAAGTATTCTAAGCCATATCTATGTCACAGGAGATGAAATTCTGATATTTTGGTGGCCATCTTGGATTTTGGCGGCATTCTTGGATTGTTCGCAACTTTTTATTTTACATGTGCCATATCTGAAAAGCCCATGATCAGAGCTTTCCGGTGGTATATGGCATACTTTAGTCTTTTTTGGTGCTGGGTGTCGCCAGAAATAATGCTCCTAGCTCTTCAATGCTGCAGCACTATAACATATATAGTTAGAATTACATATTAGAACTTATGTTCATGATGTATGGTAGCATCATTAACCATAATAAACTAGCATATCTCACCTTCCTATAGAGCTGTAGGCTGGCTGTGCTCTACACTTGTGATCAGAGATACAGCACCAGAAAGCCTTGTAAGTAGGACAGTGCATGAGGCTATTATTAGAATTGACCTAGTTTGGTATCTTAGAATAAATGCCAATATCTAAAAAGAAAGAAGGGGATTGGCGAGTGCCTACCAGAGGCATTCAGTGTGGTGCATAGTGCAGTGTATAGCATGCCTAAGAGGAGGTTCTATAGGTCATAGAGTCACTTTGGGAATGGCCACTTTTAGGAGGGTTCCCCAAGGACGATATTTGTAAACTTTTTTTTTCTGAGAAGTAGACATATCAGAGTGTCCATTACAACAACAAAATTGCATGTAGCAATTTTGTTGACCCTAGACTGCTTATTTCTCTTCATGCACTGGACTATGGGGGTGGGGAGGAAGCAGAGCACGACAGGGAAATAATGAATCAATGAGGTCTTGGGAGGAGAGGAGAGGGGGAGCTGTGTCTGCGAGTGCATTCCGCTCTTTTCTGGGGACCTTCATTTCTCACGTCCTAAAAATAGCCCTGCCTGCCCGTGCACTGCTAGCATGGTGTCGCCGCATATCCGGGTATAGGGGAAACCCCAATACTGATCGGTCCCTATTGCATTGGCACCTTCCATTCATCCCTCCATGGTCCCACCCCAGGTTCTCCCACCCATGCCTCCTACATCTATAGATAACCTGGCCCCATTACCTTATACCAGTACCCAGCTCCGTACCGACCGAGTCACAGAGGAGGACGTTTGTGTGTGTGTGTGTGGGGGGGGGGGGGGGGTGCGTGGCTGGAGGGTGTCCATCTTCTCACGGGAGGAGGATGGGGAGTGTGTGATCTACATTTCAGACATCTTCTAAGTACGCCTGATACATTTTATATCAGATTGTCTTCCCTTTAATTCCCAGCTTCCATCCCCTCATCCCCATTCCTTCTCTCGTGCCTCCTCGTTCGGCTCCCATCCCTGCTATTCTCTTTCATTCCCTCCTTGCATATTGTATTGATCTCACCATCCTACCCCCGTTCCTTCAGTCCTCCCTCCTATTTCACTCCATCATTCCCTATGTGATCTTTCCTTTATTTCCTCTATTCCCTTCCTCCTCTCCCGTACTCCCACCATTCCCCCCTCCCTCCTTCCTTTTGTCAAACCTCCCACACTCCCAACGTCCCTTCCTGTCTCTTTCCCTCCCCTCCCTCCCTTCCTCCCTCACTCTTTCCTTCTTCCATCATCCCTACCTTCCCTCCCTCCAATAATCTATATAATCCAATGCTCCATTCCGCCATCTCATATCCTCTCATCCGCTTCACCCCACTAACACCATGCCGCCCCATGTCACTCCATTCCCTCACTCCATCCCCCTCTCTCACTCATTCCTCCCGCCGTCCTTCCCATAGAGGCTGGAGTTGACTCAGTCAGGGACCCACTACCACACAGCTCCTGGAGTAATGGTTTGTTTGGTCCCGGTGCGAACCGATTTCTCAGTAGTACTATATGGAGCATGCGGCCGCGGCAGCACTAGTGCTGCTGCTGGCTGCTTTCTGCACTATAACCACACATTACACACGGGCATCCCTGTAACATAGAGGATGAGCCTGAATCCATGAGTACAAGTGCTGCAGCACTATCGCCCCTATGGTTTCAGAATTTTGAGGAAGGAGAATGTTTACTTTCCGGATTCTGCAGAAACAAGGGTGGGAATAAGACGTTCTGCTCTCCCTCCCAGGGTGGGGTGGGATGCTCAGAGCCACTCAGAGGGGCTCAGTGCCTTGTAAACCAGCAAAGAGTAACTCCAAGACCAAGTGCAGTATAGCTCTGATTATATTTCCAACCTCACACAGTATATATGCAATTACATCGAAGTACATGCAGCAGCCTCAGTGTGGCTGCTGCTGACCCTTGACCAATCAGCAGTACCCCTGCTACCCCCTCCCCTCTGCCCAGAGCTGCTCATGAGCTCTCCCCCTGGTGGTCAGTGCATAACCCTGAGCATGCACAATTATAGGCATGCTCACTGACCACCATCACCAGCTCAGCATATACACATAGATCTATGTATACATGCCTCTTCCACCCCCCTCCCTTGCACACACACCCACACACATGTATTTACCTCCCCCCTAACTCTATACAGGAGGATGATATCCTACACACCTTCCCCCCTAAGATTCATGCATATGAATTACAATTATGAATAAGTGATTCATAATGATAAATAGCATGACTCCCACCCGGTCCAGTGAGAGATGCTAGAAACCCCTGTAGCGCACATAATAAAACAAGTTATCACAACTCAGTATGATGATGTACCAATGACCAATGTACTGATGTACATGCAGTTTGCACCCCACCCTCCAACCAATGCTCTAATTAAGTTATCTAATGCCAATGGCCACAATGATAAACCTTTAACCTTGTTCTACCCGTTCCAGCCATTCTGGCCATTCTGCCCATTCTGCCCATTCTACCCGTCACGCCCGTTCTACCCATCACGCCCGTTCTACCCATCACGCCGTTCTACCCGTCACGCCCGTTCTACCTGTCACGCCCGTTCTACCCGTCACGCCCATTCTACCCGTCACGCCCGTTCTACCCGTCACGCCCATTCTACCCGTCACGCCCGTTCTACCCGTCACGCCCGTTCTACCCGTCACGCCCGTTCTACCCGTCACGCCCATTCTACCCGTCACGTCCGTTCTACCCGTCACGCCCGTTCTACCCGTCACGCCCGTTCTACCCGTCACTCCCGTTCTACCCGTCACGCCCGTTCTACCCGTCACGCCCGTTCTACCCATCACGCCTGCTCTACCGGTCACGCCCGCTCTACCGGTCACGCCCGCTCTACCGGTCACGCCCGCTCTACCGGTCACGCCCGCTCTACCGGTCACGCCCGTTAGAACCATTGTCCTACGATTAATTCCGGGAGAAGGGTTGATCCGCCAACCCTTCCCCTGGTTCCACTTAACTAATCCCTCCGCCCGTTCCGTCCATTCCACTACAACTAATTTCTTCACCCGTTCCGCCCGTTCCACTATAGCTTGTTACTGATAATCTTGTGCCCCCACTTACCCATGACCTATAGTTGTCTTGACTCTATGTGACTAAATGCAATTTAAATGTCGATTTTTTTGAGGATTGTTATTTTATTGAATTTGAGTCAGAATGTATAGATATAGTGGTCAATCATCTTTATGATTACCCCCTTCCCCCTTTAACTTTGCCCTATACCCACAGCAAGGCCCCACTGCCTCGTAATTTCAATGTACCTCGAAGTACCAACCCTGGGGTTTCACCCTATATCCTGGTATATTCTATCTGGTCCCTGTACCTCAATACTTGGGGATCGGAAGTCTTACTTCCGGGGTCTCACCCTATGCGTAGCAATATACCAGTATATTCCAGCAGTTGTAAAGGTATCTGCCAATACCTGTACCTCTTATTACACACATCCCAGTGATAGCAGTTGATCCCATCATGCCTCCAGCAATGATAGCAATTGACTGTCTCACCAGGATGAGGGAACCCCTGGCCCCTCTTCCTCCGTAATCTCCACAACCATATGTGGATCCTCCGTTTTCCTACCGTTTTCTACCGTTTCGCGGCCGGAAATCCCCCGTGTGATTATCCACTTGCGCGACCTACTTACTACCGTTCTACTACCGTTTCGTGGCTGGAAATCCCCCGTGTGATTATCCGCTTGCACGCCCTCCCCTGGGGCAGATATGCATCTGGTAGGGCTAACACCTCTGGTTGCGAAGTGTTACTTGTGCCCCCGGTGGCTTGTCCACCGGGGATCATCGCCCCCCTCTGGCCCTCTGCCCCTCCCCCTGGATCCTGCTGCTGTACATTATAATTAGTGACCATATGATAGTAGGATCCATATCCCTCCCATTACCCTGCCCAACTTGGGGCAGCCGAACCCATATTGCTGCAGGAATCTGTTTAGCAACCCTTTGCTGCTCTCCTGAGATAACCCCCTTCCTCTGTGGTGCTACAAACAATTCTCATTTACCCTGTGTTCCCCCTGACGCATCTAGCAGTGATACAGCTATAACTATCTAGGCTCCAACCTCTCCTCATTACGCCTATCCCCCATACAGGAGTGATAGAAGCTAAATATCAATACCCCAATCTCCCATTACGCCTACAGCAGTGATAGAATCTAAATATTGATACCCCAATTTCCCATCACGCATACAGCAGTGATAGAAGCTAAAGATTGATACCCCAATCCCCCATCACGCATACAGCAGTGACAGCAGTTATGTATCCATAACCAAAACTCCCATCACGCATACAGCAGTGATATAAGTCTAAATACTAATAACCCTACCTCCCATCACGCATATAGCAGTGACAAGAGACTAAATATTAATAACCCTACCTCCCCTCATGCATATAGCAGTGACAAGAGAATAAATACCAATGACCCTACCTCCCATCACGCATACAGCAGTGAATAGGGAATAAATACCAATAACCCTACCTCCCATCACGCATATAGCAGTGACAAAAGACTAAATATTAATAACCCTACCTCCCATCATGCATATAGCAGTGACAAGAGAATAAATACCAATGACCCTACCTCCCATCACGCATATAGCAGTGAATAGGGAATAAATACCAATAACCCTACCTCCCATCACGCATATAGCAGTGACAAGAGACTAAATATAAATAACCCTACCTCCCATCATGCATATAGCAGTGACAAGAGACCAAATACCAATCACCCTACCTCCCATCACGCATATAGCAGTAACAAGAGACCAAATAACCATAGCCCATCTTCCTATCACGCATACAGCAGTGATAAGAGTCTAAATAACTATACCCTAGCCTCCTATCACGCATACAGCAGTAAGGAGGCTAAGTCCTCATAACTCAAACCCAAATACCCATACCCTATACATAATATACCTTTATATCTGCCCCAACCATCCATCACGCAGATAACAGTGACAAGAGACTAAAGATCGATAGTCCAAAACTCCCATCATACATCCAAGTCCCTCCAATATCGTTCCTACCCCCTACACCAGTAAATTAGACTCCAGTTTAATTAACTGACGACCTACCCATGCAGTACCACCAATACATTTCAACATAATATATAAATTACTTCTGCTGTGTTAGGCCTGCTAGTAGGGGGGGCAGCTCTCTCCCTATACTACTATACACCCCAGAACGACCATTTGCAGCCCCCCAGTGTATCCTCCCTCAATATCTCAACTGTACTGCTCCGTATACAACAGGGTGCCGAGATCCAGCACTCCTCTCCCTCCTTAACCACCAATACCCCCTACCTAAATATACCTCATACCCATCTGGACACTACATCCTGCCATCCCCCCCTAGCCCAAATATCCGGAATATAAACGGCTGCTAATCCCCTCCTTATCCCATTGGATCCCCTGCATCTCTTGCTTGTATGTGTACATGTATACATCCAGTACCACATGTGTGAAATCTGCCCCTACCACTGTCTTCTCTTCCCACTCCTCCTTCCTGCATTCAAGGACATCCCATGAACACCCATCACCTATTGCCCATACAATATTACCAATGACCTCCCGACTTCTATACATGCAGTAGTACCTTTACAATCACTCACAACCTCTCTACACTTTGCTCACAATTATAACCACACAATTCCATAGATCTACACATGTACATATATAACTTGCCTGTGAGCACCAACATGTACAGCTATGTCTGTATGGCACATGTATACATGTATATCAGCCCCCTCCGTTACCCAGCACACCTCATACATAATTATATCAATACATGTAGTACTATCAATCCATTCTTGACACAAAATGATTCACACACATTATGCAAGTACCTATTCAGAGCAGAAAACGCAACTCACCCCACGAACATGTGGGCCTACATCCTGTTCATCTCCCTTACTTTTAATATCCCAGAGATGATCCCACCATAATTAATATGCTGTTAATCCCATCTCGTCCCATTTAATCCCTTGCATCCCCTGAGTGTACATTTGCCAATAACCCATTACAACCAATTTAGTCAGACAGCTACATTAAGATGAACACACTGTGAATGTGTATAGCTCGACTTGAGCACACCTCCTTAAAACGTACACCACCCATTGCATGTACTCTGCATAGTATCTGCACAGTACCACGACATGCACTCATATCAATACTCAATTACATTATACGTAAGTCCCCAATAGTCCCTGTAATATCAGCATTCAACGTTCCTTCATGCCAGTGTCTTACAACAGTCTATAAAAGTATAGCCAAAAGTTCCCAATACCCTCTCCTTGATTTAGTCCATCCATTTATATAGAAATGTCGATCTCATCCTGCCTTGATACAACGTGATGACCTCTCACCACCTCCCTCCGTCCTTTGATACACAGTGTGACGACCTCTCCCCACCTTGATAACATGATATTGTAGACCGATGTCACATTCTCTCCTCTGATAACATGATAATGTAGACTAATGTCAATTCATCTTGCTCCTACCTCCTCCCGTCCTTGATAACATGATGTTGTAGTTGCAGCTACCGTCACCTCCTCTCCTACCTCCTCCCGTCCTTGATAACATGATATTGTAGTTGTAGACCAATGTCACGTCCTCTCCTACCTCTTCCCATCCTTGATAACATGATAATTAATGTGGATATGTTGTGAAACCAGTCCAACCGCACCACTGACCTTACTGTGGATCTCATCCTCCTCCTCTCCACGATATTACTGTTGAGCTGCTCACCACGATACTACTGTTGCGCTGCTCCTCATGATATTTTGATGTTGTCCTCTGATATAACGGGAAGCCCTCTCACCAGCTCCTCCGGTCCTCTGATATAATGTGAAGACCTCTCACCAGCTCCTCCATATTGTAGTTGTATACCAAAATACTGCCTACATGGCTTGTCCTCCTCCAGGGTCTCCAGTACCCTCCTGACCACCGCTACCAAAGGTAAAGGCCTCCATTCTAGCCTCCATTTTCATTCTAATTTCTTACTTGGTCCATTACCCTGGAGCTGCTTTCCTGGTTCAGAGAGCTATCTGGTCCCAGTCGGTGGCATCCAGTGTAAACCAGCAAAGAGTAACTCCAAGACCAAGTGCAGTATAGCTCTGATTATATTTCCAACCTCACACAGTATATATGCAATTACATCGAAGTACATGCAGCAGCCTCAGTGTGGCTGCTGCTGACCCTTGACCAATCAGCAGTACCCCTGCTACCCCCTCCCCTCTGCCCAGAGCTGCTCATGAGCTCTCCCCCTGGTGGTCAGTGCATAACCCTGAGCATGCACAATTATAGGCATGCTCACTGACCACCATCACCAGCTCAGCATATACACATAGATCTATGTATACATGCCTCTTCCACCCCCCTCCCTTGCACACACACCCACACACATGTATTTACCTCCCCCCTAACTCTATACAGGAGGATGATATCCTACAGCCTGTTCCCATGCATCCCGTGATGCGATTGTCATCACCTCAATGAGGACAAATGATCTACGGGGTGCTCCGCGCCCAACAACAACAAGGCCATCGGCCTCGTGACGTCACCGATGGGGTTCCTCTACTGAGAAGCCTCAGAAGGGCTTCCACGAGCCCGATGACGTCATACCGGACGGAAGCCATGGTTATTGGTGTTATAATGGGAATCGTGTTTACCTGGAGGTGACAATCAGCCGATCTAGCTCTCTGCCGTATGCCTTTTTCTAACATTTGTATTTCTTTTATTTCTTTATTAGTAATATTATTAGATAAGATGTATAAATGAGGACATGCATCTAATGACTTTTAGTGGGAGAATTTTGGCTTATTTTAAAATCTTTGATATTTGATGGTATCAAGTCGGTGATCTATTCTGTTGCCAAAGGATATTCCTGCACAAATAAGACTTTTTTTGCAGGGGCGTGGCAACGGGGGGCTCCAGCAAAAGCCAAACCTGAGAACCCCAGGGAAAATGGTGAAAAGAAGAGTCCATCCCCTTTGCTCCTACTTAGAAACTGCTTGTCGCGCCCCTGTTTTGATTTAATAACATTGTTAATGTTATACATACGTTTTGATAAGCAAATTTTGAAAAAAGTATGCTTAAAGAAATCCATAAAAGCGCCCACCTCTGTTTTAGGGGATTTTCTTTTTTTACATGTTAGACTTGGCCCAACTATTGTTGAGGAAAGATTTATCCAACAGCCCCCACCCCCGTTTTCAGAATCGACTCCCACAAACTGAGTTGGGGATGGACATAACGCCGCATAATATCAATAGAAATATCCCAAAGTATTCATAATTTCTGTTTGAAATACATAATATGTTATGCATACATACAATCCCCTGTTTAAGTGGACTCAGGCATAACCTATGCACCATCGCCATGAAGATCTATAAATAGCCCCCTGGACAGATGACTCGTGGCCCTCGGCAGGGCGTCCTTGATCACCCCAAGATAAGGTAGACCGCGGCCTGATCCGTGATTTATATTCTTACACCCAGCTGGCCCTTTCATGGAAGGCGATTCAGGACATATCTTTCAATGCATATCTTTCCCCTTGCCACCTGCCCAGCTTTCACTCCAATGGCTAGCCCCTATCTACTCTCATTCTCTCCTAGATCCTGGCTGCCTGTTTGTCATTCTTTCTCTCTCTCTCTCTCTCTCTCTCTCTCTCTCTCTCTCTCTCTCTCTCTCTCTCTCTCTCTCTCTCTCTCTCTCTCTCTCTCTCTCTCTCTCTCTCTCTCTCTCTCTCTCTCTCTCTCTCTCTCTCTCTCTCTCTCTCCCTCTCTCTCTCTCTCTCTCTCTCTCTCTCTCTCTCTCTCTCTCTCTCTCTCTCTCTCTCTCTCTCTCTATCTATCTATCTATCTATCTACCTATCTATCTATATTCTGTATGTATCTTTTATCTCCACTCTCCCACCTTCTTCTCTAATATACTCTCGCTCTCTTTAAATCGTTCTCCCCAGCCCTGTCTCACTCACTCTCCCTTATTTAATTCTACCCACCCTCTCTCTCTTTGTCTCTGTCTGTCTATCTGTCTCCTTCTTTCTACCTGTTTGTCGGTCCCTCTCTTTGTCTCTCTGCGTCTCTCTCGTTCCATATACCTTCATTAATTCGCTCCTGTGTACCATCTTCCTTTATCATCTTTCTCCTCACGGCCAACACTACCCTCCTTCTATTTTGCCTTAGCCATTCCCTAAGTGGTTCTGCTGTATATTTCGCTCTTTCAACCTAATTCCCCCAATGGGAATAGTCCTACCACAGAACCCTTTACACTAATTGCCTCACCAACCTCCTTCATGGAAATTTCTAATTGGATCCCCCGAATTGCGGATCCGACCTGCTGCTCTTCACCCCCACCCCCTTTCAAAGTTCCATTCATCCCCTGACTCTTCCACTTGTGCCTTTAACAAACACACAGACCCACCTACCTACGTACCTACAGATGAGCCATCCCTCCTGGAGGAGTTCAATCGGCAGCCCCCCTTTGCTGATTGCTGGTGATTAACTAGGGCCGCAGATAATAATTGTGTGGCCCAATGCACAGCGGTGTCGGGGTCAGTGGGTACAGGCTCGTCCAGGCCCAGTGCTCTGCTCCGGCGGCGTACATCATAGGCCTGAGGTCAGTGAGGTCAACTTAGTCAGTCTCTTCCATCGAATCCGCCGCCATGTCGATCGTCACCGGCCCGCCTCTTGGGTATGGTACTACAGGTTGTGGGGACATTACTCCCCCCCACAGGCATTACCCCATCCACCCCTGCCCCATCCCTATTCCTCCAGTGCTTGTAAGCAGCCATCCTCTATGACTACCTCTGCTAGCTACTTCTTATGCAGACATTACAGACCCTATAGAACCTCCATTCTCTGCCCTTTTTTCTATACAAATATGTACATCAATGGCTAGGTCCTTAATATCCCTTATGCCCCTATGTGAAATTGGTTAGCATAATTCATGCTCGTTCCCTAAACCCTTTATAATAGCCCACTTGCACTGACACATAATCTGGTCAACCCATCCCGGTCACCTACTAGCATCCTGTCTATAATCCAATGTATTCCTGAATTAATTGAAGTTGTATAGCCTCTCCCTGTCTCCTACTACAATGCATGTTTGTAAAAAAAAAATTAAAAAGAGAGAATACAATCACACATTTGTTCAAGGGTCACATTTGCCTGGATGAAAGATCCCTTCACTCTCCCAGCGGATCACTTACAGTGTGACTTGCAGAGTTCCGGCTTGGAGAGTGGCACTGATTAAAACCCTGAATGGGTATGGTGGTGACTTCATCCCTACCGCTTCTCAGAAATGATTCCGGATGTTGATTTGTATAGGAAACAAAGGTGATCTACCGCTCTGTAATAGCTGATAAGATTAGCATCAATGACAAATAATTTAGATGAAGAAATTTAAGTAAATTAATTTTCATGGGAGATTTTACCTTTACTTTGACGGTACTATGTATACAATCATTTTAGTTTCACTTAAGTCTGCAACATTAGAGTTCGCGATTATAGATACATCATGTGATTTAATAATGTGGAAACTTGATGATGATTACTATGCCAATATCATGGCAATAATTATCCATAGTGATTCCCTTTTCTGAGATAGTTTCCCCAATGCATCTGACCTTCCATGTAGAGTTTTCTGTACTAGTATACAGACAAGCTGCATGTTCTCCTAGAGTTCCGGAAGTCCCTGGGCGTTCTGCACATGCCTCGTCCTGAGATAAGGTTAGGCCTGATGATTGACCCGTAACTAGCAGGTCATGTGACCCAGGTGGACATCATCAACATTCCTGGGTATAAACTAGGTCATGCTGACCTATATTGGTAGTTCTGGGGCTGTAGTTTGTGTATAAACGTGCGCTGTGTCCCGGAGGTCCTGTATGACGCTTTATGGGGTGTTGACGTGTCATTGACATGACGTGGACGTACCTCCAGGGGTCATTTTGGCTCCGCATTACATGTAGTAAAACCTCATGTCTAGATGTAATTGTGTCGTGTAAAAGACGTATTTATTATCCCCACAGGTGATGGAATAAGCTATAAATCAGATGTAAATCTAACATTCTTATCCTATAGAGTATGAAATTGATATAACAGTTAATTCTATATTTAAAAAATGTGTTAATGGGTGTTATCAATGACATACAAATCAATACAAGGGGTATGTGTCATTTGACCGATTCTGGGAAAAAGATAACACTGTATATTTAACACAATTGATATGTATATATATACGATAGCATTGATCCATTAGGGGCTGGCCATAAATGATGTCACACTCGAGGTGGTGGGTGGGTGTTGGTCCGAGTGCGACAAAGTGTGACATGGGGGTGGGGGAGTGTCAAGCCCAGTGTGATGTCACATGTCGCACTAGTGAGTCAAAATCCCCATGGGATTTCTTCCCCGGCACTTCTGTATGTAGCTAAGTACCAGGAGTCAGCCTCAGAAAAATATTTCTGTGTTCCTAGAATTTATGTCATGTCACTAAGCTTCATGTCACATGTCGATTTTAAGAAATGGCCATGTCACATATCGCTTAGTTTACCATGTCACATGTTGATTTTAAGAAATGCCCATATCGCCATGTCGATTTTAAGAAATGCCCATGTCGCCATGTTGATTCTAGGGGTCGACCCCATAGTGGGGGTGCAGCTTAAACGTGAGGTTTTAGATGTATACTACAGTACTAAACTCGCCATAATCAGACCCCCTGTGTGGACTTCAGGATTGTCCCAAGTTAGGGGTGCGGTTTATATGCAAGTTAGGCTCATACACGAGGTTTTACGGTAAGTTTTTCAAATGGGGGGGGGGGGGCGGTGTCTGCACATTTGTGACATAATTTTCTAGGGGGTGTTGGCTGATATGTGACAAAGTGTGACAAGGGGGTGGGTGGGTCTTGAAAATGGCCCAAAATAGTGTGACGTCATTTATGGACGGCCCCTTTCCATTTTCGCAATCGCCACAGAAACAGACGGTGTGCTATGTGTTTATTTCCTGGACTCTATCGTGGCGTATCTTAACCCAGGGGTGTTGGAAACAATTTGACTTTGGGTTTGGAAAGGGGCAAAGCGCAACCGAATACAATTCAGAACGGTTGGCGTCTTGAAGCATTGGAAGCGCGCAGCAAAACTTCCAAAGGACTGTATTCAATTCTTGCATTTCCAACGCGAAATTGGGAACTTGCAAGATTCTCTGCCTTTCGCTGAGGGTTACTCCAGCGACCCTGCAAGCACAGTACATGATGTATTTAACACTGTGAGTAGTATATGCACAGATTGCCTTGGCGCAGGCGATAACTTCCTGAATCATAGTTGATAGGAAACCATGACTGTTTCACATGACAAATCCTCTCATATATATTTTCTATCCTTTCCCATTTTCATTTTTGCACATAAAACAAAACATATCTTATGGTCTTGATAAGGCCACTTCAAATGAGCATAACGATATAACATCGCATCCCGGTTATGAAAGTGTTTCCGTGCGCTAGAGTATGGATTTGTTTGTGTGTTGTGATACGTATACATAGCCTGCATGATAAACTGAACAAAAGGGGTTGTGTTTAGTAATGATATAACTCACGGAAGCTGATAGTCACGAAGAGAGAGAATGAACAAAGCCATCAGCTCATTCCTTTTATCATCCAAAAGCGTTACTATAACAGTGCCACGATATTGCCATAACTCCAGCAATCTTCTCATGCTCTTATCCATACCCTTTTATATTTCAGACCCCGAAGTGAGACGCTCAGCCGGACCTGTGAAGAGGGAACGCAGTAAAAGTGAGATTTGCACCACGTGACTTGGGTCCAAGAGCGTTGTGCGCGTGCGCGGCGCACCCACGGACTTATGGGAAGGCCTTGAAGTGAGGCAAAGGCCCCAGAAACGCCAGATTATCGGATTAAGGTGCAGGAGGAGCCCCCCACCCCCGTGGATGGATTACCTATCAGCAGACCGTAAATCATGGCTGCCTTAAGAAGAGGGGGCATCGGGTACAATATTAGCAACAGGAGCCGTGGACATTGTTGATTTATCCTCAATAGTATGCAAGATGTATTGATTTAATTAACTCAGAGAGGTTCTGTATACAGTCAGGCCAAAAATAGAAAGTTGGTTTCCAGTATAGCACACGTTCTGATACCCGGCAAGTCGGATTCTCTTTTTGTTTGCTTCCCCCTTGACCCGCAGTTATCACTCTTCCCTGGGTGGTTCAGTGCCATATATATACCGGGAATTTGACTTCATTGTTTCAATGAAGAAACACGAGAAATCTTGTGATACAATCAATGTCTTCTTTAATTTTTCGCTCTTAAATCCTGGAAAATTGTTGGCTTGACAAGACAGAAAAATGGCACGGAGCCCCCGCGAAGGCTGACTGGAACTTCCTGGAAACCAACATTTTATTCATTTGGCCAAGCCTACTTGTTGCATGCAAATGATGACAATTGTGTCTGCAAGGTTGTCAGATGGCAGAACTTTTGATAAATGTATGGAAATTGCATGGAAATGAAAATTCAAGCACATATGTGGGAATCTATACAAATAGGAATATTATAATGTTATCTATAAAGGGTTTTTGCTGTGATATTCGGAAGTGTTTTATTGCGCACAGTCTGGTGACTTTGACGAATAGCCAATGGATGGGATCGCCCACAATGGAAACTATCCTTTAAAACCCCTTGAATGAATACAGGTTTGCATGTTCCTACTTTAAGAATGGTCATTTGATACGCGTTATCATGATATTCTAGGCTTATGCTTAATTGATATCTGACATTGATATTCCACGGGTACAAACGGGACTCTCGTATGTCTCATACAATAAGTATGGTGTGTAGTTTAGCTTGCTCTAAAGTAAAAGACCCGGGAACCAATCTGAATCTGCCCATTGGTTCTACGTGTATCAATACATCTCAATTATAAACCACTACACACACTCCTCAGCTAATGCGCCGCCATTTGATTGACAACTTGGTTTTATTAGGAGCAGAGCGTCCTTCTTCCAAAATTTGAGTCGTTAGGGAGGGTCATTTGAGCTGCTCAGGGCAAATTAGACAAATGGACGAGGACTGATGATGAGGGGTTACCACTGATCAAGGCCCCAGTCTCTCCGCATGTACTGCCCACTGTTCTCTACTCCATCATTATTTTCCGCCATCTTGTTTTTACCCTGGCTGGGCTACCCGTGATGCATCTAGCGTCGACTTCCGGTGCTGCGTCTGGTCAAGGATTGGACCGGAAGTGGGCAGAATCTGGCCGCTGCGCATGACGGAAGTGTGGGGATGAGCGACTGATAAGATCCATCATTGTTTGCCTCCGTCGTCCGCCGCTAGAGGACGCAACCGGGCCGGATGTAATCGAGACGCTGCTCCGTCCGCGCATGCGCAATGAGGGCCTCACGCGCATGCGTGTCGCTGATGTGGATCAGACGCGGGCTCTTTGATCTGGTGACCTTGACCTGACAAGGTCACCTCCGAGGTCGCCAGAGTCGTCCCCCACCACCTTGACCAACCTTGAGCCAATGCAACAGTAGCTAGAAGCAAATGCCTTTTCTGGACCGTAGAATATCACCATGTTGAAAATACTTTTCAATGCGGTATATAAATCCAGTACAAGGTGTGTTTCAGGTCAATTAACTATGCTCAGCCAAACATGTCATACTTTAGATTTAAAGGCAATTTACAGAATTTCTATGACATTTTAGAGATGTATTTTGCAGTGACAGATCCAGGATTTGTCTAAATCCGCCACTGTTATGTATAGAATAAAACAAAAGGCAGGACAATCTCCTATATATTTCCTGTTGTAAGAAAGGCTCTACTAGTATATACTGTACCTCCCGAAGTTTTCCTGACATTGTTACACGTGTTTGCCCTCTTCTGGTGCTGGCCATGTTACCAGAAACCCATTTCGGACGCAGTTGGTTATCATATTGGCCTGAACCCCTATCATGTTCTTCCAAAACCACGAGTATTTATACAGACCCGTGATGCATTTTCGAAAACGAGTTTACGACATATACATGTACTCCCCATGTAGGCCACTACATGTATTTACCTTCCCTTAGATCCGTATGGCAATTTCACCACGAATTCCACACACAGAACTCCTATCCCCTTACACTTAGTGATGGCATCATTCTTGAATAGCCTCTTAATTAATTGCACCACGTAGACCACTCTTTTCCTCCAGGCGCAAACAACAAAATTACCTTCCACGAAAAATAACAGTCTATCGGTAGACCCCACCCCTCGGCCCATGCAGGCAAGCACCCCTACATCAGTTCACAGATTCCCCTGCCCGAACCACACCCTAAGCTGTCGCGTATTTTGTCCCAAGGACCTTTCCTTCTAAGTCGGCGTCACCGTCGCCTGCCGTGCCAGCTCACCGTAAAGTCGGCGCGGGTCAAGTCTCTATTTCCGGTATACAAACCACGGCCTCACGTCGGCGGGCAGGGTCCGGCCCGGGTCGGGCCAGGCCGGGAGCCGCGGCTGTCGTCGCCGGCCTCCGCCGACGGCCATAAACAACACTAGCGACCGCCATTGCCGAGGACACGAGGTCATCCGGTGCGGCTGACCCCTTGGGGGGCCCGGGAGCATGCGCAGTGGGCATTGGTCTCTGGGCATCCATCAGGCCGCGTGGTACCGGCCACGGCCACTAGGCGGCGCCCCGGCTCTCCTTTATACGCGCCAATCGTCTTGTAAACTTAATACAAATCATGCCAGGGCGCAGCGCCCATTCACGCCCGCCGGATCCCCATTCTCAGGGGCCAGTAGCCGCGCCCGGTAATTCATGGACACGCCTATCTCGCTGCATCCCCGCACTCACCGCGCTTAACGCCCGGCGTGAATCGCCACACAGGCGGGGGCAGTGGCCGTGGGCGGCCGGACACGGACATGGCCGGCCTAATGTGAAATATGCAAATGTCATCTGTACCCGCCACCACTATCCCCCTAACCCCCATCTCCTCCCCAACCCCTCTTATATCCCCTACTCACAGATCAGCCCTTTCAGTTTAATTCAAAGACGGCCCATCCCAATCAAGTGCATTCCGGTGCAACCCCATTCAGAGCTCAAGGCTCTTGTTTTCAATTTCAAAATTAATCTGTATAATTTTGAGTCGATGGCCTGTTTTATCCAGTGGAATTATGTGATTAACTGATTAGACGAAGAAGAGATGGGACCAAGCTGGCTGATAGAGGGAGTATAGGGAACGTACATGAACCATTTAAGGACTACATAGTGCTATAATCTACCATGCCCTATCTCGTCATGATGCCTGCAATTTTAATTTGCAAAGTTTTTATTCTGTAATCACGCAAAATATAAAAGTACATACAATCATATTTGAGATGCATCTGGCTGTATTGAAGCATAATGTCCATCCTACAGGGTTGATACAAAGAGACGAGGCATGATGCCAGGGCCTGCGCTCATGCATTATGTCGTCAAAGGGCATAGCACTATGATATATATGCGGCCCTTAAAGGGTTAATATAGGGTGGGAGGTGCACCCCAGGAGTGGGTAGTTTCACCGGTCATTGGAGGTCACTCAGGCCCTGGAAGGGACAGTTGAGGCTACTGCTAGGTGACCTTGACCTATAGGTCAGAGGGTCAGCACCTTGCCCCGGGGTATGGGTCCCGAAATAGCCCTCTTCCATGTGCCCCCCTAATTAGCTAACCAAACAAACAGCCCTACTGTCTGATATGACCATGCACCTATCTGGGCCTGTGCGCCTTTATCCGGCTCATCTAGTGCCACTACACCTCCTTGGGGGCCCTCAGCCCTGGAGGGACCTTGGATAAGGAGGTAATGCACAGCAAAAAGGGACCTATGAAAAACGGCGACCGCAGATAAAACAGTAATGGGACAGGGAAAGGGTAATGTTGAAGCATCGACGGGGTGCACGTATATATGTATAGTTGAACAGAAAATGCAGGGTGTCTTTTAAGCATTTAGTACAAAAGTAAACTTTTTGCCAGGATTGTTTCATAGGAATGCAACTAAAGTCGAACTCAAGAAGACATTCATCAAAGGGTAGCATTTTGGTGAAAGGGGGTTACGAGATGATAACATGGTAAGGGGAGAGGCAGAATGGAAGAACAAAAGCTCCCCCCCCCCCTCCCCCATGTCAAGACGCTTGGGAATATTTTTCTATTTCATTAAAGTCAAAGCATATTACAGACACAGTCAGGATAGATTTGATATCCATTTCGTCAGATCTTCTTCTACTCTTATAACCGATACTTAAGCATTGGTTGATGAGACTTCGAAGTTCCCCCTCGACATCCGAGCAAGTGCTTCCTCATGTGGAGTTTAACATTGCCACATTGCTATAATAAATGGAGGCCTAACTGTTTACCTTCATGAAATTACTTCTGCAAGCTCACCCAAGCACCCACATTACGTCCAAACATTATAAACAAAGGGACTGAATGGCCAAACCCCAGCTTCTAGAACATGCCGCACAAAGGGGTTCCGACCAGGCACCCCAGCTCACCCTTGGCTTATTATGGGCTCATTACGGTTCTCTAATGAGGGTTGGGGGTATTAGAGTCATCACTGGTCGGGTTACATCACTCCCTCAACCCGTTAGCACACGGTGCCCGGTCAGGGAAGGTCAGATAAAGGTCAGGGTTGGGTCAAACCCCTGTTTGCTATGTCCTAGGGTGCGCAATGACCGCGTCCAAATAGCCCTGCTAGCGTCCCCTCTAAAGGCTCTATTGACTAGGGTCTGGCAGAGGTGGGAGGAAGGGCCTTTGGCGGGGGAGGGGGTGGGGCTTTACATCTAAAAATAGCTTATAAAAGGACATAAAGGTTGCCATGTGTTAGAAAAACGCGGGTTTTAAGGTGGTCATAAATTGGTCAGTTGTCAGAGATAGCCTAAACCAATAGTTAATACTTTGCAAGAAAACCACTCCTCCTCACTAAACATTAACCACTAAACCACTATACAACCCGAAAAGAGATAAATCCCAAAAGTTATATCCAAATGTGCTTTTTTCAGCCCCCCCCCCCCCCCCAAAAAAAAAGGAATGGTATATTTTATACATTTCAAAATGCGCTACATGATTGATGTAACAGTATATTTATGTTCATTGAGTTTATATGGAAAGGCCTACTGCTTACTCTGATTTGATATCATGCCTGCAGAGGATATCCTTTGGAGGGGGTGTTTTCGGTAGCTCATGTTACAGTTGATTTAGCTTTGATAGCTTAGTAAAAGTTAGGTTCTATCGTAGCCATGTCTCACTTGGACAAGGTAACAAGCTATTTAGTTTTTGGGGGGAAATATTGTACTTGTAATGCCATTAAACATACCCAACCTATTCCCCCCAAAAAACCAAAACCCGAATATGACCCTTTATATTTCATTAGTCCACCAGACAGATAACGGTATTGACGCATCCAATAATTTTTTTGTCTTTGAAACCTTTTTTGTTGCAAAAACGTACAATGTATATTGAACGTTGTATTTGGAATGCTTCTAACTCCCTCCAGCCTCCTCCCCCGCCATCCAAAACCCCAGTAGACAACCCCAACCCCCAACCCCTAATTTACCCCACCTTTTCCAATCCTCACCCCGCGTCCGGTCGCTGCTTTACCTCCCTACATCAAAGAACTTGTTGCAAAACGGCGGCGAACCCGGGGACGCAGGATTCCCTATACTAGTATTTTGGGGGCCTCCCCTCCCCCCACCTCCTGGTTATCAATCACGTGACCCATTAGGGAGGATGATGTACATTCTGGGAGGGTGATTAGGGGAGTGGAATGGGCTGGACGCTGGGCCAGGCGCCCACATCTGGTGTTTTCGTGGGTAGGATGGGAGGTGGGCTGGTGGAAGGGGACGCGAGTGGGAGGGGACGCAGACGCAACATTTGCAATACAAAAATAAAGTGTGTGTTTTTTTCGGATAAGATGGTAAGAAATCCAGAGTGGGGTTTCTTATTTGTATTTTACCTTAGCAAGAAGAATGCAGGAAGTATGCAAGAAGTGTGTAGAAATATTGTTTAAAAAAAAAATCCAAATGTAATGTATAAACTTGGAAACGGCTTCGCAATATTTATAAGATAAGAAACAACGATTTTGGTCCACCATTTCTTGTATCATATTGGTACCAGGATAGGAACAGTCATGTTCTGTATTCGAAACATTATCCTTTTACATTTTATCAACGGGTATATAAGGTAATTACAAATTTGATCGGTGAAAGCGCATTTTATTTTCAACCATCAATATATTTTTTATCGCACCTCAATTCTTGCCATCGATCAGATCCATTTATGAATTGGAATGTAATAATTGTCGTGTCTCATTCCAGTGGCGGATCCAGGATTTTGAAAAAAGGGGGGGTATTGAAAAATATCTTCCTCTCCAACATTTTCTTTAAGTCGTGCTTTGGGTAAAAGGTTATATTCAGGTAACGGGGATCGTGTACGACAATATATTTGGTGGTTCGTTTGTGAGCCTGTGTATATAATAATATATATCCGAGACGAAGAAAGTAAATGGCACAATAACGGCTTGTTTAGACATTATTTTGGAAGCATTCTTTTTAAGGAAGTAAACAAATAGATCATTTTTGATTATGTGATTTGCGATAATGTGCACTATTCGCAACTGTTGGGAGGGCCAGTGTCTTTTTTATAATTGTCTAGAGAGAACATCTATAAAGCAAATTAATATAGACCTATGGATGTACTAAGGAAACTATAGTTTGTAGGGAACCATATGTCACATGTGAACAGAACGACACAGTCGATTAGATTGTCCTATAGTATACACGTCTCTTTTGACTCGTTAGAATGCACAGCAATGATGGATTCAGAGGACCCCCCTTCTATATTTTAAAGAATCCCAGGTCCGCCAATACATGTAGCCTGTCAGAGGCGCGTAGTAGGAAGCAAATTATTATTGCGGCCCAAGCGTCCCGGCGGGGGGCCTACAGGATTATGCATACCGGGTATGTTTATATAGGTGACTCCCTCATTATTGTCATAAACATTTCTTCAGAGGCTCCACTGTCTCTGTTTTGTAATGATGAGCAATTAGAGAAAGATCCGGGATAAATTACTTTGTGACGTGGGCGCGGAATGCCTGACCACAGATTAATACCAAGGTGTATAAAAAGGCGGTGGAGGAGTGGCTTGACCAACAACAAAAATGTGGGGCACCCCCTACCCTCCCTCCTACACACAAACCCCTCTCCCACACATTACTAGTATACAACAGCGCCCACAGAACCCTGAAAACACTAGTTGTATTGTAATTAAGAAATTCCACACTGCCCAGCAATAAATACCTCAATGGTTAAGAGCTCTCTGTCCTCTGGTGTGTTTGACATTAAACAGGGGTAAGGGATCCTGGTAAGGGTGAGGGGGTTGTGGGGGTGAGTTGGGGATAAGGAAAAGTGTTTTATCTGGGAGGAAATCGTGTTCACCACTCCCCCATACCCTGGAGGACAGACTGATAGGGGAGGGTAGAATTTCACACCCCAAATCTCCCTCCAGGGCTGACCTTTCAGGTCAGACTGACAACGTCACTCTCCATGGTAGTAATTGGTTAAGATGACGTCAAGACAACAAGCAGGGAAAGGCCTGCATGCAGCATGGTATACACAATGTAAACACAGTAATTAAACTGTTTTTGAGTTTGCTCATCAATCACTTTGTAGCCATGCTCTTAGTTAGTATATCAGATAATAGCATGCAAAACGTGAACTTCAGTTTGTAAAATATAAGTACACGTTTTATTAAAAAAAGCCCACACGTGTAACTTCCAGGTTAATGTTACGCGTGGGAAGTCATCCCTAATGGTCATTTTGACAAAGCAAAAGTTGTCTGTACAACATTATACAGGGAAGCATGCATGTCTTCAATTTAAAGAACATTCGTTCCATACGTTTGGTGAAGCATACAATGCACGCTACATTAACACTCCTCAAGACATTGACATTGGGCATAATTAGTTTCTAGTTTGGGTAAAGGCCTACACTCTGAGTCGGGATGGCTCAATAGGGGTGGTGCATTTCTAAGTATATTATATATATATATATATATATATATATATATATATATATATATATATATATATATATATATATATATATATATATATATATATATATAAACCCTTCCTTGGTCTAAACTCTATACATGTAAACACCTACTAGATCTGAATACTTTGCACACTAAACACGTTTTGTCTAAACATGTTTAGAAATTAAACATGTTTAGATAGTGTTTAGAAAAGTGTTTAGCCACTAAACATGTGCATTTACATCCTAAACACTATTTTGCAGTGTACGTGTAACTTCTAGGAAAGGAGGGGTGGGGTCAATTTTAACGGTTATTTCACAAATCGAAGGTCGGCTGTATATATGTGCAGGGAAGCATATCTTTGATTAAATACATTCGTTCCATACGTTTGGTGAAGCATAAAAATGCACACTAAATTAACACTCATGAAAAACGTTCAGCATTGAGCATGAATTTGTTTGTAGTTTTGAAAAGGTTCCTCCCTATCCCTATGCATGAACCTTTAAGGGGTTAAATGTTATTAATCATTTTCTTTATGCTCAACAATAAACACCGGCAGATGCCCAAACAATATTATGGTAGTACATGTACCATCAAAATAGAAATAATTTTCCATTTTATTAGAATCTTAGACATTCTCAGCCTTATAGAAAAAACTAAGCATTAACAGAAAATCAGATGGTAATAATTACTCTTAAATAATACTTTGGTGAGTACCATATCACAACCAAGGTGTCAGACAGGACAAATAGGGAGTAACAATGATGTTGACAATAAATTAACTCAGTTCTGACAGATATTGTCTAGACTAGGACGCGGCCACTGGTCATTGTTGTGGTCAGGCTTCCTCACGTGACTGGTCAGTCACTCAGTGGGTCTGTCCGCCTTGTCTGTTGGTATAATGAATGGTCATGTGTGACACTGTGACTATCCTCAGGTTAGGACTGTGAAACAAAAAAAGAAAAAAGTAAAGAGTAGAGACACAGGCGGGGTTGGTGTTTAAATCACAACCTCTTTCCATGAGGGGAGGTGCCAGTGTTATTTGACCCTAACGCCTGTCGCTGTGACCTCTCATTGTTTTCCAGGGTCAAGTTGCCCCCCACCACCCATCTACCCACCCACCCACCCACTTACATGCCCATGCATCTATAGGCCTCTATACATATACCACTCAGCAACCCATACAGATCGGGAGACTGGGCTGTCGAGGTAACGGTTGCGGGGAATCGTCCTTAGTGACCTCTCTCAGGATGGGCTGTCCTGATGTGGCCATGCATAAGGACTGGAATAGTCCAGGAGGGGATGGGCGGGAGGAGGGGAGGGAGGGTGGAACCCGGGGGGTGGAAGGGGGAGTGGGAGGTTGTGAAGGGAGATGGCAAGCCGTCACCATTCCCCAGTGCTCCCCTTGCAGCCACCCTCCCTCCCGCCACACACCTCCATTGTCGCCCTGCCAGTTTAACCTGTGCTTTATGTCCAGTCGACGAGCAGCTCCGAGCAGCTCTGCTCAACCACCGACTCAATGTCCGCCATTGTGCGCCCACCGTAAAATAGTACCAAAAATGCCCGCGTGGGGCCGCTAACCATGATTTACCCGACGCGCACAAATCTGCGCAGGGGGTTCGAGGGAGGGGGCTAGGAGGGGAAGGGGGTGGGGTAGAGTGTGCATGCACGTCCAGTGATTTAATGTGAGATTAAATTAAAAGTTTTCAATTAAATCTTGCATGGCTGTGAGTAGTGGGGACTGGCAGGCACGTGGGTTAATTGAAGTGGCTGGTCAGTGCAGCCGGAGGTTTATCGCGAGATAAGAGTGCGATCTCCCGGAGACAAAAGTAAATCACACATGCCTGACCCCCAACTGGACATTCTGCTTCCCTGACGCGCTGCCCACCCCACCCCCTGCATGAATAGTCCACCCTCCCTGCTGCCCAAGCTTTACCCCCCACCAAGATTCCAGTCTTTGAGGGGCTGGTCAGCAGGGCAAGATTTACAACTGACCAGGTGGAATTCCACTCGTCACCTGGCCTTCCCTTGCAACCAACACAAACAAGCCTCGTCTCCCAGCAGGACTATGGCATCTCCTTCCTCCATTTTGCAACTTGAAATATTATGTGCAGGGTCTGCTAGGTTGGTACAGTTAAGTCTCGGGCTTTAGACAAAGGAAAGTTCCTTACAAATAACTAATATTATAGAAATGATACAATGTGGGCCTTGGGAAGACCCTTATAACAGGAAGATCTTTTATCAGTCCTCCTAATAACACGACTTCACTGCAATAGTACTTTTTATGTGTTTTCTGGCGAAGATTTTGCTGTGATGAAATTCTCCATCTTTTTGGTAAGCTATCATTAGGACTGGCTGCACTGCTGTCTCCAACTTGTAACCCCCCTGCTACGCATATTCATGTCACTATCATGTAATATCCTGACATTTTGTGTTTCCAATCCTGCCTAGTCAGAGATTTGAGAAGAGTAGAGACAAGCAGGAGCCAGGGATAGGAAATAACCTAGCCAGTCATACACTGGAAATACATTTTTAACATTGTACAATTGTTGGTAACTTATTGCAACAACATTGTTGGCCAAAACTCCTTGACCCTTTTAGGGCAGCATGGTGCTTTAAATCTTACTCTGCCAAAATCAACTCCCAGGGTGTCACATTCTCCTAGATATTGTTTTGTGAACCATAATGATCACACAGCTCCAAAAGCAATACCAATGTTTGGTGAGAGGGTGGGAACAACTGATGAATTATTCACACAGTAATTAGAAGGGGAATTAGGACATTGTCAGACCCAAAAGAAGACATGGGATGTCATTAGTCATCTTAAGGGTGCAGACGAGTAAACTCTTTATTGATCATCAATTCGGATTACCTTCATATCCCATCTATTGTTCAGAGATGTATTCCTATCATAAAGCAAATTACAAAGCATTATCATGCAATGTTTCCCATTGAAGGGAAGAATAGGGGAAGAATTGCATGAATGCACTGAATCTGGTGCTACATGCAACTAGTCCATGGATGGTGCATTACGGGGGAGGAGGTGTGAATTACAAGGACATGGCTTTCAGGGGAAGTACAGGGATGTTACTTAGTTTGATGTATTACGCTCAGATATATACAGAGTGACAAGTGGTGACAATGATATTATGCGCTATATATCACCTTGTCCGAGTGCCATGTCACTGAGTGCATTAGGCAAAAAAAAGTTTGTTTCAGGTCACCCGAGGGTGCCTATTAAAACAGGGCCGACCCTATGTTTTATATGCAATTTTGAAGAAACATTTTTGGCCAGTTTTAGGGTTTACACAGAGACTCGCTACAAATGTCATGCTTAATTATAATATAAAACAGAAAGGCGGCATGGTACATGAAGATTTATGCAATTTTGAATATTTGTCACTTTCCTGTATCTTTTTGGTCAATTTTAGGATATGCAGACCTTAGACTTTCTTCCCATGTTATCTAAAACATTTTTTTTGCCTTAGGGAAAAGACATTGTTTTCAAGAAAATGTACAATGTGGTTAGTTGTTGCATAGACTTCCATAGAGGTTCTAGTCTCATTGGTTGATGAAAAAGAAATACAGTGTACATAATATTATGTGTTGGACAATTACAGTGATGCTACTTGTGTAACAGTTATAATAGTGCCATTACAAACTTGTTATTGCTGCATTGGTTATAATTGCATATTCATGAAATAGTATTGCAGTATTGACAACATATACTGACTGAAATATTCTTCATATATTTCGTATATTATGAAAGACACGATTGCTATACACTGTGCAAGTGTTAAGGTGTTGGAATGGGCAACATAAGATGTATATAACAATTAGAGAAAATGATGAATCGATATGGACTGATAGATAAAAGGTATACTCTTTAGTCGTTTATGACGCTGTAATCTGCATATAGCCTTTATACACTTTATTGGCATCTCCTTTCTTTTTCGGAGGCACTTTAGCTTAAAGTAAAGACATAATCACAGTTACTAGAAAGTCAATAGTATGTGTGTTCCATTCTATAGGGAAGCTTTGGAGCATGGAGCTGCTCATTGTTATCTTTCTGTCCCAGTGAGCAAATCTGTAGCTAATAATAGACTGGATGAACTCTTGCTTAAGGACTGGAGATCCTCCCCCAGTACACAATGAGTATTGCGGGGGGACCGCAGAGTGTATCAGAGGAATGTCAGTCATGCTATACCTTCTTTCCTTTTGTCTTTAGATATATCCATTCACCACATATTTCACCCCAACCCCTGAAAATGAGAAGTTTTTAGCTCATTATCTCTATAGGCGCCAACCCATATCCCCTGGGCAGTTCCTTTTGTTCCATAACGTTACTGAAAGTCGCCTCATAGCGGCGCACTAAAGAAAAGACGGAAACATTTAAAAAGAAGGAAAATAGCGATGAGTCCTACACCCTCAGAAAAGTGAGAGTCATTGTCGCTAAAACTACCCTCACCTGAGAGTCAGGCAGTGCCTGACCCTCAGGTGAGGGTAGTTTTAGCGACAATGACTCTCACTTTTCTGTGTGTGTATGGGTGGTCACCAAGAATACTATAAATGAAATTTTTGATTCTTTGGAATGTAGGCCTATATATCATAAGTGTTATTAGATTGCCCTTCATTTTCAAGCACGTCGTAATCGGGGTCGTAATGCCTGACGTACTCCTCATTTTCCCCGTTTGTATCATGAAAGAAAATCAAGGTATGCCATGATACGACGTGCATGTATGCACACAGGTTTAGATGAGATGATGCCCCGACTAAGGTCATCCCCCAATGTTCAGGGCACTGGAGGTGAATAGGGACTGGATGGGGACATAGTGTTGGGGAGGGAGTGATGGGGGTTGGGAGTCAGGAGCAAGCATTAACGTCAGAGACGCTTGTAATCTGACGCCACGCTGGCGCTTCTGTGACGCTTCCCTGAGGCTTCCATGACACCAAGAGGAGAGAAAGGGGAGGGGAGCCGTCAGTTTAAGGCTCTTTTGCTTGAAGGAGATGGGAGGGAGGATGTTACTAGGGTTTACTAGAGTGGTGTAACAAGAGGAGGCGGGTCCATTCACATGGCGGAGTGTGTGCGTGGGAGGGGGGGGGGGTTGAGGGAGGACAATGTCGAAACATGTACTGCACCAACCGAATTTCCTTAGCATACATGTACTGTGGTTTTGTAGGCATGGTGGACTTGACTCACAGTTGGTCAAGCACAAGAAATAATATCATTACCATAAAATATAAAATAGAAATATGCAGTAATTAAATAATGCATTAAAGAAGCAATGTATCCTCTTCAAATAAAGATACATGTGCAAGATCATGTGCAATCATTGTCATAAAAATCTTTCCTATGAGTGAACATGGTATAGACCTACACAAAGTCTGAAGCCCCCCAAAAAGTTTCAGGTGACCCGACTCTACCTGGAAAAACAGGACCCACCCTACCAATTGTTATCCCTTTTTTTAAATGTTAGGGCTATTTGCTTCTATGGTCCACACGTTTAGACCATGGTCCATAAGTCATTCTTGCAGTTCGCGAGTCAATGTCTGCGTGTTTTTTAGGCCTGAGGAAAGGAACAAATATGACTAAAACTCAAAAAGTCCGACCTACCTTTCCTATTTTTCAGACCGTTTTAATAACCTGAAACACCATTCTCTTTTTTTTTTACTAATTATAAGTCTAAGGCTATTAGATGAGTAAGTTACACTTCTTCATTTTTTCAAGCCAATCTAGTCCATTTGGCCGACACTGTACATGGCATTTTTATCTGCAATTAAAGATCATGACCTCTTACTGATCACGTTCATCCTATATCTGTAAGTTCAGCCTTTTTTTATCACCCTGTTTGTTAACCTTGTCACTAGAATGATCCAATATCGACACAGAAGAACTGCAGTGGAGCTGTCTTTAAGTGTGCGATTCAAACAAAGCTAAACCATCAGGTACCAAAGAGCAAAGTGTATTTTCTCATTGTAGAAGGCCCTGACACTACTAAAGATGTCAGGGTGCAATTAGGACTGCTCTGGCTGCTGGCTTGTAGCCAAAGGTCTGTCCTTCCCTGTAGGGTATGTAATTCAACGTGGCATATGTCTCACCCTCATTTGACACATTTGGGCTGTTGGCTATAGTACTTATATCTACCATAATGTTCTTTGATGGGTGGAGATATTGCTATAATTGCACCTTTCGGGTCCATATGTCGCAGGGATGACTTTTATTTTTATATATCTCGGAGAATACAGTATAATTATAGATATTTATCCATGGCGTATTTTATAGATATAGGTATGAGCTAAAATGTAATACAATTTCCATATATCATAACCATGGGTGAAATTTTCAAGTCTGATGAATTCTGCTAAAACCTTTCTTAGTAATCGATATGGGAATCTCTTTTGTCAGTCTGCCATTTCTGATCAAAAATCACTCTGTCACCAAGACCATTCACAAGAAAGTTATAGTTTCCTGGCATGCTAGAGTTTCCTTGATCATCAGTTTCTGCATTGCTTCCATCCCTCTTGCAATGCTCTGCCCAACGCTGTATCAGATGTAGAATGACCCATATAGTTTATAATAGGGTTTAGTCACAGCAGTTGCCAGCAGTATTTTAAAGATGAAGGATACCTCGTATTGCTCCATCTCTAAAGGAAAGAGAAAATTGGGTTAGCAATGAATTTTAAAGATGAAGGATACCTCGTATTGCTCCATCTCTAAAGGAAAGAGAATATTGGGTTAGCAATGAATTTTAAAGATGAAGGATACCTCGTATTGCTCCATCTCTAAAGGAAAGAGAATATTGGGTTAGCAATGAATTTTAAAGATGAAGGATACCTCGTATTGCTCCATCTCTAAAGGAAAGAGAAAATTGGGTTAGCAATGAATTTTAAAGATGAAGGATACCTCGTATTGCTCCATCTCTAAAGGAAAGAGAAAATTGGGTTAGCAATGAACTAAAAGGTCACAGTCAAATTGATGAATCTTGAATTTTATACAATTTGTATACATTCTTAGGTTCACTGATATCAAAATCTCAAGCATGTTGCTTGACTTCACAGGTATAATATCAGAGACCCATATTTACTAGTATGCCATAGTCACTAGGACCCGGATTGGCAAAGTTTCAACTGAAACTAAACTACAATATTTCCCATTTGAGGTACCTTTTCTCCGCCTCACTCCTCTCTAGATAACCATTTCCCTCAGCATTATGTTGTGTTATCACTACAGTGTATAATAATACAGACACCCATGTCCTATGTCTTACACCCTGCCCCTGCCATGCACCCACGACAAAGCGTCTATAACCACCCTTTCCTCCCGCACCACTGCTAGTGGCAGCCCATAATTGTTCTGCCTGTCTGCCACTGAGGTACGACCCCCCGGGGACACCCCCTCCCCCTCCCCACACCCCTACGCGTGCCGCGCGCCGCGCGTGAGCAGCACTAAAACGCGCCGTTGAGCACGTGGTTGCATTTGCTGCTAGAGGTTGTACGCGCGGCGAGCTGCCGCGCCGCGTGCACCGCGCGCGCGTGGGGCCCCCAACGCCACTGCCAGCACTGCCTAGCATATAAGAATAAGATTTAATCATAATTAATTCTTGTATCATTGAATCACATTCACTGTCTGCTTTCTTGGAATCCTGTTCCATTTGAAATCCTCTCATGGTTTTTATCAATTTATTGGTTAGACAAGGATCTGTGAAGAGAAAGACAAGTGGTATTTTGAAAAAAAAAGATGAATTCTGAACGCAGTTGAACCCACCTGTAGGAGCCGCTTACGGCGGATCCCTGGGAGATAAACCACGCGGCAGAGAGGACCCGAGCCGGCAAGGTACGGCCATCTTGGGTGACAGGTAACGCCCCCTCGGCTCTGGGGGAAGATTCATTAAGCTCGTTATGGTGTAACAAAGGGAGTGGGCCACCTCGTCACCCAGTGCATCACCTAGCGCCGCCCTACCAGTTACAGCACCTAACTGTGTCTGCTGTGACACCACCCTACCAGTTACAGCACTAGCTGTGTCTGCTGTGACACTGCCCTACCAGTTACAGCACCTAACTGTGTCTGCTGTGACACTACCCTACCAGTTACAGCACTAACTGTGTCTGCTGTGACACCAGCCTACCAGTTACATCATGTAATCGTGTCCGCCATGGCACTACCCTACCAGTTACAGCACCTAACTGTGTCTGCTATGACACCACCCTGCCAGTTACAGCACTATGTGTCTGCTGTGACACCACCCTCCCAGTTTCAGCATTAACTATGTCTGCCATGACACCATCCTCCCAGTCATAGCACTAACTGTGTCTACTGTGACACCACCCTACCAGTTACAGCAGTAATTGTGTCTGCTATGACACATTCCTACCAGTTACAGCACCTAACTGTGTCTACTGTGACACATCCCTACCAGTTACAGCACCTAACTGTGTCTGCTATGACACCACCCTACCAGTTACAGCACTATGTGTCTGCTGTGACACCACCCTACCAGTTACAGCACTAACTGTGTCTGCTGTGACACTGCCCTACCAGTTACAGCACCTAACTGTGTCTGCTGTGACACTACCCTACCAGTTACAGAACTAACTGTGCCTGCTGTGACCCAGCCTACCAGTTACAGCATGTAATTGTGTCCGCCATGACACCACTCTACCAGTTACAGCACCTAACTGTGTCTGCTATGACACCACCCTACCAGTTACAGCACTATGTGTCTGCTGTGACACCACCCTCCCAGTTTCAGCACTAACTGTGTCTGCTGTGACACCACCCTACCAGTTTCAGCACTAACTGTGTCTACTGTGCCACATCCCTACCAGTTACAGCACCTAACTGTGTCTACTGTGACACCACCCTACCAATTACAGCACTATGTGTCTACTGTGACACCACCCTACCAGTTACAGCATTAACTATGTTACAGCACCTAACTGTGTCTCTTGTGTCACCGCCCTACCAGCTTCAGCACCTGACAGTGTCTGCTATGACACCACCCTACCAGTTACAGCAGTAATTGTGTCTGCTATGACACATTCCTACCAGTTACAGCACTTAACTGTATCTGCTGTGACACCACACTACCAGTTACACCATTTTACTATGACACGTTCCTACAAGTTACAGCACCTAATTGGGTCTGCATGCATTGACGCCATTTTACAAGTTAGACTGCATTTTCGACTTTGTGAAATAATGACTGTTTTTTTTCCCGGTCAGTCCATAAAACATTAGTTAACAAACAGCATGACCTCGTATTGCCATTGATTTTCTTTTCTAAGTCTATGACAAAGACAATGCCACCATTCCAGTATGTTGTCATCATCGATTGATTTTGTGCTTTCTGGTTATTTCCCTGTTAGTTCCATCTTGTATTTCCCTTCCATATGTATTCTGCACACAAAGGAATACCTGTCTGTAAGCCCATACTGATAGCCTGTGGGGATCGGTCCTGCACATTGTTTGCATCTTTGAGGAATGATAACTCTTATTTTGCTATTTTTTTCTGTACCATATCCAATTATTCCCATCAATATATCTCGTTACCTTTGTATAAGGATCAGTGAATATGGCTCTCGATGCATGTACTTGGATGTCTACAGGTACCATGTTGGAACAAATCCAAAGAAAGGCATTCGGCTCTTTTTCTCTTGGCTTGGGTGACCGTCCCGGAAGTCCAAGCATTGTTTGTTGTCTGTACTGGACAAACTAAAAACAGAAAGTACACATCGTACCAACAGCTTACAGAGCCAACAGTCATGATATTACTGCAGGCCTACTCATAGTTAAAGTCACTTGTTATAATTATTCTTGATACTGTGTACCCTCTTGTATTACAAACTATACTCTCAGGATGAGGCATGGCCTTTCGCCTTTTTACATAAAGATAAAACTTTATATTATCTACTTCGATGTAAATTCTATACCCCGAATAAATTTTGCGAACTCAATTGTATACAACTTATCTGGCTTTATGTGATATAAACCGGGGATATATAAATCAGGGGCCGATCCAGAATAGGGGTTGTGGGGGCACATCTCCAGAAATATGTAATCTAGAGGGAGGGGGCAAAAAGAAGGTCCGTGTCAATTTTCCTATGTTTAAACCCGCAGGTCTCGGTACCCCTCCAGTGGCAGTCGGAGTGGAGTCGGGACAGGTACTCAGCCCTATATATATATATAGGGGCACTGTGCCTTTAAGGGGGATGGCATAGGGTCCACTTACGGGGGGGGGGGGTAGGGGGTAGGCCTAAATGTTTCCCAACTATTGCAATATGTATCTCCACCCCACAATATAAAAGCAGCACACTGGTCATTGCAATACCAAAGTACAATGTTTACTAATATTCGGCAAATACTTATGGGCTTCCCAATGACGCTACCCGACTAAATGTTCAGCTATTTCACGCTATTTGGTTAGATATCGATCTTTAGTTCCAGTACCACCCACCAGGGTTGGTAATGGCGGCCGCCAGGACGCTGGTACCAGCTGGCCGCTGCCAATTCGCTGGTTACCGGTGGAACATCTGCCAGCACATGGGATCAACCCACGTGACCCTCTGCCGCCCGGATGTGACGTCACTGAACGCGATCGAGTTTAGTTATTATCGCTGAATTGAGGTGTTCGTGGAGCTTTTCCTAGATCATGACATTATACATGTACTAGCCAACCCATAACATTTTTTACTGGGGGAATAAAGCTAACGTCATAATTATATTTCAATCACAACCCCACTACTAAAGGCTATGTATATTACACAATAAATATGATTAAACCATTATTGATGGTATTTAAAGAGGTTATAGTGGAGGAATATGATTTTGTGGCGAGACAATGTCATGCCAAGTAATAGTTACAGCTTACTTGGTTGGGAGTCAGATGGTGAAAACATTGAAAATTATACTTTCACTGGGATAATGCTAGCACATCATTTTCTGTGAGCAAATTTGACGAATTTGTATGAATTTAGATAAGCCAAATTCAGCATCAATTAGCAAAATATATCTAGGTCCACATGACTGAGTTTATAATATTTTCTGAAAATACACTGATCAAATTCTCTTGATCAGATCATCTGATCATAGATCACTTTAGTAATACCCCAGCCGTCCCTCTGTCAACCACTTCTAATAAGTATAATAACATTGAGCGTCTCTATAGAATTTTATACCCCCATCCCTTCCTCCCTGCAGTTATGGAGACCTTATAAAGCAGGGACCAAAACAATGTAAAGGCAGCCTCCCCCCTTGACCAGTTAACCAATTTGGGGAATTATGGTGTAGTTCCCCATGCCAAAATGAGCTTCGATTCGCCATTGGCGATTTGGCGAGTAGCTAATAATACTATCCCTGTTTCAATGGCGAAACAGACAGGATGGTGATAATGTGAGATAACGTTATGTGGCTGAATAGACTACAGAGTTGGAATACAGAGCAGTCCCATCATCGACCCCTATGCAGGGGGTCGACCGTCCTATACTCTTATCTATGTGATAACATCTATATAACATTGGCCCAGTGACAGTTCTCTCACTTATAAAAGCGTTTCACCATTATTATAGGTTATAATCTCACGATCAACCAACACTAGGCCATCATCAGCAGAAACCCTCCCCCACTTCGATGTACTTCTAACTCGAAATAAAAGTCACAGTCACAGGGAAACAACCTGTTTGGTTTTCTGTGGGGGAGAAACGTCTTCAACCATATGTACACATCATATGTACTAGTAATAGATACCCTATACGTAGCTGAGTGTGTATCAGAATAACCCCTCGGAGGGCACCAGACACTTTACCATTGTTGTTATTACATAACTCAGTTACGAGGACGTATCAAACTTAACCTTCAGTTATGTGTGGGTATATGTCATAACCAAGGTGTGAACCCCTTTGTCTCTATAGCCTCCCACCGTAGATTAATATAATAAATGGCAGTACTACATAAAATAATTATAATTATTTCCTTGGCATAAATATATTGTATGTCAGTGTAATCTATAACGTTTATGAGCATATTGAGCATGAGTTGATGGTACTCAGCGTATGTGACCACCCTGAGAATATACTGTACTATATAGGCAGATAGGGAGTGCTCGCATATACGTATGCCTGTAGTGACTCGCACATTGGGAACTTGGTGAATTGGGGAGACCAGTGGAGTGCACCTGAGGACTTTGACATTTTTGATTGTTAGATTTACAGAATTATGGTGTGGAAACATATGTTGCCAAGCACATGATAACGTAATTGAATGGCACCTGATGGTGGATTTGATAGTGAATCTTCTTTGAACAAATGTGATATAATGCCAAAATTAATCATTTAGAGGAGTGTAACAGGTTTGCTATGTGAGGGTAAAACACATTCGGGCCTTTTAACGTGTCTACACAGCTGACATATTGGCCAATTTAGAAACTGAATTGCATGTTATATTTCATTTAGAATTGAATGAAATTTCATTTAATATTCTGAAGGTAACCAATTCTATAATAATAAGTATTTTTTCATGAGTTTCAAATGAGCAAGTTATGATGTGTATCCCATTAACTTTGTGATGTTTACACAGTGCTGATATCGATGTACATGCAATACTACATTAGGAATGGAAAATTGCCAAGGCACATCTCTTTATCTTTCTAAAAAGGGGCACATCTTTGTCCATAGAGTCCATAGATATAACTGAAAAACATGACGTCTAAATTGAGATTGATTATGATCAAGTATTTTGTGGTTTGTCTATGGAAATTGTCTGAATAGATGGACTTAACCACAAAATAGAATGCTGTGGGTCACTAATGCCCTTAGACATCTGTGTATATTGTCCTCAGAAATATTTCTTAAAAGGACCACTTAGTGACTAATATTTATGTCGAGTTTATCGTCTGGTAGAATCGTGCTGTAAAATGTAAACTAATCAAAAATTAATAAATCCATTGAGAAAATGCTATTTCACTAATTTTACGTCATTTTTATACATACTTAATATGAGCGCACGTGTTCATTGATACGAATGCCGGTAGGTTGTGTAAGTACTGGAAACATACGCTGGATTAATTGGTTTATGTACCAGAGGCCTCCATCGTGGTCATAGATCTCAGGTATTCTACCTGTGGTAAACATGTAACATTATCCTAATAGAATGATTGCTAGGTGGGGCCATGGGGGCTTTGATCTCAGCTAGGGTGATGATAATGACTGTGCAATTAAGGTGTGGTCTTTATACATTGTCCCACATTGGCCGATGTGTGTGCTCTCCAGTCTAATGTTAAAAACCAGCCTTACATGTATGGTTAAAGGTTAACTAATGCAAAGGTCATCTGCATGGTAGACTTAATTTGTGAAAAGTAGCTAATTACGTAAGTAGGTGATGATGAGATTGTCTTTATCGTTCTTTGACACGTCCCACGCATAATTTACATGTTCTAGGTTAATAAATGAACTATAGTTGTATCCCCCGTGACTTTACGTAACAGAGGGAAATGCATACGACTGTAATTTTTTTTTCAAAATCGTCTTTAATTTTGTTCCCTCAAACGTTATTATCTTTGAACAATTGAAAGTAATTATGTATTGCAAATTACTTAAGAGCATCATGGTATGGTTGTACATGTAACAACGCTTGTGGAATAACTTTGTACTTATGTGATTAATTAAATAAATGATACTGATCAAATGAGGGACTTTCGACTTTTATATAACATTAGTGTATTTTTAATGAGTGCAACTCCGTGAGGATAACAAGCTAATGACATACTGCACAACGTATTGACTCTAGAATTGATCTATGTACACACAAGGTTTCGCCCTGGTCGATGGTAGACATGTTTCTAGGTCTTTATGTCGTGATGGCTTAGGTACATAAATCATAAGATCATAGTGCGGTCATACTGGACTTGATATCCTCCAGGACCTCCGCCATACTTCAGTCAGATACCCTCTTCAGAGATCTAGGGTACCGGACATATAATGTCTCTGGTTCAGTGCTACGGTCACTGACACTTGAGAAGACTATGGAAGAAGGCTAGCCTGACCGCAATCTTGTTCTCCCTAGTCGTGCTCAGTGCTTCATTATGATATATATGTTACACCATGCTGTATATAGTATGCTCATCATTTTACAGCAATGTTGCAGTGGTAATCTTTTAAACAAAAATTGACAAGAAACTTCTTTATTCCCATGTCTTGTCTAGCGCTAGTATTTTTTACTTAAATATACTATACACGTGTATGTGTATCATAATGCTATGTATAGTTATTCGCCTTTTTTTTCTTCTTTATTTTTCTGGGCTGTAATTGATGTATGTGAATGTTTACGGATTCATGCCAGGTTTAATACAAAAAAAGGATATTATTTTAATTGCATGTAGTTCATACACCTTTTAGAGAAGAAGTTCAAACATGCAAATAAAAAGATAGGATGGTGACTGTTTCAAGATAGGTAGGGTGATCCAGAAACACAACATTTTTTTTATCTAAGTGAGGCAACTGCAAAATCGATTAAACTTTAGGAAGAGCATTTTGCATGAAATTTGAGATGCTACTTTTTGCAAAGATATAAAGGTACACCCGCTTAAGTCTACCTCAGTTCAATTTTCCACCATTACATTCAATGCACACCGATATATCAGTCATCCCTTCTATTTTTGCTAGGTTAGCATTACATAATAGAGGGTTTGGGCACGTCTAGGGGAAGGCCATTCAGGTGAGAACGAGGCTTGACGCGATGCTAGCCAAGATGGCAGCTCGCCAGCTAGGTTGGCCCATGTTTTGGAGGGATAATGGTACGGCATATGCTGGAAGGGTCCACCCACGCACTATTTCCTCTAATCCCCCTCTTTCTCCTCTGTCTACACTATTACTACTGTCCTCTTTGCAGTTTTCCTTCTTTTTGCTGTTCTCTTCAAACTCCAGTGCCATGGGTTTATCCTAGATACAAGTCTGTATGCCATGCCCCCATGGCATTCCATGTGTCCGTATGCCATGGCCAGTGGCGGGTGTAGAGGGGGGCCCGCATCGGGGAAAACCCTTTTTCTCATGTTATAATTGGCCTTCCCTTGGGTAAGAAGAGTTTCTCCAATTCAAAAGCCTTGATCCACCACTGGCACTGAAACAAAACTAAAGTTGATTGTTGTTCTTCTCCTTTGTAACAGCTGTAACCGACTAAGGTTATCATGCTTAGTTCATACAGCATTAAGCAGCATTTGCATCAGTCTTCTGTGTCCTTGTTGGACTCTTGGTCGTATCACACGAGGCAGAATGTCCAACTTGTGAAGAACAATGCAAATGTATCCCACTTGTCAATAAATGGGACCTGTCAGTGTCATACATGGCTGCAACTAAGCAGGCATAGTGTATGTCATAGTCTCGTTAATGACCTTTGTGTATACATGCACTGTTTAAATATTCAAAAGGGGAACTTGTACCTGATGACCCCCCCCCCAAAAAAAAAAGAAATAAAAAGAAATCAAAGGGATCAAAGTAAGTATTAATTGTATAATTGCCAATAATGTGACAAAACATGGCAGAATATGATATTAGGGAAAACCCCTATATTTGAGTTTATGTCTTCCACTAAAACCTGGTGCTTCGCATGTTGAAATATTACAAAGAGCTGTAGAGAACTGACCAACCAAATATAATGGTAGGGACAGATAAAAAATCTGAATATACTGTACTTCTGGAGCTGGATGGAATAATGCTAGTCTGGAATCCTAATAAAAGGAACAACTTGATGGGGACATTTTTATTCTGATGTAATGAAAGGACGGTTTCCCAAGGCAACAATATGTTAGCAAATGTGCTAAAAACGGGTAATTTCTTTTTTGCTATCCAGACGAGCTTGAATTGCAATGAAAGCGGAATATATTTCATAGTACAATCAAAATCATCAGAAAAAAGCTGCCTGGGGAAATTTTCTTTTAACAATTTACTTTTCTTGTATCATCTCCTGAAATAGTATGTTTAGAGCATCTACAGCTATTTTCCCTAATATTACAGTTTCCATGTTTATGTCATACTCATACTTGTGTCAGATTCAGAGATGATGCAATGTATAAGTTTTAATGAGCTAAAGAAAAAAGGGATTACATGAAGAAAGAACAAAAGAAGCACACACTGTCAGAAGTAAGTGTAGCTGCACAGTGAGCTATACTGTAGATTTACATTATAAAAAGATGTATTTTTGGTTTCAAAACCAGGGGGTTTCAGAACCAAATATACAACCTTTTATACTGTAAATCTACATCATAACCCACTGTGAAGCTACACTAACTTCTGACAGTGCACATAGGTAAAGGGAGAGAAAGTAAATAGAGAAAGAAAAAAAAGGGGGAAAATTAGTGGTCCATTAATTAACCTTATTCAAGTCGTGTTGTGTGTTCCTTACTGTGAACGCTCCCATCTCCTGTCTCAAATTGCTCAATTAGACACGATGGGCGTGTCCGTGCTGGGCAGAATACTCACTATTACATGAGCTGCTCTACTTAATTGGTTCTCTGCAAACAATATCGAGGCTAAAAGTCGCTTTTTAAATCTCCCCCAGGAATATCCCTTGCAAATTGCTCCAGCGTGAAAATGCCACACTTGAAATCCCCAATTCATGTTTGTTTGTCATGCCGAGGTATACTCGAAATACCTCTGACGCCACCATGACGTTCTGATGAACGTCACGCACGACGTTATCAAACGTTGGAAAACGAGACCCCCTCTCGCGAAGTCACGCGGGTGGCGAGAGAAAGGAGGAGGATGAGAACCTTGCGTGCGGCGCTCCAATCACAGGCGCGCTGCGGGCCGCGGCTACTGTTGAATGTAGCCAAGTGGGGTGGTGGCAAATATTGGGCCGGTGTCCTCCGTGCTAGTGGGTAGTTTGAGGGTGATAGTATGTTCTGGGTAGTGGTTAGCGTCTAGGGGAGTCACTAACAAGGGCTCAACCGTCATGGGGGGTTAAATGATCTCCATCCGGAGGCAACGTATTGTATACCCATTCTCATCTACTACTTACAGTATACTAGTACTTATCAATGGGGAGATACTAAAGATGTGCTCGGAGAGTGAGAAGATGACATTTACTCGGGTGGCATGTAGCTGTGGAGATAGCAGGAAGTTGTAAGGGTGTCGTATTTACCCGTATAAGCGCCAGGGTCTGAAATAAGAGCCAGTCTCGAATAAGCGCCGGGCGCACAAACAATGTTTAGGCACCATATTATGTACTGATCTCATATAAGCGCCGGTCTCGTACAAGCGCCAGGGGTACAGTGGATTGAAATAAATAAGCGCCAGCTAGGGCGATTGTACGAGCCAATATGAGAGTTAAAAGACTTCCGTGCCAAAAGGTATGACTGTGTGTGCATAGTATATACCCACACCATTCATAAAAGATGTGCGTGTGTAACAACGGGGATGTCCTTCTATACCTTGCCGCCTTGCCACTGTTAGCATAGTATACATATTTCATTTTCTTGACAGCTGAAAGGGATATATCATTCTCACCTGGCTTGCAAAGTGGCCAGAGGTTCATGGATTGTTCTGGTGCAGTCTGCATACACAATAGGGTAGATTCACCTGGAGTCGGACGTATACCTTGAGACGGACACTTGATTTTGTGGCTATCTAAGGTCTTTACATGTGAACAATGGTACATTTTAGGTGTTATTCTTTTCTAAAAGCAAAGACTAGAAGTCGTAGTGTATATGCAGTGCCTCAAATTTCACTGTCCGTCTCAGGGTATGTGTCTGACCCATGGTGGATCTACCCTATTCCGGACTGTTATTCGAATATAGCTAGCTATATCTATACCGTAGTTGCCTGAATACGCGCCGAGCCTTTAATTAAGCTTGAATAAACCCCGCGGATGTACTTATATTAACATTGATAAAGGCACTATAAAATTGCTACCTTATACAAGCCATTAAGGTAGGCCAGTCGGATGATGCTCCTGTTTAGCAGGGGTATCATTGTGATACGTAAACAGATAAACATTTTCATCATCAATAACTGTCACATAATATCTATCAAATTGGTTCTCTTCAGGAAAGAGGGGTCTAGTAATTAATGTATTCTAGTTTGTGTAATTCTATATCCTTACACTTATCTAAAAAGATATAGTAGAAACATGACCTATAATACATCAATAAGTACACAAGACCAGAATCAGGGGTACTAGTACCCAAAAATTTGCTAAATTTGCTAAATTCGCAAAGAAAGGGGGGGATCCATTAAACACGACATTACTGAAAAGGCTTGCGCCACTGGTTGCTACAGATCATAATATCCTGCGGTAATATCACTAGAAATGTCTAAACAAAATTCCAAAGGGGAGGTATCTGGACCCTGTGGACCCTCCTCCCCCACCCCCTGCCCTGGGATCCGCCGCCGAGAATAGCCTGCATACTGAAAGTGTCCACACATTGGTGTAACTGCTTCAAAATAGAAGATCCATTTCCTCCATCTGCCCCCCCCCCTCTCTCTCCAACCCCATGCTCCCTATCCACTCCCTCCCCTATCCCACCTGACTCTTCCAGGGTGGTATCCAGACATGTGGACGCCTTAAGGAGGGGGGGTGATCCTGTGCCTTTTCCCGCCCTGGAGGATCCCGTTTGATCCTGCACAGGAGGACGAATCACGTGCAGGCTTTCATTCAAAATTCATCCCCGTTAATGGATTGCATAACTGTTCGCTGGTGCCGTTCTGTCCCCAGCTTTATGGGCCTTTCATGCCTGTTGCGGGGCGTGGCTGGGCCCCGGCATGTCCCCACTCTGCAGAGATCAAAGTCAAAGGGACCCTGGGTGTGGGATAGGGTGGGGCTTGCTACCGATCACATTCACTGGCATAGGCATTAATTAATATGATAAATTAATTTCAACCGCAAGGTCCTTAATTCTTAGGTCTATCAGTGGTAGCAATTCAAGGTGAATATAATTTGGATTCCTTGCAACATGAGCCAACCCAACCACCCTTATGATAATATTATAAGCTCTGGATGCAATTGGTGTCTCCAGAAATCAAAATAATTTTAAATATTGGCTTGGTGCTCTACATCAACGTGAACTACGATCTGGGATAGGCATTTGCAATAAACGTTTGCACATGTTGAGGGCCCCCATTAGCATGCGATATGGCTTCGGAAATTTTTTGTATTAAGAGAAATTAAGATTAATGATTTCCAAATATAATAATTTTGATTGCCTTTTCCCCAGACATTTCCCCTAATCCTTTTCCCAAATCTAAACCTGCAGGTGTGGTGGTATATATGGTCAGGAACCTCACCGAGGAACCCCTCATCCCCCAGCCTCTTCCGCCCTGCCATATCCCACCTCCCCTTCTATCGACCCTTTTCACAGTGCCTCCACTGGTGTGTGGGGGTGTGGGGAAGAGAGGTGTGTAGTGGTGGGGGTGGGGGTGGGGGGGTGGGGGGGTGAGTTTTTATTGTCATGTGACACCTGCCACGTGACAAGGCGCCAGTTAATACCTCCCCTTTACGATCCACCCTGGAGGCGCCGTCCTCATGTATCTACTCATCAGCACCAGCCTTACACCTAACCTGCAGGCCGACCCTGTCAAGGTCACGACAGGGTCAACCCCAAGGTCACACCATTCAGCTGTGATCGAAGCCAGATCCCCAGGGATGTATTAAAACTGACTCGCCTGGATCGATCCGAATCCAACTAAATGCTCTTTCCTGCTAAAGTCATCTCTCAAAGGGTATGTCAAGGTTATTTCAAGGGCACTTCAAGGTCATATTAAGGTCAATGAGGGCGATATTACAGGTACTAGTTACGCAGGATTAGGATTTAATTTGGCAGGCCTTCTAGGAAAGGGCCTTTCTCAAAATCTTCCATTAGTCTTTTTTTAGTTTCGAACGGTAACAATACATTGATAATGAGTTTAAAATGTCAGCCATCAATGCTGATTTTATTTGCACTTTTCGGATGTTAATTTCATATTTTTACGTTTTATCAAATTATTACTATTTCGGTTAGAATTTCCATGCGATTATTTCTGTGAATATTTTCGGATGAGCTGTGATGGATAAAGCGAAATATATCATGCCTCTAATGTCATAACATCCAAGTTAATCTTTTTTCCTCATCAATATGTTTTTAAAGCTTCCAAATTGCTTTAGCTTTTTGTGGCTGTTAACCAGGAAATTGACTGGGTGGAGTCTATTATTTTCTCTCTAAAAGCTAAAAGCATATAATAGACAACTTTTGAATTCGAATTTTCCTTAGAAAAACGCTTAAATGCACATCGAAGGATTTTGTCCCCATTGAACAAATTGTACAATGTACAACCACATATCAATGAGCCAATATATCCTTAGATATGCTGGTGCCACGGATCCCCCCATGGGGGCATCACTACAATAGTAGCATGCGCCCTACTGTCCTTGCGTGCCTGGAGGGGCTTTATCCTTTGCTGGTGTTGGTTTTTGTGGAAGCCAGGAGTTAAGTGGATGTAATCTATGTCTCCCCACCTCATGGCGTGCCTACTGTGGGCTATGTACAATAGTTATGTGGACACCTTTATATATGGGCCACTATGTAGAGTCGCAATGAAGGACATGCTATTACGTGTTAATGCTGATCGCCTCAGGTGCTATTCCTACAAAGATGTGTGTACTCATATCAAAGTGGGCCATTTGGGGATAATGTGGGTTTTAGGGTAGATGGTCCGATAATAAGCTAGGTAGATAGGATTCACAAGAAGTACTAAAATCAAATGTGCCGATTGTTGTATAACAACAATGAAAGCTTAGCAAGATCACACCTGTCGCTTATTGCTTTCCGGTTTAGAAACACTAGCTTTTCCGACTAATTTACCTTAAACTTCATTATTTCACTCTGCTTTTTCCTGGAAATACCATATTCAAACATGATGCTCTCTTTACTTCTACACCTTCTTTGCTTTGAATTTAGGGGATGATTTGTTTTAGCTATTTAACACTCGTGTAATGTTTTATTTATTCACAGAATGTTAAAGATTCATTTCTCTTTCTGGTGTGCATTCCCAGTTCTATCGCTGTCTTGCTCATCTCAATAGGAAATGCTAGATTCACTCAGTCATATAATGCCCCCTTTCTTGGATAGCTACTGAAAGAAACTGTCTTGGATGGACTTCTTAAAGCTTTAAAGGTCCTAATGTACACAGAAAGTCCACTATCAAGGTACAGGCAGCGTGTATTATCACCTTAAATTTGGCTTAAACTATATCTAGCCAAAAAAAGGTGTGTTTCAGGTTACCCGACCCTACCTAGCAAAACAGGGCCGACCCTAGACATTTTTATCCAATTTTGAAAAAAAAAGAATTGGGGGCTATTTCAGAGTCAATTTGATGGTCCACCAGTCGACGCCAGTATTGGTGAGTCAGCGCTGAAGTTCAATTTTTTAGGTACTTTTCAGGCCATGGGATCAATCTGTCTTTATAAAACAATTTTGGGGCTATTTCAGAGTGAATTTGATAGTATAGGAGTCAACGCCGCTGTCGACGAGTCAACGTTGAAGTTTGCGAGTCAGTTTTGGGTACTTTTCAGGCCAAAGTAAAAAAAAAATTATAAAAAAAAAAAATCCGACCTACCCTACCTAGAATTCCAGACTATGTAACCTGAAACACACCTTTTTTTTTTGGCCTAATACCTTGGATTTCAATTCCACCTAGCTGCATGGAGCTGTTGTCGGGCAGAAGCACCCATGTTCAACACAAAACAAACAATGGTCATATATATCACCATAACATTGTGATCAAAATATGAGCAGTCACGTCAGCTTCATGTATTAACATTACTATATGTATACCAGTGGTGAATGTGTATGTGTGTGACAAGCCCACGTCAGGACTACGGCGGTTTGTACAACTCCAGGCGCGAGAAGACGTCAGTCATGGTGACGAGCGGGGATATGTGACGCTTCCAAGCGTCATACCGACCCCCCACCCCACCCCACCCCCATGGGCGACAGGGAGTTATATTGGAGTCGACAGGCTATCCTACAGCTATGCCTATTCCAAATCCACAGTAATTTTGTAACTAGATACTATTTAGTACACAAATGTGCATGTTATATGGTTGTGCCATTGGCAATGGACATAATTCAGCGTTATATTTATCATCAACATATTAAAGAAGCCGATAGTTCATATCAAAATAGGACGTCATACTTTCATTTTTAAAAGAAGCTGTCGATTTTCAAGATATCATGTGAATTGAATCGGTGAAAATATGAATAAAAGATGTTGGTATATAGATAACATGATTTGTGATTTTTTAAAATCATAATACTGATGTGATGTGAAATGAGAAAATGTCCCTTCTCTATGAATTCTTCTTCAGTTATATCAAATGATAACAATAATGCCAATGAGCTGGATTTTGAATTTGCTGAAGCAGGATAGTTCAAAACTCCCACTAGAAACCCTTATACATAGATAACAGAGAAAGGATTGCTGATATAGGACCATGGTTGACCTTCTAACCTGAGTACACTTGGGTGTCAAAAGGGTTCTCCGGAACCCAACCTGAACAGGTGTATTGTACCTACCTGTAATTTACCTACCATTATGACCCTTTCTCTATATACCTGGTCGGTCTACCAACTCCCACGGAGGGCCTCTCTGAGACCCCTCACCCTCAATTGCATCCAAACGGGCTACAAACCTAGGATATTTTCCGCATCCCATCAGTTTCCGCCCTACAATTTCTTTTCTTATCATACCTGTACATGCTTGTATTATAAGTATTGCTATTCTTGACGGAACTTCCTTTTATTGGATACAAGTGTGTAGCATCCATATTATTGTTATTACACCAACCGTGGACTCAATGTTCTGGATATTGTACCTTATTGTAGCCTCGGTGACCGAAAGGGGAAAGCTCACCAATGCATGTAGTTATGTTTCCAAAAATAAACGGATCAATCAACGGTGCCTGTCCCAAGCGCAGCAAGTGTTCTACTGAGAATAGACTAGCACTGTATACCAGGCACATCTACCCCTTGCAAGGTGTGTGAAGTGCTCTCTAGATACTCCTTCATTGACAAAAACAGGTTCGCATTTAACAATGGGAGCCGTTTGCTTATTATAGAAACCAAGGGTAATAAACCTGTATACAGTCGACTGAACAGAAAGAAGGCTCCATGTGGCCAGCGAATATTGCTCACACCTTCCCAAGTTAAATGTTTTATTGGCCCTAACAAGTGGACAGGTTGGGAACAGAACAATCCAAATACTGCCAAGTCCAACGAGAGAGGTACCTGCCAGTGCCATTTATTTTTTCAGTTGTGAACTTTCCAGGTTGGAGGACGGTTGTTGTATTCTCTCTTTTTTCTGGATACTATATGGACACAGTGTAGCTGCAGGAAGGTAGGTGGAATTTACCTTTGTCAGTCTGATGTCATGTTCATGCAATGCGAGTGGTAGTGTTCATGGGTGACTTTGCTGAGAATGCATAATTGTCTGGTAATTGCCTGCAGGCGGTCACATATAACAATTGTATGAATGGTATTATTGTAGGATTTAGCTCCCTAGGGAGTTGATAGTGCACCCTCATATCACCAGATTCAGCGAAAGGTAGCCTATAATTTGAGACATTGTATTGTTTTACCTTTATCATTGATATGATATCAATATATGGACAATAGGCTATTAATGACCCCAGATTCCTGATGGTAGTTGTGTGCCCAAATGTAGAGGAGGTATAGACAATACTCTCCGCATTACCTAGCACTACTTTAACATTAATTGGACCAATGTTCATCCAAGCATTCCCGCTACACTTCCAGATGAGAACAGCTCGTTTGAACCCCACCCCGTTTGGACCCCAAACCGTTTGGACCCCGGGTTCGGACCCTAACCACGTGGACCCCAAAACCAAAGTTAGTTGGACCCTCGCCCGTTCGACCCCAAACCAACCGCTACTACTGATCACGACTTTAGAGGTCCAATTGATTAGACTCGAACACTGGATATGGTCTAACTGGTCTTAGGGAATTTGTTTTGGGGTCCAGCTAATTAGGGTCCAAACGGTTTGGGGTCATAATACCCTTGCTGTATGACAATAGTGGAATCGTATTCACTCTCCTATGTATCACCAGTGACTTATAGTGTCGTTATACTATATCGCATAATTTATCTAGACCTAGCACGTGTGCATCTCCTGTGAACCAACCTACATTATTAACACTTAAGCAGTGGGGGTTTCTTTTGATAATTAGGTATCTGGTATAATGATTATAATCTCACCCCAATTATCAAAATGTTCTCAGTTTATAATTGAGCTCAACTAAATCGCCATTTTTCAACGGTTTCCCATGGGGAACTGGCAGTTCTGGTATTCATGGCATTATGTTATTTTTGTGAAGTGGCTATAGCATAGGAACTTTACAAAATCCATTAAGTAATATAGATGCCATAACCCCACTCACAGCTCTAGTACTGTTCTAGTCTACTATGTGGTTAAGTGCGAGTGGTGAGAATGCCCCTTTAAGTGGCTTAGCTATAACAGTTGGGATAATGTATGCCTTTGTAGTTTGTTACCATACAGTTACTCTTTGGTAGTACACTGTTTATGAATTTATCAAAATATTAAATTTTGTCACTGTATCTTGTCTTCAAATATTCCTCTTTTGTGCTGATTTCAATACACTGAGATGTCTTAAAGCCCCAGCGCCCCTATAAATAGGGCTGAGTACCTGTCCCGGCTCCACCCCGACTGTCGCTGGAGGGGTACCGAGATCTGCGGGTTTAAAGGCGTGGTTAGACAAGATGGAGAATAGAGAACATGAATCTTCGAGTCATTTTGATAACGAGAAATTTTATTTTGAAATCAACAAACAGACACGAACATGTCAAAATGTTAACCACAATGGTGTAGGTCCATGGACAACCTATAGACTATACATCCTTACGTTTCCATGGTTACTCAATCTAATTAGCTCCAGTGAACCGCCAATCAATGAGCAATTAACGAGGACACGATTGAGTACTCGGCAGTGGCCCCTTGACACAGACACCAGGGGTGAGGCCAGCCGAGTGTGACAGTTGACAGTTACTGGTTATTATTAATGATAATAATATCAGTGAGCCTCTGGGCCCAATAGGAGTTCGACTACCAATTCACAAGTAGGTCACAACACACATTCATAGACAGTTGATACTACATACAAACCCATCAGGTATTTTTATTAGAGTCACTATAGCCTTCGGCTGGTTTTTCACAAAGTGTATATCCAGTCTTTGTAAAGATATGTGTATGATACAAGTCTAAAGAAAGTGGATTTGAGAAAAGTCTGAAATGCCCAGGGGAATTGTAGATTTGCCAGCATGTGACAGGTTCAAGTCTCTGTATTATCTTTCTCTGTTGAGTTGTAATGTACAAATTGATACTAGGAGACATCCATGAGGTGATGGCAATATAGGGGTCACTATGTTCAGCCATAATTATACAGACATCATGTGCAAGATCACTTTAGTGCTCAGACATTGATGACGTTATATATACATGTGCACATATAGCCATGGTAACATAGCTGTGTTGGCATGCACATGTACATGTACATATCCTAGGCACCATACATATCTCCCCCATATAGCTTTGTGTGTACTGTTATTGTTTAAAGTGACCTCCTATAGACACACCAACATGAACACATGCAGCTCTATATACATTAAGGTACATTATGAGCAGTCACATATAAAGTCCATAATACAAGGGTATAAATGATGTGAACTCATGGGAGATACACAATAATGAAACCAGCTGCATTTTACAAAATAAACAAGCTGTGGCAGTGTTACTGTAGACTATAGAATCTCACAGAGAATACAGTATTTTGTGCTTATCATTTTGTATTATGATAATGAAAGTATCTGCTGAAAGCCATCTCCCAGAAGTTTCACCCCTAGAAAGTTGTCATTTTTTCATACACCATTTAATCAGTTGGAGCACATTTATATCCTGTCATTTTATGACGTCATTTTGACCTTGTGTCTGTCTCTCTATGACGTCATTTTAGTAAAGGTCCATCTGCTTTTACGTACTGTAGCAAATGATAGGTATATAATATTATATAATCATACATATAATTCATAATACTGTGGCCTCAACAATACCTATACAGCCCGAATAACTTACAATCTGCCTATATGTACATATAATGTGCGGCTTGAATTAAAATTGGAGATTACTACTAAATAAGGAATTGTGGAAGGGGAGATCTGATCTAAAGTCTAAACGTATCTATAGGAATATTGGTTTTGGTCCAAGTTCACCTAAAGTATCCCATCTATGTACATCTGTTCCATTGTAATTTCATGAATAATAAGTAAATTCGACCATTCTCTTGAGATTTCTGGTTTTTTTTCCTATCATTGTTCTTATGTTTTTCAGACATTTAGTTGACATTTTTACAGCTTGTCATGTCTGTCGTGGATGAAGACTAGATTCTAATTACATAACAGGTTTGAAATTTTGCTAAAAATCGAGCTATATTGTCTCCGTGCTTGGTTATTATTCTGGATTTTCATCAGAATTGTCCCTGATCAGTTGTTGAATTTTGCTGTGTGATACATTGAAAGTACTTTCTCTCCTCTTTCTGGAGTGAAACTGTGGGTGTGGTATAAACATGAAATAATAATTTTGAACAACGTACAGGTCCATCAAGAATACCAGAGAAGTGACTTTTCAAGCCATATGTCTGAGTCAGAAAGGTGAACACCACATTGAGATATTCCTCCCTAATATACAAAAGTTCTTCTCAAGAAGTTGGCTATCTCCTAGCTGAATTATGATCGAACCAAAAGGGATCATTTCTGGCACACCAACCCATTCTTCTATTGGATTACTACAGTATAATGCAGGGTTTATTCCTCACGGGTATGCCAGTCACCTATAGTGGTGATCGGTAGCTATGCCACCAGTATCAGATAAGAAGAACTTTGACATGTCTCAGGACGGCTGCATGGGTACAATGGTAACCTTTAGTATACCTATGCCTAGATACGCTTTCTCTTTTCTTTTTCAAATCAGAAACCTAGTTCTCCATCTAGCTTTATCCATTAACGGATATCCAGTTGGGAGCCTTATTCCATAGACATAGCTCAGTAAAGAGAGTGTAAAAGACGGGGAAGGGGATTGTTGTATTGTGAGTATTGAAATGCATTATGATGCATTGCAATTATCATGGCCTTCTTATGGCTGTAATGCCTTGAGAAGCCCATACACAACACTTGGGCTATGTGAGAGGGTGGGAGGTATAATTTCTTCTTATACATTGCTCAGAACCCGTCACCTAGTCTGTGCCTTAAACAGTTACACTTTCCAAATACAGTGACAGACAGATATACACATAACAAAGACATAGTCTTAGGCGCTATTGACAACAACTGGGTAACAACTATAGAAGTTTACTACAAGTTCAAACAGCACACAAAGTTCATCCATCATAACTACCAGCTGCAAGCTCCAGCAGGAGGATGCAACTCATCATATTATATGCGTCGTGCTTTAATACACCATCCTGAGATACGGTATCATGAGGCGTGGAATAGTGGATATGTGTTTGGTCCACAAAACTGACAACAGAAGCATAGAGACAACCATAACCAGCGTTTGGAAGAGTAGAAACAAGTATATAGACTACAACACTGTACAGCTATTATGTTTGAGCCAACAACACTCGCAAATCAGCGAGGGGCCTGTGAAATATTTCAGTATCTCATCACTTCAAGCTCCAGCAAATAAAGAGGAAACAAATAACCAAAAACAGCCATTTCATAATATGTGTTGTGATAATGAAGGGAAACAATTAATATTTGAAAAGATCTGATCAGGAATCTCTCATGCAACCTGTACAAAACTTCATTCACATACACCTAACTATAGTGTTTTGTGGTTGTTTTGATTTCACCGCAAGAGGGCTGCTTTTTCCATCTCAATTTCCTAAGAAACCATTGCCATTATTGTCACTCCAAATGAAATAAAAAATATTTGTTGTAAAAAAACACAAGAAACTTTCACTCTGAGGTATACACATTCATGCAGGTAAAATCTTTGTACAAATTGATATACTCAACTCAGGAAGTATAATATAAAAAGAAACCCTTTTTGGAATATATGAATCCCTTGGGTATATATATGTATAATGAAATATATTACAAATCAATCGATTTGATTCTGGACTTTTCGTCGATAATCAGAGGTTCTCACAGTTTGCACGGCAAATCGTATGACATATCAGAAACAAAACGAAGAGATATAGTTGAAATTGCAAACCCTTGACTTGTAGAACGTTTTTGTAATCTTTTTACTGAAACCCTGCTGCTACTTTTCATGTCGCCCTTCTCCTCTATTATTAAACATTGTACAAGCGACTGGAGAATAGCTGACTTTGATTGGTTGCCATGGTGACAATTAGCCAATCAGAATCACTCTATGCAGAGGTAGAATGCAGACGAAGCTATGGCCACGAGGACCACAAGCTATAATCCTTGGGCGGTATGAGGTGCACACTATCCCCGTAAGAACCAACACGTTCATCATCAGATTACTAAACCTAGCTAAACCTAAACCTATGTAATATTAGTAACACCAACTGTTCATATAATAGAATATAGCAACATATCAATTGGAAACAAGAGATGGTGCATATATATATAATGCTGCATTTCTCCTTTGAAAACACGCGCAGCTTAGAGAAATAATATCTAAAGATTCTGGACTTAGAGGCACATGTATGCGAGGCAACAGCAGTATATCATCTCTTAGCATTTCTTATGTTCCTTTCCTCATCCCATCTAGGATATCTATACTGTGACATAAAATTAGATTAAGAATCCCCAGAAAGAAATACAGAAGTATCCTTAACCACTCAGGAGTGTCTCAAACATACAAATTGATATCTATTTCTTTTGAAATGTGATGAACATTGTTGGGAAGGCAATGGGATTGGGTGAGGGAGAGGAGGAAGGGTACACTACACTTATGCTACCATGCACATATATTACATCCCTGATAAGAAACAAAAATTGTGTTAACAGGAAAAAATAATTACCTAGATAGCATTGCGTAATTTTTTCGTGCATTATAATATAGAGCAACAGAAGAGTCTTTACGTATTATTAAAGCGGTGTCGGACAACATAGCCTGAACACTGCATGAGGACGAAAGCAAAAGTGTCAGTAGCAAAAGACTATACCTGTATACCATTTACCTATTGTCAGTTGCCATAGCAACCATTTATACGTTGCTAAGCTACCATTGTAACCAGCCTAAATATCCATGACACCTATCTATACACCATGTTTAGGTCAGTTCCCATTTTTTGATTATCCCTTCAGGATCTACACAATACATTGAGGTGGCGATATTGGCCGAATTTCACACATTTTGATTATACTTGTTAGAAAATATTCACATTTTCATTCTGGGTATCAAGTCACCGGTGACAGTTATAATATTAGATTTCGAATGTCATTTCATGGTTTGCCTACAGTTACACATATCATATTACCTTAGATTGACTGACAGAAGAACACTCACCATAATACAGAATATGGAGACACACCAGAGACATCAAACGTTTGGTTACCATGGTTACAAGTACACATGACATCATATATGTTGTCATTGACCTACGGCGAAACATCACGATATAGCACCTATGAATATGCATATAAGTAGAAAGGGATCCTCTCTTAGCGTGCCTCCGAGTCTATCCAGACATTGCACCCTATGATCATTATTAGCATTGCATTATCTCTGGTTATTACCTTAATTACTATTATTACTCCACACATACTCGCCAGTGTCAATGATTTTATACACAATAATTTATCTAACCCAAACTCAGGTGCGTCGTGAATCCACTCTTAATCTCGATACAATCTTATATCTCCGAGTAGTCTGTGTAATTCTCCTAGGCCCAGAAAACAGCAGTAGAAAAAGGTCCCCCATCCTCATGTCATCCCATCTAGTGGTCCATGATATTGACAAGCCATAGCTCTCTATCTTGAAAGCGATGCATATATCGTTATACCTTAAACCCATCGTCCTTCAGTGCAGCCCTAGAGTGCATTTACAATTAACTCTATCAGTGACGTATATGATGCAACATGAGGGTAGGGTACAGGGATGTATGCAAAGACCTCAGGATAGAAACACCAAAACTGTTGACACCATGGTCATCAGAATGCTATAAACATTTTGTTTCCTGTATGAACAATACTATATACTGTGCTAACACTTATCATTCCCCTTTTAGAGTGAGTGAGCGTCCGTTAAGATGCCTAAAGGTCACTCAAGGTTGTCCCATAAATATTGTCCAAAATAACTGACATATTCCCAGCTAGGGGTCACCTTGAAAAGGGTCATCTCTAGGAGGGAGGTCACCCCTTTAGGGTTGGAGGTCAATCTCATACTTGAGTGCACATGGCAGTATCATCATGGAATTGAATTTATTCTTATTTTTGAAAATCACTTTAAAGGTGCCATGGTTATTCTTCCATCCTGAAGGGTTCTTTCATATTCTGCAATTTGATTGACTGTAACTTGACAAATGAGAAGACACCTGGCAGTTTAGACTAATATTGGCCATTAATATGCAACGGAAGAGGATATTCCTTATAGCTTTTTGTGTAAAGTATAGGGTCTGGTATAGATGTTGACTGATTTACAGGATAAATGCCAAATCCTAAAGGATGGTGTTTGATAGACATTAAGCTTCGTCTGTTGCAAAAAATAGCACAAAAGGGACAAGAGTGGATTCGGGTGGGGGGCATTTAGGGACAGCCTCATGGCTTGTTCCTTATATGTTAACATCTAGCTGCCTTAGGGTACTCAGGACTAGAAACCTGCAACCCAAATTCATTAAAATGCCTCAGCAAATGTCTCAGATCTTCAACTTCTATGCGTTCAACCATTTTGGGACAGCAAATTACACCTATATATGCTTGTATCGTGTGTGGGATGGAGAAGAAGAATGAGTATAGTATTTCAACATCTCGAGGAATGGCCAACGATGTTAGCTTAAATTACCTATGGAAGAGATTTTTGTTTAGTTTGGAGTATCTCCTTCATTAGAGAGTATCTTTACAGTGTTAACATCCACTAGTATGCAGCATAGGGAGAAGAGGCAGCAGTATAGTCACATCTATTGCAGACCATTGCCTATTGACACGTTTCAACACTTTTCTATGACCAATCTTGGAATAAGCGGAGGAGTAATTAAGTGCTAAGTCTATATGTTTTGAACCAACTACAATGAGCATGGATTTCTAATTTGGTTTCCAAATTTATCACATTTTCCTAAGGATTTTTGGTTCTGCATTAGAAGTTTCCTCTTTTTTTTTCGCCCCATGGGCTCTGCAATGTCTGGACTTGGTCCAAAGTATCAAAATTTTAAAGGCATACATATGAGATTTGTACTTTAGAAATTGACCAAATTTCAAATTAATATCAGAAAGCAGGTCATCACAGATGAGCTGAACAAGCTGTCTCCGCCATATTGAAAGAGAGGTCACGTGGGTTTTTACCCGGATATGATTCTAGACTAACCAGTTGTCCAATCACATCCGTCGAGACAATTACAAAGGAGGACAAGGTCCCCAGTCTTATAATTAGGAATCCCATTTTTTGTACTGGAAACATACGCGTGCACATAACCAACATTCATCTGGACGCACATTTCTTGAGACAGAGGAAGTGACCTGGGGTATAGGTGAGTGAGTGTCTCCAGGAATAGTTTCCCCACCGAGTCTGTCTGTTCTGGGGTGGGGCAGAAAAACTGTCTGGAGTACTAGACACCACACATCCAGAAGGTCCCATCCATGCAGTCGCCTACTCCCGGTAAAACCCCTTACAATGATATATTCTATGGACTAAAAAGCAATTGGAACTTTGAATACTTTTCCAATTTCATCGCCAATCACAACGGAACAAAAATAATATCACCGTTTCTTCTCTGTCTATATCAGTTATGCTGATGCTCACGTTGCCTGTTGCATCAGACCTGGGCAGCTGTAATGGGGTATGTCTGTTTGTGACTGACAGCTGACACTGTCAGTGCCACTGTCAGTACTACTGTCAGCATTGCCATCCCACTGACAAGTATATTGTCCCCTTTCAGACTGACAGTGCTCAACACACTGCCAATTTTACGTCAGCAAACAGTGTGACGGCAGTCGCTGCAGCGAACCACATTGTACCAGGCAGAAGTCCTGAACAAACAAGAAAAAGGTGAAATAGTCTCTGGTAAATAGTCCCTGATAAAAGTAATAATGCAAATGCACACCCGCATTGATCAGTTCCACACCAATTCCTCCTGCTGCTGCTCATTGTATGTATAACCTCAGTTCCTCCAGTTCTATATAAGGGGGGCAGTGGGGGTGCGTGTGTGCATTAATACAATACTACTCAATGGTATTAATAATATCATCGTTGATCATCAGGTATGGGTCCTCTAATGATGCTGATGTGTCTTCTGTGGGAATAGTATAGTATGACAGTAATGGTCTAATGCTGCAGCGCTGGAGGCCGCCAACACTCGGGGGTCTCACGTCAGTTGGACCCGACGATCGTCGTGGACCCGTCTGTTTGGGTGTCGGAGGGGTCATCCTTGACCAGACACTTTGCGCGCTCGTTGATCTTCTTCCTCTTCATGCGTCTGTTTTGGAACCACACCTTGACCTGCCTCTCAGATAGGTGCAACTTGCAGGAGATCTCCCACCGCTTCTGACGTGTAATGTACGAGTTGCCCATGAACTCGTTCTCCAGTACCATCGTCTGGTAGCGCGTGTACGGTTTCCGCTTCTTCCGTTGACGTGGTTGGTCTGTGGAAGATAAAGAGAATGTCAAGATTCATTAATTTAAAGCGGCATTCTCACCAGGGGTAAACATATCATTTTCTAGCACCATTCTAGTTTACTGATACTTATAGGTAAAGTGTGAGTGGTGAAAGAGATGCTTTAAGGTTGTCCCCCTGTTTCGAAATCCTGTTGATTTCATCTACATCTTAGTAATGTATGATTCATTCACTAAGCATTGTTATTAGGATTGTTCAATCTGGTTAGTAGTGCTTGTCAGTGAACACATTTTATAATAAAAGTTCTAGATATCATCGTGTTGCTATAGGACACTTTTAAATCAATAGTAGAGCCGTAAGAATCAATGCTAATTTATACCACTGCCAACCATTAAGCCACCTTGATGAGGGATCAAACTAACGATCAGTAAAGTATATCAAAAGGATGTATGCCTAGATCTCAACTGTGGCTCTTAGAACATGCAGTATAATGGACCAAGACCAGGACTTTTTATCATGGCAAGTGCCTCCAGGAAACAATGCTAAGAACCCACAACCTCCTAAGTAATTAGTTCCTAGTCGAGTATAGCTGGGGAAAAAAGGCTTAATTGTGAAGAAAGCGCTCCGGGTAAATCAATAAACCTGGTCTAGGATAACTGCATAGGTACAGTAGAGACGGCAGATGAAAAAGGCATGATCTCATTGCACCTGTCTGGTCATACCTGGGGATAGGGATCAAAGGGTGTGTCAACATGCAGTCTTAGGCCTACATGTAAGGTTGGGGTAGATGTGTAGGGGAGCAGATGAAGGGATGGCTGTAGGCTAGAACTAGTTTGGCTAATGAATAGGAGCACCGATGTGTTGGGATATTTATCATTGGTCGGTTGGCAACTTGATTGGAAGGCCATGGTGGGGGTGGCCACCGTGGTATGGCCTAGCTGATAGCAGGGACGAATATCTATTCTGAGAGGTGTTATGCTGATTTGATACTGTCCAGTTATATTTACTATGTATCTCTCAGACCCTCCCCCCGCCCATGCAGAGTCAGTTACTGACACCCTTCTTTGATAATTAAAGGATAACATTTCTTACCCGATGCCTCTTCATACACATATGTAGTTCTGAAATTAGTTCATCATTACCAACTCCCCATACTCCTGCTTTACTAGTTTATTAGAGCCAGATTAGGAGTATCAAATTTCGTGTCACCCATTGGGGGTGTTCACCAAATGAGAAACGCTGTATCTCTGGTTTAAAATTAGTATTGCACACGAATGAAGATCATGATGGTAGGCAGTATCTGGAGGTTATGTTGGATATACCTGTGTAAGGATATAGTAAATTTGTTGTAATTGGCTCTTCAATGTGCACCGCCATCTTGTCCCCCTGGAAGCTTGTTCCTCCAAGCACCACAAGTAAAGCACTGATCTTTGAGAAATAGCGAAAACACCCATTACATTGGCTTCCCTCTCCCCTACCACTATTACGGCAACAATGGCGACCCAGACGGTCAATTACACCCCTATAGATTTATTTCTATCCCACACCTGTGTTACTAAAGGGGCGGTTTAAGAGGAATCAGATCCATAAACGGGTGATTAACCTCGTAACTATATCGGGAAGTGCCATGGCCACGCCTAATCCAAGCCACAGATCTTTAAACAGCATCGTTTACATCAGATCTATTTATCCTTGCCATGCAATAAGAAAAGTAAAATAGGCATTGGTGTACACATGCTGTCTGGGGAGTCCCAAAACGAAGTCTATTCAAACTCTTTAAATGATTGTACCTGCCCTGTTGCAATCATCTGGTAATTAAATTGCTCATAACCAAAGTCTATCGCAAGATGAAACGCTTTTAAGACAAAGGGAATCAGAATGAAAAGCCATGGAGGGATAAATGCCCAGGAAAACTTAGCACACATGCAATATCAATGTACGTACTAGTATTACAGAGAGCTTCTGGAGCTAGAGGTTCAGGGTCAGATTTGCAAAAAAAGCACCAATATTGTCCCCGTTGGGTTTAGGGCTTTATAGATTAACACTTAAAATCATAAAACCCATGGCCATGGTAATAATTTTAATGCCCCATTTCAAGTATTAGAGAGAATACGTGCCAGTAGTGTAATCGCTATGTTCTAGCTCGTGGAAGCTCCTGTCAGGTGCGCCTACCATCAGGTAGAGCAAGGGGTGGTGCTTGTTTAGGGGGTCTGAAACAACCAAACGACATGGTCAAAAGATGTTAACACTTGTAAATTAACCCCTGAACCCATTACCTGCACCACACACAACTGAGCATGGAGCTTCCCATACAAAGGCTCAATGTGAGCCAGTGCTGAGGCAAATAGAGGTTGGGGGCATCTGGGGTTTTAGGGTATAGTGGCTTTTACTGTCCTTGAAATACGGGTCCTCTCAGGGGAGTCCTTATGGCATATTATGCAGGAATCAATGGGAACCATTAGGCACACTAAGGGGAAGGCACATTGAAAAAGGGTTTGGGTTGGGAATATCCAATGATGACACATTACTATCGAACAAAGGGTATACTCTCGTATAGGGTTTCGATTAAAACCTTTTCAATGTGTCTGTCATATTGACATTATCTTGCTTTAATCTCAGAAACAGTTAGTTTATGACATTGACATTTGTGGGAACAGCTTTGTACAAGACTGACAGTCACGTAAAGGCAGCCAGGATAGGCGCGACTCCCAGACAATTCCAGGTGTATGGGTTATCAATTTGATTATAGCCTATAGTACCGGTACCCATAGAGCTCAATGGGTTCTCATCAACACCTAAAGTGCTCGATTTTATTTCCCTTTTTAGCCGAATGCATTTGCTGCTGCTTCTGAAACTTTACTCGTGTCATCATATGTTCGCTGGTTAGTTCAATCCATTGTAAAGCATACTAAGTACAGGTTTACAAGACAAAAGATGGGCATTGAAAAGCTGTGGCCAGAACTGATGGATGGTCAGATTAACACGTCTGGTCAACAGAGGTAGTAGACATCCCTAATGTCTGGCTACGTTATGCCCTCCGGACAATTTCAACAATACTAGTAGTACTCTCGTTTAACCAAAATATGCATATGTATCAGCATAATATTTTCAATTGGTTAAGGAGAATACATAAAAGATGAATTCCAGATTTAGAAATGTGCTTTACGTGGCATAGAAGCTAGTGCAAGTGCAAAAAAAAGAACTTTTCTGTAGAAGGTTACTTTAAATTGAATTTTGAATACATGTTGTAGAAAGGTTTGTCATTTCTAGTATCAAATGTGTATGGCTATTCCGTATTCGTTCAATGACAAACCTCCAAATGGTTGTTCGTACAACCAATTGGAGGTATTTGAAGGCTTTCCTTCTAATTTCAATTTTATAAATTTTTCATTATATGTTCTTTATGTTGATGCTGGATTTGAGGTTGTCAGAGATCTATTGGTCCGGGTAGCATTAATCAAATAAAGTCGTAAAGAGGAATTAAATGGGCTTTTATCAATTTACAAAGCAAATTGGGTTTTTTGTCCAGAGGGGTTTACTTGTATGTTTCACATGGACCCTGGTTGACCTACCCTCATCTGTTGGCTGATCCAAGCCCCCATGGTTACACTATTATATCAAGGTTAGAGACAGGGCCCTCACCTCTATGCCAGTATAGCATTTCATTTCAATTATAGAAAAACAATTACTTTTCAAATAAATCTGACATGAGCGTACAAACTGTCACATTGTATTTTTTCCCTTTATTTCGTTTCGATTTTATGTTTGGGGTATTTTTATGTATGAATATGTGCATGTTCTGTTTACCTCTCTAAGGCTTCTTGGTTTCACTTTCAAAAATAATAATGGATGATTTTCTGAAATTATGCATTTTTTAGGTTTCTTGGTGCATCAATAAATACAGTGTAGCAAGTACATGTGACCTTGGGAAGTATGCAGGCCGTAGGCAAGTGGATGTCTAGACCCAGTCTAGTACAGGGCCCTGACCTAACCTCTCGAAACAGATGCATGCAATTATATATAGCCTTCAACCCCAATAGCAGTTCAGACATGCGTGTGTGTTTTATAGCCAGACTTAGCACGGTGGAGATGCCCCCTCCCCAAGTTTTCTCATACTCTTTTCCCATAGCTAGTATATAGGTGAGTATATAGGCCAAGGTGAGTTCTAGAAATGGGACCCCCTACACGTAACCTCTGAACTTTGGGTATAAGCTTACTGTCTTAACCTAGACACATGCATGCTGCATGTACATATTGCCAAGCAGTAATAGGTCTCATGTGTAGAAAAGTATGTCTAAGGTGGGTGGACACATTTTACCCCCCCCCCGACAAGAACCTCGATATTTTTCTTTTCAAACGAGATATGGAGTATATACTGTTTAGGGTGGGGAGGGGGATAGAAGGGGAATTCCTGGAGCTGAGGATCTAGGTCAGGAGTCCATCTCAGGCGAGTGTTTTTAATATTACATGTGGCCCTGAGTCCCGTAAACGAGGTCACCGTTGACCCCAGCCAACCCATTTCTGCACCCACTATAAGATACTATACCAACTATACCCTTTTACCAGCTCCTCAATGGCCAAGGCCCAGCCTGTACAACCTGGGGCAAGCCATCCCATCTCAATCCAGGTTCTTAACCCTGAAATTTGTCCCAACAGCTAAAGCGACCAGCCCTTTCATTGACTTCCATCAAGGAAAAGCATTTGCGGCAATATTGGCCGTGCAAGAGAGTGGAGGCAATGGGAGTGACGGGCGGCTCTCTTTGTAGTGACTGTGACTGGACGACAGGAGGCGGGGGAGGGAGTGGTGATGGGCGCGGGGCAATGGAGGAACTGGATGGGGATTTTTCATTTTGAATGCAAATGACCTGCTCTGGGGTGGTTCTTGGGGGCCGGATGGGGACAGTTGGTCGACGACTTGGGTGGTAAATGAGGTGACGGCTGCGGTTTACCGAGTTATAATATCCCGCTGCAACGCCACTCTGCCGCCGCTGTGCCAGTCAATTGGAACTGCCGTTGCTGCTGCTGCTGCTGCTGCTTCCGCAGCACTACAGCAAGAGCAGCAGCAGCAGAAGCAGCAGCAGCAGCCAAAGCCTATCTATGCCACCACCATCATGTCCCATCCCCCCACGCACCACCCACCCACGCTGCTCACTTCAGGGTTACTCGGTGCGTTCTCGCCATGTCGTTCATTCGGCAACACTCGGGGCCCGACGTAGACCATCCCCGCCACCACCACCAGCACCCGAATTCAGAAATGAAGAGCTTCGGTCAGCCCCGTAAATTCTCTCCCGTGGTGGACAGGCCGTGGCCTGGGCCTTCTTAATGGTTTTATGGATACTTAGAGCAGAAGGGAAGGGGAGCAGAGGGGAGAGGTGGGGGAGTATAGAGTGGGATGGGGGAGAGGGTTGGGGGTTGCTAATGGAGGGCATGAGATGCAGGCACTAGGGAGGGGTGGGGCAGGGAAATGGCCGAATAGCGTATGGAGTAAAATAGGGGTTGCTCTGGAAACCCAGATAGCCATGCATGAGGTCAGGAAGATATCTGAATACGTTGGCGAACACGACCATAGGAATTATGTATCGTATCAGAAGCCAACGATTCGTATGTAAAATGTCTTGACTTTGAGGTGAATGACCGCTCCTGTGGATTCAGAGTGATGGCTTCAGCGTACCAGATGGTACAGCGAAGGCTACTGTCATGTAATTTTATCCATTGCCTTTCTTTATCAAAGAAGTTTTGATAATGGTATATTATATATAAGATGGACAATAACCTGAATCATCGTGTGTATATACATACATCACATTCGATTACGGAGGCACAAACTAGGTTGCCATGACCACAAAATGGGTTAATCTATTTACATGCTTATATAGATGAGCATGCATGCCTTGACCTCTGGAGGAGTACCCACTATATAGTGGCAGACTAGACGTATACATATACCCTGGAGGTCAGTTCAGGTAAGTAGGTAACACCAGTGCTCCAGGCCAAAGGGACCCGAACTGACCGCTAGGACATCTGACCCCACTGACCGACCTAGCCACTGACCTCACCCAATGGTCAGTGTTATTATTATGTTGGTACATTGCACCCAAAAACATATGTTATTAAGTAAAGAAAAGGAGGTACCCTGATATGGGGTTTACTTAGTAACCGCCAAACCTTATTTCCCCACAATAATTATGTCCACATCTGTATAATCATCATGCTTTATTTCGTACATGTTATGAATTTTACCTTATTCTAATGTAAGGCCGTGGCAGGTACATGTATGTGATGTGTTTTACTTCTGTACCTTTCTCTCTGTTTTACCCCCCTCTCATTCACTGTCTCCTCCCCTTTGAGGAGCCTCCCTCGTCTCTCAGTATGCATTAGTTGGTTTAGTTATTTCGATAGTGATTTCATGTCATACCCTAGTTAGTACAACCATATACCACCACCTCTATTCACCACAGGCTCTACAGAACAATGCCTATTGGCTAGGATAGCTAAACTACAACCACACAGCTCACACAATACGACACTGACGTCACGAAGGCCTGGATACCGCCATGACCCAGTGTATACCCAACATTGCCCTACTTTGGTATTTAATTAGGCCTGTGCATTCGTTTGATATATTCCCTCGTCCTTCCTCTAACTCATTATATCTGTCCACCTCCGGCTGCCTTTTCCTCTTCCCCCTGTGCCACCCACCCCCAGTCCTTCCCATCTAGTCCTTATTGGCCTGCCACCTTGATTGATATACATTGCCTATTACTGTACTATAAGCCATGTCCAAGCCCCTGGTCCTTCCCCCCTGAATAGTGATAGTAGCCGCAGCATTCATGACTGGGCGCCACGTAGTAATCCCAGTTACCGGTGGCACCAAGCAGCTGCTGCTGTAGTAGCAGCAGCAGAAGCCATGGAGGAGGGGAAGCCATGGCAGCAGTTTCCTCCTGCTCCAGTGGCATGCATGCATGTTGAGTGGTACCCACATCCAGCCCACACCCACACAGCCACCGAGTGCTGCACGCGCCCCAACCCTGCTATCTTACAGCCCTTCAAGCCGTGCCCCGTGCGGTAATTGCATCATGCATGCCTGATGAGCAACCCCCTCCCCTCCCTCACCTCCTCCAGGGCATGCAGCAGATTTACAGGAGCCCTCCTCCAGTGTTTTTACCCACGCTGACCAGGGTCCGGCCAGGGAAGCCATTACCGGCTGAACCGACAGATGGATAAGGGCTGGTGGGGCTGGAAGGGTTTAGGGGCACGCACCCAACAGGAAATGCTGCCTCCGCCATATTGGCCTAGAAATCTATATCTAGGCCAGGGTTTGTGGGTGTGGGTGCTGGGATGGGGGATGAGGGGCGGAGGGTGGAGGAAGAGGAGGGGGTGCATGTTTCTGTGATTTATGTCCCGATGTGTGTTTTCATTGCTAGTGGGTGTGAAAATGACACAGGCTCTGACACAGATCAGTGCGTCTCATTGACGACGCCCCAGTTCACCCTGACTCAGTCATCCCTTATGCTGACTTGGGGAGAGACAGAAAGAGGGAAAAAATATAATGAAATTCCCTGTAACACTGCATGTGTATTGCCAATAGCCGTAAAAAGGCCTTCCTGGAAAGGCCCATAAATATTCAATACACACTGTTTCCCAAACGATCTGTAATCATTGACACTTTTTATTCCGCTTATCTAATCAACGCTAGTGCCTGTGAAAATATTCACTGAGCCAAATTAGCACCTTTCGGTTTTATATTTTGTTTATTCTTTTTATGCTTAGGGGTGGCTTTTCACTGCATGTTTATGGGCCTGGAATAGTGTGGGTTTTATTTCATTGGATATGGCCTTTAGAGTAGCCACCGGGGTAGCTCTGTTTAGTTTTGTGCTCGTATAATAAGCGAGATTGTTGTCGGGGTGTGTACATGTAGAATCTGAGATGGGTGGGGGGTGTATGCGTTTGATGAGGGGGGGGGGATGTCACAGGGCTCTCTTTCACACCCCAGGGGGTGGTGGGGGAGTGGGGGAAGGGGGTAATACTGGGGGGATTGGCAGCTCTAGAGTAAGGGGAAGGTGGGGTTGACACCTTCACCTTCGTCACATCCATCTCCCCCACCCCCCTCTCCCCCACCCACCCCCACCATCTCCTACCGCGAAGCCACTGCCTGAAGCCACACAGCCCCAATGCTGAATGAAGCCACATGGGAAGCCACATCTAAAGGGCTTCGCTCCCCACCTGATGGGGACCGCCGGGGGTAGGTTAAGGGGGCAAGTAAACTCTGCTAACTGCCCTGCGTGCTCTAAGAGTAATCCTTTCCTGGAAGCGGCTCACACTGAAGCCAACTTTTCCTGAGGCAGCTTTTCTTGGAAACCCCCTCATGCTGCCTCTGCCGCCGCTGCTGCTGCTGCTGCTGCCACTGCTGCTGCTGCTGCTGCTGCTGCACTCTACTTGCTGCCACCAACGTGGTGCATGTACCTATAGGTTGGTGAACCTACACCAGATTCTTCCCTCCTCGCCTTGCTCCCCTATAACTGTACTCCATCCCTCCTCTATCCCCCACCCTCCCTGCCTCCCCCCCCCCCCACCTCCAGTGCCTGCCTCACAGGGTACATACTATGCCTACCTTGGCCTCTATCAATGGCCACCCTGGAGGAGAATCAATGCACGCTGGGAACCAACGTGTCGGAGCTATGATAGCGGCCGCAGCCACCATCTAAGTCACACCTGGTTGGGTACCAGTGTAAATTCCCAAGTCCAGTAAGGGGGGGGGGGGCAGTTTTATGGCTGCGTGGGGGTATGACTATGACAGGGGTGGGTGGGAAGGGAGGGCTTATCACGACCTGGAGTGGGTGGCCAAGCCCGCGCCGCTGACGCCAATGGAGGCGTCGAACGGCGACGCCTGTTGGCGCCATGTAGGGGGGAGGGGGTGACAGGGGAGGTCGGGATTGGCGTCCTCCTGACGCCGAACTCGGATCAGAACGGCTCCCACCGACATCAAATATTTAAAGTGGCCCCGTGCCGGAGGAGCTGGGCTGAAGAGTGCAACATGTTTGAGATATTTAACATGTGAGTGCCTTAGAGGCGGTGGTTGGTACTGGAGGAGGTAGGTGTGTGTGTGTGGGGGGGGGGGGGCTGTAGGTGTGAGGAAGGTGCGCTCCTGGCACCTCCAACCTGGGAACCTGGCACCTCCTCCAGACCAGCGCCTGGAGCAATGAGTTGGACATGGCGCTTCCAATGGCAACCCAAGTGATATCCATGCACTTTTGCATAGAAAGAATGTCTTTCTCTATAGCAAACCAGCACCTACACAGTTTGGATACATCTGAACAAGTCTTTTTTTGGATGTGAGAAGTGTGGCTCCCTATATAATGTATTAAATTCCCCTTAACACCCCTCCCAACCCGCCCTTACTTAGAAAAGGGACCCTAGAATGTGAAGTTAGTATTTGTATCAACACGATTCTCTGAGTAAACAACGCTTTTTGCTGCTTTGCTTGTTTGTTTATTTCGGAGGTTTAACGACGTTTGTGTCTCTCCAAGGGGAACTAGACTAACACGTGGTAAGGACCTTTTAGATTTATGTCACTACTCCAGGCCCTCCCCCCTCCTTTACACCCACACACATACCAAGCCCTCAGCCTTAGCACGACCTCACTATAGCCTTATAGGCATGAGTAAGGCCCTCCTGCTCCCCAGGAGCCCCATCGTCCATGTAGGTACTACATGCCATATAGCAGACTCCATGCAAATCCCCTATCACATCCAGTTATCTCGGCATGAGTTTTATATGATTTAAAAACGCTTTAGAAGTCGACCCCATGTCCTGGCTCTGCTGGGGGTCTGTAGTGGTGGCCTACAACCTCCCTTCCTGCATGACCCGCCCCCCTGTACCCCTTGTAAGGCCCCTGGAGTGAACCGTACATTAACACCTGACGGTTTGGAGCCTCCCCTAGATCCACCACCACCTCCCACATCCACAACGCTTAGAACATGGTGAAAAAAGTGGGAGCATAACATAGTCAGAGAAAGGGGAGTGGGTGGGGAAGCAAGCGGGCCCTGTGTTCAGGAGGATGGCGCTGGTACAATGTGTATAGAGGCAGGACATGATTAAATCTGATGCTGTTTAAAGTGCATAGAGAAAGTAAAAGCAGGAGGTGGGAGTGGCAATACATGGAGGAGGTCCTAGGGCTACTGGTCCATACCATACACACAAGGCATTTCTATACCAGAGAAAGGCAGCTCTGGCTATCGACCATCGCCCATCGACCGCCCCCAACGACCGGCCGCGCGGCCTAGCTGGCGGTCCGGAGCGAGCCCAGTGCCGCCACCGTGTGAGTGCCAGCGGTACCAGAGCTGTCAATCACGCCCTGCCTCCGGTATGGCCGCCGAATCGGATCCAAGTTACATTAATAAAAAAACACTTTGGTCTCCTCCCGCTCCCAGCCCAGCCATGGCCGGAGGCGGCGACCACGTGCGTATGTTATGGTAGGCAGGAAGAGGATCCAAAGAGGGTAAAGTGGTATAGGAAGACCAAAGCAAAGCTGGATTGAGATGGGGAAAGCTTGGGATCCAGGATAACATGCATGGGTAGGGGTTGTACAATGGAAAGGGCCCAGGGAGGAGGGATTCAGAGAGGAGACGGGGAGTGCTGTTGGAGAGGCTATGTGAGAGGTTTGGTGAAGTTTGAGGTTAAAACCAAGTTCCATGCAGTGGTCAGAGAGAGCAGTGGCAGAGAGGAAGATATCAGTTAAGAGATAAGATATAGATAAAAAGGGTGCTTACCTGGGTTTTGAGGAAGGTTGTCATTGGTGTAGGCTGGCGGGCAGTCGCTGTCGAAGCGGGGGATGGAGGGCATGGAGGTGAGGTCCGAGAAGAGGCTCCCCCCGCCTGTCATGCCTGGGGGTTGGGTGTTATACATCTCAGCCCCGTAGAAGGGGAACTGGCGAGGCGGCAGAGAGTTGAGCGGCGACAGTTGATTCAACTGCATTTGCTGGCAGTTGGGCGACAAAAAGTCCGAGCCGCCTCCAAAGGAGCTGTAGGCCGGCTTGTGGTGGGATCCCATGGAGTTAGCCGGCCCCAAACTGGGGGTGTAAGGGGTGAAGTTACAGCCTCCGTGGTTCATCACGGAGCTGGAGTCGTTGGCGTAGTTCCAACCGTTGAGCGGCCTCCGGCCTGAGTCAATGGTCTGTGGCGAGGCCGTGGACACTATACTGGACACTGAAGAAGACATGGGTTGGTAGGGAGAGATGGTCGCCGAGCGAGCTAAGTCCAGCAAGTTGTTTGGCCCATCCATCCTCGGAAGATTCCAACTGCAATGGGGAAAAGTAGGAGCATGACCTTAAGGGTTGGACTACTAGTACTCAGGGCGCAGTGGCCGTAGGGGGTGAAGGGCTCCAGGACCCATGGCCACTACAAGCAAGGGAAGAACACTTAATGAATCGCCAAGCGCGTGCCCGCCCCTAGGCCCCTGCTGTGCATGCATGCGTTCCACTCCAGCACTACTACTCGCAGTGCCCTGTGTGCAGCCCACGATCACCCCCCCCCCCCTCCTCCTCCTCCCCCCACCCCCTCCCACTCATCCCTCCCTCCCCTCCCCACCACGCCCCCTCCCCTCCCCACCCACACTCCTCACCCACACAGTACGAGCTCTCCACCTCAACCTCCACCCCCTGAACCCTCACCAACATCCCTCACATGCACCTACAAGTTAAAAACATACTTAGCACCACAAACATCCCCGCCCCTTTACCACTACCCCCTCCTACCCCACACCCCTGAGCCCCACCTCAGAGGGTAGCACCATTTAAAAAAACATATTTCCCATATCAGGTTACCTTGTTCCAGTGGTCACGGGGCTGCCAGAGGGGGGTCGTCACACCCTAGATACCATCAATCTTCCAGTACAAGACAGCCCCAATATGTCTTTCACACACTCCCTGCTGCTCTTGTTCTATAATATTGAGACCTCACTGATGTCTATCTGAGTATTTATCCGTAATGCTCACACTCACTTTTCTCGGGGATCTCCAGTGAGGTAAACCACCTTAAGTAAGTATAGACCGACCCCCTGTCACTCACTGGAAGTGTGCGTACACACTGATACTGGAGATAGTGTAGGGGGAGTATTATACCACCAGTGTGTGTGTATGATAGTACCTAACCTGATGGTAGGGGGGTCCTGTGCTGTAGTTCCTGGACCACCACCAACAACACCACCACTATACCACTTTACCACCACCAGGAGAGCCTACACCACCTTGGTCCTGGGCCAAAACATGAATGGATACTGGAGCCTATGGGAATGGCTTGGCTGGATCATGTGTGAGTGTGAGAGAGAGGCAACGAGTACACCACAACACCAAAACACTACAGTTCCTGTGGCAATGTTACTCACCCAACAACAAGAGTAGGCGGGGACGACGCCTCGCAGCGAGCTAGCCTTGGCGCCCTGGCATCGGGAGGGAAGCTGTACTCAAGAGGGCTCCTGGTGCGCCTACATGGAGCTGCCCTGCTTGTTTTTGAGCACGCGTTTGTGGGGAACACCTCCTTGTATCCTCTATCCTACTCCCTCTCTACAACATTACACTGCACTGGTTGACCCGAGCATGCTAATAGTCGGAACTACTTTCCTGCGGGAATGATGGATGCTCTCCTGACCCAGATCCGCGGCGCGCTTCTTTTCCTGCGTTCTAGTCCGCCACGCAGACGACAATTTTTCACCTTTGGCGCGAATCTCCGGCCACGGCGAGGTCACCTTGAGTTGGGCCGAGCAGATGTTGGGGTTCCAGCCCCAGCTCGATCTCTCTCAGTGGGAGACGACCACCGCCCGACATGTAAGCCGTACGCGCTACTTTGCGACGACGGGACTACTTTCGGGAGTGGGCGTGGCCTCGGCAGCTCATGAATATTAATGAGGCGGGTGACAGTGACAGATGGGATTGGTTCTCGGGAAATAATTCATGCCCCCCATGTTCTAGCCTCGCTGCCGTCGCAGGGAGCATTTCTATACTGCACATGAGGGGGGACTGACTAGGCAGTGGACCTTGTGACAACAGAGTTCTGACCAGCTCCTTCTAAGGTCCCTCAGGGTAGGGGACTTGTTTCTGACAACACTGCAGCTGGGGACTGAAGGATTTATGCTGTCAGTTAAATAGAAACCCACGCCCCTCCTTGTCTCTGCCTCCGCCGCCCGATCTTATCCAGACTTGGTCGGCTGCCCGGGCCTGTTTACGACAACCCTCGTCCGCCCGGATTCTGGGGCACTGATAAATGAAGTGATGAGAAGCAACATTAGCGCTCCCAGCCCCCCACCGCCCCTCTCAGTGTGTATCAGTTGACAAGAAAACCTCTCAGCCCTGCCAGAGTCTGGCGGCGGTACCCGGCATCAGTGGCATTGGCAGAAGTAGTGCTGAACCACCCACCCCGCCCTCCTCCCCTGGTCCACCTTCGCGCCCCCTAGCTGTAGCCTAGGGCGTAATGTAAACCTTTCCCACCACCAGCATCCTCCAGCCGTGCAGATATACCCCAACCCAAGTATTATAACTCAGCCACATCTCAACATGTCCTCCAGACCCTAACCCGACTGGCGCTTAAGCCTCAACGTCTTGTTATTTTCTTTTAGGTTTATTATTGGGGTAGGGGGTAAAGTTGTGGGTGTACATATATGTGGTACCGTGGTCAGAGTATGGTGGTGGGTGGGTGCGTGAAATAAGACGTTGGCAGGTCCAGCAGACCCTGGAGGAGACATTCCTCCAGGGCATGAAGCCCTACACCTCCAGCGCTGCAGCCTGCCTGCGGCACTATGCTGTGGAATGACCTGCAGAGGTTCATTTGACCTGCGCAGCAGAGCAGTCTGTGGAGATATTATAATATTACACTCTATACCTTGAACCTCAGCGCCCCCTACCTCCACATCCAAGAACTGAATCTCTACCCCCCCCCCTGCTCACACCCTCCCCATCCTCTCACCTCCATCTCCCCTCCCCACCACCCTACATCTTCACGCTGGCCCCCTCCCACCCCCACAACCCCCTCCCACCCCCAGACTGACCACCACGACGCCAGCCAATCTCAGTGTCGCCCCCTAGTGAGAGAATTGGGCCCCAAAATTCGACCTTTCGTGACTGCAAGGTCACAGCGTCTTGCGACGTCTTCAATTTGTCTTGTTTTATAGTAAAATAAAAAGAGTGAGTGGACTGCGCTGAAACCTGTCCAATTGAATAAAAATGGGATCATATTTGTTATATGATAGCAACTGCGTGGGATGTTATTTTCTTGACTAGGTACATTCCCGGATACATCCCATCAATTCTATGACCTCTCGTGAAATTCAAACCTTTTCAGTACAAACTGTATGCATTTAAGAGATATCTATGCAATAACCCATTTTTCCGAACACTGTCTAAAATATTCTGATATCTAAGTAAAGGCTTATTTCGGTCCTCCAGTGCACCTAGATCTAGTTTTGTAGTAAGCTTCCATTTTCCAACATCCAGCTCCAGTAGAGAATAAAAGACCCCCCCCCCCCAAATTAATTTTTATGTGGTAAGGGAACGTTCAAAAATGACGGCACACATTTTGAGATCTTTTGTAAAATAACCCCTGCCCCATATCACTATTTCGGGAAAATCGGTGTGATTTGGGTGGGTTACACTCAGAAGAATGTGGGCGAATGTGGTTCAACAATCAGTCTCTTTTTCTTTATTCAACCCTTTAAGGGCCGTAGCGATTTAATATACTTTAGCGTCATGATGCATGGATACATTGCTAGCCAGTAACTGACGACAAAGGGAATGATTTATTACCATTAATGCACGATGCGGCCCTTAAAGGGATAAAGCCGGGGGATAAGGGAGATGCTGTGGCCCATGTTGTGAGTATCTCTGGGGGTCACGTGTCACCCAGCTGGCCACCTGCTGGATCCGCTCCTGGGATTTGCTGGTGTACATGTACCCCGGTAGGCATACCAGGTGTATATAGTATTCTGGAGTTATACCCAGTGGGTCCGCCATTTTAGATTTCGCTGGTTGTAAACCAACTGATAAGACATTAGTGGCGCCAACGGATCCAGGGGGTGGCCTGGGGGGCACATCCCCCCTAGACCCCTTGAAAATTAGCCTTGGTATGACTCTTAACTATAGAAAATGTTGTACAGGACCCTGACTGTGCCCCCCCCCCCCCCCCCCCGACTAAATTTTCTTGGCTCTGCCCCCCTAGACCACCCCTTCTGGATCCGCCCCTGGACATGTCACTAAGGGGACAAACATGGGACAGGCTTGTAACAGCCTTATCAGCTCCTATCAGTGCTTGTCACCCGTAACCAGCGCACCTCCCTCCTGACCCCTATCTCGTTCGTCGCATGTGCAATAGTATCTGAAAGGCTCTCATGATGTGGTAAGGCATGGCCACTAGCGCAATACATCAATGAAATAATTTCCTCCCCTCACTGTATACTTCTTAGTTCTTAGTCAATTAACGATCACAAATAGAATCACCAGCTAGGGGGTGCGGGATGGGAGGGAAGGGGGGGGGGGGGGTCTTTGGGCTTAGTAAAGAAACATAACCGGGCCTTACATTTCTATCATCTAATTCTCCCAAAAATAAATATCATAGGGGCTGGGGGTGGTCTTGAAAAAGATCCCAGAATAGGTGACATCATTTGTGAACGTTCCCTTATAGGGTCATATTATTGGTACCCATCATGATCACTGTTGTCCAAGCTTATCTCATCAGATCAAGTAATAAATGGACAGGCACACAATTTGTTTGAGTAGCCCCAGGATTGAACCCTCTTATACCCGGTAGGTATACTTTAATATGTTGTATCGTTCATGAACAATGTGAACCATGTATAACAGGTGACCAATAACATGTTCACGCATTCCAGATAATGATGTAGCGCTCATTTTTATAACACACTAAAGTGTAACTCTTTAAGATGAGGAAATGTAAATATTTGCATCTGCTTGTCATACAAGAGACATATTATTATAATGAGAAAGTATATCTCAATCGATCTCAATGGAAGATCCAAGATTTTAAAGGGGTGGCGCTTAGTATTTCTTTAGCATCTTCTGCATGGGCAACATTTTACGTTTTTCAATTTACAACGTAGATATAGAAGATGCCTCGCCCCCTCCAAATCCGCCGCTTAATATGGCCATTCCAGAGGTTAATCAATAGGCCATATCAGATACCTAACTGTCTACATAAAATGGTCATAAACTTAGAATAGACATATCCAGTCACATCCAACGTGTTAATAATATTATGTACATATACTACAAACCAACCCACATCTATCCCCAGGAACCATACAGACTGCGCTTCCCACTATCATGGGGACTATTTGAGATCAATACAGCTGTCTATACCTGAGATGCTGCTATAGAGAAGCCTCCCATCCATCTCCGCTCCGTCCGACATGCACACTCGTACACAAACATGCAGTGGGAAGAATGCCACGTGTGAGCAGACGACAATCAATATCCCATCCCTCGTTTCCCGCCAAGATCCTCAGACGCTGCCACACGAGCTCAAGACGGAGGGAGTCGCGCGGGCGGCGGTGGCGGTGGCGGCATCTCACAACGCTTGATGCGCCCCCTGTGTCAATTCCGTGTACTACAGTCGTCCCGAAGCGGACGCTCGCCACAGCCAGATGGCAGCCATTTTGAAATTTCTCTCCCCTCGTAGAAAAGTCACAAACTTTCGGTCTTTAATCTTCAGGGGTACAATACTGGGATGTATGTTTATTTTTGCTATGATGTAGATGTGTTGTTACATCCTATGTTGAGTGGAAATAAGGCCAATTATTAAAAACAAAGGAATTTTCGTTTGGTCTCTGACTGGATTTCCCAACATGTCTGGCCAACTTCAATCACATACTAGCTTGTGAGTACATGTATGTTATGATATGATATATTCAGTTTTGATGTATTTCTATTGTTTGTAAAACAACATCATCACTATATGCACACTAATGAAAAATGTTATTAAATAGATGATAAAAGGAGGATCTATAGCTAATGATAAACAATGCTGGTTTTTGTTTGTGTTGTTTTTCCCCTATCTAATTAAGCATCTAGATAATAATTCTGTTGACGCTTGACATTAACAGCATCTATACATTTAATTCCTTCCCAATGCTCTTGATATTTAATGGTAACTGGACTTATTAATGATCATAACACTCTGCTTCCCAAACGTCGATCTTTCATGTATTTTCGTATTGCATGGCAATAACCGTCCGTAATATTAGCCCGCAATTGTTGTTTTTTCCCCCATTTTTTTCTATTCTAATATTTTCACATTAAATATCCTTATGAATAAATACGAATGGATTATTATTATGCCCTATTAAATCTAGGTTGATTTATATCTTTCTAGTTTAAAAGTAATCTGAATCACCTACAGTTAGGCAGAGTTCAAGAATTACAACTGCGTCACTCCAAAGGAGTATGAAGTAAAATAAATATTGGGGTGGTGGCATGGCTCTCAGTTTGTTTTTTGGGAGTGGGGGTTTTATGATTTTATATATACTTTACAGAGATCTTCCATTTTTTTCTATACGCCAGTCAGAGTGTAGGCTCCTACTGCACTCAAAGAAAAAAGTGAATAAAACATGTATTGCCAAACTATTAATATCCATTGAAATGGGCTATATGTGGAAGTTACGCTCATAGCTCATAGATCAACCCAAGACCATGCTAATAGGAAATAATTATGTGAAAAATATATCACCTACTACTCTCCCTTTATGATACTTAGAGAACCCCCATTACACCTCAAATAAACCCATCATGATCTTCCACTTGTTGACCACCACCACCTATAACTTCTATACATGGCATATATGGCAGCAGTTTCACACCAAATATCCATAAAGAAGAAATAAATGCAAATAAAACGGGTATAAAGTTAACAGGTATGCAGTAAACATGGGCCACTGTGGGGTTGGGGGTATGTGGTGATTATCTATGGTCGAGTACATAGCATGGGCCCACCTTTGCATTTGGCTCACCTGTATAGTTTTGGCTCAGGTAATGATTATTTATGGTACCTGCATGCAGGCCAAAAATTAGACCTCCTCAACCCCCCAACTCTGTATAATATATGGCAGTGGCTTTGGTTGGCCTGCGTTGCCCTTGTGGGTACACGATATGTCAGTTTGGCAGGGCTGTGTGGAGGGAGAGTGTGTAGCTATACGTTCATATAAAGACACAAAGACGTGTATTTTCAGACACGACAAAGGGCAATGTAAAATATGTACATTAAATATGCTACTTTAAAAAAAAAATCATAACATGGTCTTGACCTTAAGTAGGATATTTCAAAATGTAATATATTTTCAATTGTAGGTATGCTGAAGTATAATTATAGAAGATACAGTTCTCATTTTTACGCAGCTATTATGGATTTAAGAGAATAAGAGTAGATCTACAGGTAAGATGGTAGACTTCATACACCATAGATAATCTTGGTGATTCTACCTCAGAATCTTTAAAATGTTCCTTCTACTTTCCCACACATGATTTATTTGGTTGAAATAGTTCTTGATGTCCAATAATCATGTAAATGTACATATCAATAGCGAACCATATCAGCTAACGATACTATCAAGATAAGACTACTATTTAATGCAAATTAATTCTAAATGAAAATGTATACACTTTAGAATATAAAAAGTTACTGAGTGAAAGTCTAGATGACCCGTCCGGACTCTGCCGTGCGGCCAGGAGGCATCTTGACGGTGCCTCCAGGGGCGGCGCCGGCCGTGGAGGAGGCGGCCCGGCCTCCGCTGTACGGGGCCCATATACCACATGCTACTGGAGGAGTTCCCCTTGTCTGCCACTCCAGCCGGGGCTGTGCTTGCAGACCTCCATTGTACTCCAGGGTATCGTATTTGTCCCCTTTCCCCACCCATAAATTTTCCCTTTGTCGATCACAGTATCTTTTGTTGATCATAGTATTTTTGGTTATCATTTTTGAGTTCATTTTATCCAATATGTTCGTTGCAAGACAGTGACACTTTTGGAAACAGCATTTTCGGTCTATTTAGGTCATTTATAAAATGATATTTAAATCTACATATTCTATGCATTCACTTGTACGCACGATGTTACTGTAATCCGTGAAGAGAATGTCGAATTTCTTCAACTTAATTTCCCGGAAACTATTCAAAATTCTGATAACATTTAGAAGGGTAAAATATGCAAAATAAGCACTGCACGAGTCAAAGAAATACTCCAAAGCTAATACAAATCATTGGAACTATCAGCTGCCAAAAAAAGCGGGTGCTACATGAACTTTTAGTCGTTCACAGTAGGGTCTATATTATGGTATATAGAGGTCCTCCGTGTTCATATCTATAGTAATATGGCAATGCTGCTATTAAATGGTTAAAGTTGCGCTGGATAGTAAGGGTTGTATTGGTGATAGTGCGTACAACTCCCAGGGGCATCCATACCAGGATTAATCCACAGTTTGGACCAAATATCATAAATCACCAGTCGCCTTTCAACACCCCTGCCTCATGGAGGAGCAATATAATGCATTAAATCCCGGCCAAATATTAAATTTATAACTTTCCCGGCGCGTCCGAACTTGTTTGCCAAGATGGCCGCAAAGTGCGGACGATTGCGGGCGCTATTTGTTCGGTCTTAATAAGCAATATTTTATGCTGCGCTAAATGAATCATTATGGGCTTGACTGATTATGGAGACATGGGTTATATAAGCGCCGACCCGAGGCTCTGTCAATTTACACAGAATACCACACAAATGCCGTCTGCTCCACACACACACACACCAAGCGGATCCTTTGGGGCCTCTATAATAATACCGTACCGTCGCGTTTAAGCGCCGGGTATTGAATAAGCGCCGGTCTTGTATAAGCGCCGGGGGTATGAGGGTCTTGAAATTACTCTTAAGCACTAAAACTGGATCTTGAATAAGCGCCTGTCTTGTATAAGAGCCGGGGGTAAAGACCCCTCCAAAGTTATAAGCGCCGGGGCGCTTAAACACGACGGTACGGTAGTTACAGTTGGGAACATTGACTGGGAGATCCGCTTGGAGAGTGGTTCTGTCCTCTGAAATGTCGTCTGCCTGACCGTGAGAGCTATTAGCAATATCCGGGCCCTTTGTTTCTGACGCAACAGTCCCATTATAATTACCATAAAAATGGCGGACCCATGGACTAGCCTCAGTGGCACAGATGCATGAATATTTCAGAGAGGGACCCTGTTCAGCAAATAAGAAGTTGGGCCATTCATGTCACCTTAGCCAGGGGTTGTTAGCACTAGCCTCTGATTGGGGGAGGGGAAATTCTCCATGCAGCTTTTGTTGCAGTTTCCAATAACCCAGAAAGTGTCAGGATTATTATTTATGCAAAACTAATACTGGAACACGAACAAAGGAACTTGTTATCAGACTTTTCCTGGGGACGACATGCGATTGTGAAACATAATTCATTTATTACCCCAAAGATGGCAGTCGCCTTGCAAGTGCCTGATTTGGGACGCAATTTTCTTTTTTTTAACTAACCCAAAAGTACCAAGTTAAAGTTTGATTCAGACTTTATCACGCATATGCAACACCTATTACTAATGCCACCCTGGAAGAAAACATTTTGAGAAATTGCAAAGAGTTTCAACAGACATGTACTTTTGGTTGGATTTGATTTTAATGTTTTATAATAATCAATAGTTATCTGGCCTTGATAGCATGAGGCATGAAAGGGCCAGAGGGGTCCCTTATATCTTATTTTCAATTTATCCCCAATGGAATCAATAAGCCGGAACAATCTTGACGTCATCATGATTGATTTGATTTTTTTAAATTGATTTAGTTTTGTCTGTTAATTATGACATGATATGCTTTCCCTATTAGTAATATAGAGCAGAATGAAACTTACTTGTTTCGAGCGCATAAGTTATATTTCATGACTGTCATTATTATGCATTAGATATAGCAAAGTTTATATATTGTATTTACCCCTCGTTTAACATTCTTGCTATCTGTAGCTATAGTTCAAACATAAATTCATACTATAATAAAGGCCTAGACCCGGGGCCTAGACTCATTCAAAAGAAACATTGCTAAGTAGAAACTATAGAGATCACTGGAATGCTTTGCCAACATATAGACTTGCATGGAACACTTTCAGCAACAAACTCTCAAAAGCCAAACTTGACAGAATCTGCTTATGCTTAAAACCCCTTCAAAACTGGATTTCTTGTAACTCAATGTAATTTTGTGTAATATATTGGCTTATCGAGTGGAAGGGGTTAAAGCACACTTGAACAAAAAATAAAATAAGTTTTAAACCATCCCTACCTCCCATAAGTACACTTTCTTAATATGTACAATAATTATTTATCCAGAGATTTTTGAACAATTAATTTTCAATCTCTTTCTAAAGCTATACGTCCTCTGTTGTATTGGGTCATGAATAAGTGCTGTTTGGGTGAGTTATCTAACGCATTGTGTACAATGTATGATAGTCAGATTAAAAGTAATGTGTTTCTTACCCATTTCCATACATTTTTGTTTTCTCTCAACATTGGGAGGTTAACTGAAATACAAAAGTAGAAAATATCGATCTTTTCAGTGAGGGATAGCCCTTGGATCTAAATTTAGTAAGGTGTTAGTAGAATTGAGACAATATTATGAATAAGAGTATTTATTTATACTAAAATATCCAGGTTTTATTCTTCTTGCTATTTTTCCACCACCACATCCGTATTGTGACCCATGGCAATTTAGATGTCTGAGTATTATGGCTAGTAGGCACTAGACACATGGAGGAAATAGGTGACCCCCTTTTCCCCTGTTGTGACATCACAGGACACGAGGAGGGAGTGTGTGTATAGGACAAGAGGCCTGCTACTGATCTGCCCAGGCTCAGTATTGACTTACATAAACAGGGGGCATTGGGTGCACTCTATCCTACTCCCCATCACCAGGGAATGATATATTATAGGAAACTATAGCAGCATTTGTATGGGTGAATGTTTCAGAGGGGAGAGATCTGTCGTCGTAAATAGAACATTTAAAGGTGTCTGCTTTTACTTTTTCTTTTCTTTCTTTTTCAAATGTTGATCTATCTATATTCTAGAGGATTTCTTTTTTACAATTTACTCTTTTCTGTCTGCATACCAATGTGCCCCTTTCGTTTTGACTCTTCTGTTCACGCGGTATTTGTTTACTTTGGTGCATTAATATTTTTTCTTGTTATCTGATTTGTTCAGCAAAACTTTCCCATCAATTTCATCGGATACAGAGAGTAGGCGAAACTTTCAAATACCTAAGCTGACAATGTCCATGAAGCATAGCCTACACGTAATTCAAGCAATAAGAAAATCCGTTGAAGAAACCTTGCGAAAACGCAGCTCTACAATCATTTCAGCTTAGGCGTTTGAAAGTTTTCCTTACTCTCTGTATCCAATCAGACTGGATGGAAAAGGTCTCACTCCAACATTAGAGCACTGAAGAGTGTACCGTTTACCTGATAGATCCATGTAAATCCCCATGAAATATGAGAATTGAATTCCAATGGTAACTTGAAAGGCCAGTCAGATGTTTTGCATCGTATAGAAGGTTGTTAATGCAAAATATTGCTGTTAAATAGTTGATACTCATTAGATATTCTTTAATATCTGCGGGTTGCATAACATATTATCATGATAGTCGTTTTGAATTTTGAATTAGCTCACTTCATATCACATTTGAGGATGTTTTGCAAGGCTTTTTAACTTCTTTAAGTAACTTTTGATGGAGAGTCCATAGCCAGTACAACCTTCTCATTGGAAAACTATATAGCTTGCAACGTTTAGCTATAAGGAGTGATGAAGATCACAAATAGATCAATGAACTTATTGAGATCTGTAAAGTAACTTTTACTATAGGCTCAGACATTCAACTAGTGAAAATTGGCCTGAGATATACACACAGCACACAAAGTGTCATCAATACCATTTCCCTTTGATGCTGAATTATCTAAGCAACTTATAGAACTGACTGTGAAGAAGATGTAATCTCATTATTAAAACTTTATCACACATCTTTGAATCATGTTGCACAATGCAGTTGCACCAAACGCGAAAGCGGATGTTATCCAGCACTGTACATGGGGAGATGCTCACTCCAATATTAGAGCACCCTAAACAAACACAGGCTGAAACCGCGTCAAAAAAGGCCATAAAATGTCATATTTACCTGCAGTAAAAGGTGTGTTAAATTGCTGGTTGTGGCTTGTCCATGGATGTGTGCGGCACCTGGAGGGTTATCGACCACAGCCGGGCAGGCATGGCATCCCTCCCGGGGCTAGCATGGAGGGGGACTGCTATCAGAGAGTGAGGACCACCTTCATGTATGCTAAACAGCCTCCTCCAGGGTTGGGCTTATGGGGAGCACCATTCAGGTGTTAACTACCCAGGGTTAAGGGTATTGGTAGACCTTGACTACTAAGTGTTATGCTGTTTCAGGTTTGGGTTCCTTTAGGCATGGGGATGGGGAGGTGTCAAGGCTGTAGCTATTGCTACTGGTCAGACCAAAGTGTTAGGGGGAGGTAAATGTTGGGAATGTGGTGAGAACTGTAGCATGCTACCTCCCTTTATGCAGATGGGATGTTCCAGCCAACCAACATGGGTGCCTCCCCCCTTCCTCCACCTCTTCATACACCCCACCCTGCACACACTCTACTCCCTCCCTTCCCTCCCACCTTCCTCTCACCTGTGTGTGACAGGTGACCCATACCTACCTGGTGGCTAATGAGTTTATGGCTCCACAGAGAAGGGACAGGAGCCAGCCATGCCCCTAAGCGATCGAGGTGTGCATGGCCTTATTGGCTGATGCTCAGCTAAACATGGAGGACATATAAGACTTAGCCCTACATGCCTTCAGGCCTAGTATTATATGGACAAGGGTGGAGGGTATTCCATCTTGGACCACATCTAGTACATCATTCTTATAGCGTTGCATGCCACTTACTGTTCCAACCCCAGTTATGATACCTATATGAAAAAGTATACAGTCATGGTCTGGAAGAGCTCATTATCTAAGTCTGCCTCCAGGGAACCATGCCAACTTTCATGTCATCAGTATACAGAAAAAAGGGTGTGGGACCAGCTATATACATAATAGTGCATAATCATAAATGTGGGGAAAAAAGCTGTCATAAACCTTGGCTATAGGATGTGAATACTTTATATTAAATTGCGCTTCATAAAATTCATTCAGAGTTCCCTTTGAGAGAAAAAACAATCTGTTCATATATTAACAAGAACCATGTACCATCTAGCCATTTAAAACAGATACATACTGTTTTTCAATCTGATTTTAGATTTAGAAGGTTTATCGTCCTATATAAAATGTATCCACCACTGTGTCAAGATAGATCTTAATCACAGTAATTTGACTTCCATGTGATGTGCACAATCCATGCAGTTCATCGTAGTATGAGCCCCCTCCATCCCAGAATGTGGGGGGGGGGGGGGGGCTGAATACGTTTGGGCCCCTTTAAAGTTTGCCAAGACCCTATAATACAATCATTATGATACAATACACCAATTTCCCAAACTTACCTCTCACAAACAGGAAAAACTGGGGGCAGAGAGACGTGGGCCCCAAATCAGAACTACCCGGGTAAAGGGAGCTCAAACAACACTTTTATTTACAATTCCAATATAAGCCTTATATGCGGCATCAAGCATAAAAGCTGATGCTTAAGGCTGTTTGGGGTAGGCCCCCCTAGGCCTCTCTCAATGAAGATTTGCTTCCTACGCCTCTGATAACATATTATTCTATTGGGGATGCTATATAACACAGTTATAGATGCTGCATGTATAGTATACAAGCATTGGTCCATAGCTGCAATACTAATTTTTGTATAACCCTGGCATGATGCCTCCGGGTTTGGTTTACATTTGTTGCCATATTGTACTAATGCAACACTATACCCCAGGGAATGCAGGTACATTGGGCCATGGTTGTGCCAATATAAGTATGAAGAATGGGCCAATACTGCCGTTTCCATATGGCCCATGTTTGCAGATGGTGATATTGATTTCATGTTGGCACAATGTGTTATTTGATGGTTAGAAATTAGATATCGGGGCAACATTGTAGTACATGTATATGTCGCCCCAACATGTGATTTTTTCATATAGGACCACTGCAATAATCACTAATATTGAACAATAGTATTATGAGCATTGTTTGTATCGTGATATTTATAGATATCATGGATTCCAGCTAAGTCATTGGGTGATCTATAAAGATAGCAATACCTAAATCCCAAAAGGGTTAGAAATCATATAAACTGTAATACTTTCATTTGGGCCACAGGTGAGGTGCCCTCACTGTACTTTGGACAAATTGTCTTTTGTTGTTTCAAGCAGTATATGGCACTTTTAGATATTGTATTTCATCCATGACTTTTCTCTGACCTTTTAATACGTAGAGCACACTGGATATCAACTTTGTAACCCAGACAGTATTGAATCCCCCTGGTGAAGGTCGCACAGCCAATATTGGTCCAATGTAGTTGTCGGTTCAATATAAAAAATTAAAATGATGGCCCTAAAATGTCCCAACACTGTGCCAACATGGGATCAATATCAGCATCTGCAAGCAAGGGCCAGCTCTGGGCCAGCGGTCAACTCAGCAATGGCCCATCAGACTTCCAATGTTGGACCAACATTGCATTTCAAACACTGTAAATAGTTACTGTTAGTTTACAGAACAATATACTGTAAATTTACAGAACATTTTGCTGTAGTCGGAAATACAGAACTATTTGCTGTATATTTACCGACTTCTGTGCTGTAAATCATATTTACAGTAATGTTGCTGTAAATTTACAGCACATGATCTGTAGATTTCTACCACATGGTGGCAGCACTATATCATTTTGTGTAACAATTCTTGTACACACTGTATTTCGGGGGTAAATAAAGCCCCCTGACTGTCAAAACATAGTAAAATAAGAATGTGTGAGAGAAACTTCAGCAAGATATTGTATAAAGTATTTCAACTTGCAGAAATGTGTAAAATAATGCAAATATCAGCAAAAGTATACAATAGATACCACATCTGTGGAAAAATTAAATCCTTAACTGTCTGAACTGTGTAGTGCTGGTATCACATACAGTTTAGCTGGATAAGTAGTAAAGCCATTACATTGTGTAATGATTGTTATCCATAATGCAACTGAAGTAATGCAGGAAGGTTCTCTCCATGCATATCAATTGACATCAATTGATAATAACAATAATTAATGATAAAAAAAACTCAACTTATGGCATTTACAGTACTTTCTGCTGTTAAATTACAGTATACAATATACTGTAAATTTACAGCAAAATGTGCTGGCAGTTTTGGTTCCAGTAGATTTTGCTGTAATTGAACAGAAGAACATACTGTAAAATTACAGCACATTTTTCTGTTTATATTACAGCAACTGAGTTGCTGTAAATTTACAGCAAAATGTGCTGGAACCAAAACTGCCAGCACATTTTGCTGTAAATTTACAGTGGTTACTTCTAACAGTGAATAAGTACTTGCCAAAGGGTGGGCCAACATAGTATATTGAATATATGTTGAGCCAATGTATGCATTATCAACAATGGGCCGTGGTCGGTATAAGGATTGCAATGGTGTCGACCATTGCTGACATTGGCCTGATGTTCCCTTGCTACCAGAGACCAAGTGATGTACCATTGCTGCATTGGTGCATCATGTCGAACCTGCAAGGTCGGCATGATGCATGGATGCAGCACCTGCAAGTTACTCAACTGTGCTGCATCTATGCATCAAACTGACAAATGGACACAGTTCATTAAAACACTATGCTGGCCATGAAGGGTTGAGAGATAATGATATAATATTGGCCTACACTGGAAGATGAATCAATATTTCAGTCCTCATTCCAGGGTATACAATTTAGATCCAATCTATAGGATCAATATTGCCTTTCCAACTCGCAAACGGATGGTATAATTATATGTTCACTTCATCATGACTTAAATGCACTAGATGCTACATAACTACCGAGTGTATACACTAGCAGATATGAAAATGTTCAAAATTGTTCCTTATATCACAACAGATTCCTATCTTATCTAGGTATAAGTAGGGGTAAGTCTCGAAGGCTTGTGTTGGAGCATGCAGGGTGGTGGTTACTTTTAAATGTCGAAGCATATCATGCACCTCCTAGGAATATTGATTAAGCAGTAGGGTTTTGATTTTGTACTCACATGGGTTCTTATCAGGGAAGTAGGATTTAAGTGGTAAATATAATGTGGCCTTCTGAGGAATGCTTAAATCCCAAATTTCATGTTTGATATTTACATGTTATAGTCAAGAGTAAAGTTCATGTAAATGCTTCATGGAGGTTGTAACTACTTCTCAAAAGAATCAATGGCATCTTCACCAAACTCTATCAATTTCTAATGCAATTAGCGATTGCTATACCACGGAGGCAATCAGAGAAAGTGGTCAAATGGAATTAAAGTTTCATATTCTCATTTTCTTAAAATGATTTGACTGTTGTAGACGAGTTTAGGGTATACATCTACTCCACTGTTAAAAAAAGTTCTACCATTGTTTAAAGTTCTAGACCCTGATAAGCCCACTATTCAGTTTTTTCAATTCAATAGGACGTCAGATCACCAGTAACTAACAGAAAGTAGTGCACCCGGCCTCTTTCTTTGTTATCAAGATCAAGTTCATTAAGCAATAATAACAATCCATAAAAGGCCCATCTCGCAATGGCTCCCATGACCCCTCTGCCAAATCAAGCTGGAAGGCCAACCATGGGTTTTGCCATTCTCTTTACTGCTTGTCGAATTAATCATTTACAAAGTCAGTGCCCAATAAAATACCTCTTTCCCCCTCTTTTCCTAGTCCCCGTGATGGCTTTTTTAGCATCGTCCATATTACATGGCCATAACCATGACCCCCAAATGGGCTTTACTACTCGAGTCTACTCAGCTTTTACGCCTGGCGGAGTGATCGTGTTGATCGAACGTGCTACCGACAGGCTCATTTGCCAGCAACAATCATTGGAGATGCATTTGAAAGGGGTTTTCCCTATTGCAGTGATGTTATTGTTCATTGGAGGTAATGTTTTGTGCCATATTTCTTTGTAGACCTGAAAAGGTATTGTGTTATGTGCACTGATCTGACTATAGATAATTGTGGGTTGTATAGAACTGCAAACAATGAAGGTATGAATCATTAGGGCACCTCCCCCATCCTGTCAGTATTGACTTTTTATCAACTTGGAAAAGGGGTTGGGAGGGGGTTCTGGATCCACCCAACCCTCACTTTCGACCGAAATGTACTTTTTTATTGGTCTAGACGATCAAAGTGTCCTTCCCCCTGCCCCCGCCACCCTATCTCACACCCACCTTTCCCATCACACCCTCCAAAACACCTCTCTGACTTTTCTGGATCACTAACAGATCGTAATGGACTCCACCAGCCCACATACTAGGCTCTGATTGGCTGCGGTGCTGGGCAACCTGGGCATGGTCTCTTCCCCTACTCCACCCATACCCCTCAGCCCCTCATCCTCACCCCCTCCCTCCCCCACCCTCCCCATCACCCATCCATTGTGAATGATTTACAGCCCCTGCCCTGCCACCTGTGGGCCCCGTGGACATGGAGGTGTGACAGCGCCCTCTGTGTGCAGCGTCTGGTCAAGATGGCCGACAGGTCAGGGGTCAAATTGTGATAATCAGTCCCTTTCCAGCTCTGCAAATTTTATGAGTCTTCCTACAAAGAGGTTTGCCCTCTGCATGCATGGTCCGTTGATTAACGGGTGGGTGTGGGTGGGAGGGCATGGGGTTGGCCATGGACTGAGCACGTGTGCACTGCAACTGGCCATCTTGCCTGCTGCATCTTGACTGTACACATACATTTTAGCATGAACTATACTAGATATGGGTAGATCATGTATACCAATAGCTTTAAAGTAACTACATGTAACTGGCAATTGTTCCTATAAGTATTTGATGTTCTTCTAATGTGAATTCATGCCGTTGCCGCTGGTCATACCTGCATCTAAGTGCATGGCGTTGGTATTATCCTGTATAAAGTTAATACAGAATGATAAGTATTTCATTTTCAATCTTGTCTCACAGTTGGTATTGGACTTTCAGTTGATGCTTCTGTTTACTCCCGGTGTTTACTATACACATGCAGAGAACAAAAGGTCACAGCTGGACTCTCCCTGTGTGAGGCATTGCCCTGTTTGGTAAGGACTGTCTCTACCCTCAAGGCAGCATCGGCTTGACTCTATGTCAATGATCATGTTTACCCCTCAAGAGTCAGGTGATAAAGAGTCTGCCAAGTTATTCTTAGGGAGTGCTCATTTTTTAACAACAGGGGGGGGGGGGCGGTGAGATTTCGCGCGGAGTCAATCTGAACCTTCTTTGGGAAGTACATGTTTGGAAAGACCAGGTGGAAAACCTAGCTAAACGTTCAATTATTAGCCAGCTATGAAATCCTCCACCACCAATAAGAGTCACCCACTAATATTGCACATGTTGGTTTCTGTATTTTGCGACATGCTAAACTTCTATTTTTATTCAGCCAAACATGATTATTGATGTATAAGTTTAGTTCATACATTCAAGGTATGAAATAATCACCAACATTGACTGGTGAGCACCTGGATATGGATAGAATGTGTCAAATTACGTTGGTCTTCCTAAGTTCAGACATACCTGGGAATTACCCAAGCAATGCTGGACTCTCGTGTCCTGGAAAGAAAGTCCAGCTGACTCTGTAATCCTACTCTTTTTAGGACATGTGTCTGAAAGCTAGTTCATGCAAACTAAGAGAGAAAAAACATATATATGTATATAAATGGCAAAATTCAGTCCAGATGCCTTATAATTATAAGCTAGCCTCAATTACCACTCTTCATATGCCAACTTTATATCATGCCAACATGTGTGAATTCCTGACACAGGGTAGTAAAAATGATAAAACTGGCCCGTTGCCTTGGTCATCAGCAATGATATCAAGATAGGGGACATTTGACATTTGGAAGAGTCAACGACGGCAGGTGTATAGATTGATTGGCGGTTTGATATAGAATATTAGTGTATTTGAACATGCATTATTTTCACACCTCTTAGGGTCTGTACCATGAAGACGAGTGGGAATAATGTTTCCTTTTTCTGTGCTTACTGTCTGATAGATCTATAGATATAATAGGTATGGTCGATCAAAGAAGCTCTTTTAGTAAATTGCATGTATTTATTCTAAAATAAAAGCTATAGATTTGGCTAGGATTTGTAATTTAACAATGGTAGGTGTCCTAGGGGTACGATATTTTGTATACTGCATATCATGTGAAGGTATTCTAAAGGCATTCGCAATGTTATGTTTAGAATAATAATAGAGTCCTCCATTTTCTTATTGCAAAAGTTACACGGTAAGTAGATTCTATACAGTACCATCTCCTTCCTATTACTCAACAGAACAATATGTACACGGGCACAGGGGCAGACCCAGGCATTTGAAAGGGGGTGGGGTCCACCAAACACCAAAGTACCGAAAAGCGTCGCAATGATTATCATTAGAAAATTATCATTTTTCCAAAAGGGGGGGGCTGGTTCTGCCCCTGTGGTAGAAATTAGCCTGCTTGTTGGGTTGTACCACAGGAAGTATGGAAAGTTGGTGCCAGGTGGGTGTAACTAGCCTCCATGGTGGAATACTGCTACTGGGCACAGTCCAACAAGGCACCCTGTGAATAAATCATAACCCCCACCCCTCTTTCAAACCTACCTCTATTAAAAGCCTCCAAACCACCTCCACCCTAACACCTAGCCTTCCATACATTCAGTCAGTGCCAACCAACTCCAACTCCCCTCAGGTAGACCAGCACCCCAATAACAGATCAATCTCTATGAGAACGTTCACAAATGATATCAGCTGGAAGGTGAGGGGTCTTTGGGTTTAGTGTCAGACGAAACTTGATCCAGGCCATACAATTCTGTAGGATAATCCTCCCAAAATAAGGATAGGGGTAGAAGGGGGAAGGTTGTTGGAAAAGGTTCCAAAACAAGTGACGTCATTTATGAATGTTCCCTAAAGGTGTGTGGCTATATAATGGGTGTAGACCTGGCATCCCACCTGACAACCCTATTTACTTGGCTCAAACAATTTGGACCATACCTGTATCGAAGTTCACTCTCCCATAGAGCAAAGAAAAGTGTGTTTCAGGTTACATGGTCTGAAAATCTAGGGTATAGGACGGTTGAATTACTTTCTTTTAAAAATTGAGTTTTTTAACTTAGACCTGAAAAGTACCCAGAAATTGACTTGAGAATGAGATTGTGACCTGGACTCGTGGACCACCAAATTGACTCTGAAATAACCCTAACATGGCTTAAAATGATAATTTCTTTTTCAAAATTGGATAGAAATGTCTATCATCGGCCCTGCTTTGCTAGTTAGGGTCGGGGAAGCTGAAACGCACCCTTTTTATTTTCGGCCCAGGCCTGCCAGAAATAGTGCTCCCCCTCGCACCAAAGACCACATTTATAATTTAGATGTCTGGTTTTGACTATAGACCTGTTTTCAGGTAGTTCTGATGGAGAGATAACCTTTACATTGATACTGAGCTTTAGGGTTTTGTGTTTGCTCTGTGAAACTCACTGTGGTATTTATGATGAGGCTTGTCTATTTAAATGTTGATGGCGCCATGGGTGAGATTGCCTTTGAGGTAGAACTATAGAACTGAATATTGAAACATGTTTCTAAACCATTCGAGGCCTGCATGCTACATACTATTTAAACTAATCCGTGGGTTCATTTGGAGACTGCAATGAAAATGCAATGAAACCACCCTATTGAATTGCAATAAACCCCCAATTTCACAGCTAAGCTCTAATGGGTTTGGATTGTTTACACATACCTATCCGTTAAAATGCAACTATTAATGAATTGTAATGACCACTGGGAGGCTTCTAGACATAATGCATAACATTGATCTACAACAGACTAATCTCTAACAACCATTCTCTAATATCCTTATATCTAATCAAAAATGACATTTCAAATGATACGAATTAACGATACCATACATTAGTTTGTACCAAAGTTGGTGAGATATTTCAAATTCTTCTTGTACAAGCTGCCCATTTTGGTCGCTGACGTTTCCCAATACCATATATGGTCATGAACCAGCCCCTCTCAGCAGCCAGGTGCTAATGAGGCAATCACGTGACCACGGTCCTGACACGCCATTGGCTAGCTGCCCTGCCACGCACCACCAACCAGGCCTCCCCTGCTACCACCAGTTGTGTTTTTATACACTTTCCCAGTATTGCTGAGAGATATGGAACGAAATTCCCACTATTCACAAATGAATGTGTCTCTAGATGAGATCTGTCACTGGGGCGTATTATGTCCTGGGTGGCTGATAAAATGGTGATGGGGTGGGATTTGAGAGAAGTCGACATTTCCCCTTTTGGATACGGTTGGCCTATTTACTATTTCATTGTGATGTAAATCAATTCCTCTGTCTGGCTCCTTTCAGGTGTATCTGTTTTTGGCTTTACCAGACTCGACCATTCCCACAGTAATGAAAAAGCGTGTCTGTTGTTTTACAATGCTTGAAATACCCCGTGGAGAGTTCTTAATTTGGAACGTTGACTTGAAGAATTATTTAATAGTGTAACTGGAAAAGTTTGAGCCCTTTGAATTAGTTCAGAATGCTTCAAAATGATCCAGGCTTTGCGTGATAGGTGCGAAATCTACACAGAAGCCTAGTAGTCTCTTATTGAAGCCTGCCTATGTCAAAAAAGGGACCCTAAGTGGGGAAATGCCATTGGAACGGTGCCAAATTATGGCCGGTAGTCGTGTAGACAGAGGGGACTGGGCGGAGCCTGCCTTAGTTGTTCTCAATCAATGCCTTTCTTCCGTTGCCACAGAGACAGGCAGGCAGGACTGCCAGTACCGATTGGCCACTGAGTGGCGTTGGCGTGCTGTGGTGTGTATGGTAGAAAAAGAGAGAGAGAGAGAGGAAGGGAGGGGGTTGGTGGTGGAGGGTGAGGGAGTGGGCCATACAGGCGCCGGAGGCAACTTTCCACTCCACAGAAAAAAGGAGCCAGGTTCCATGTAACCAGCTCCAATGCAGTGGTCGGCCATTTTGGTAATGAGCATTTGCCGTGACCAACTCCCACGCTGCTCTGTAGGCCTCCACAAGGCTGCCCAGACTCGAGCTGCTCTCTCTCTACCTCTCTCCAAATCAGAGGGACGCAGGGCCCTAATGAAGGCCCTGAGCTACTCCCATACCCAACCCCCCCTCCAAAACCCCCTCCTACTTGGATCAAAGCCCTGCCCAAAAGCGGATCCCTAGAAAACTCCATTAGGGGCGCCCCCACCGGCCGCTGTTCGAATTAGGAGCAGCTCGCTCCGGCAGATCCTGCTCTTGTTCTGCTCATTAGGCCCGCTAGGTGGTGCGGCGAGACTGCGCATGCGTCACGTGAGTGCACATCCTGTGTATAGATATTAAGGAGAATTATTCTAAAAGGTCCCCGGTGCGTGTCCGATTAATCCAGTAAGCCAGCCTCGGGGCTACCACTGATGGCAATCTATATAACATTGCGTGTTGGACGCAGGCAAGGAGGGAGACCCAAATGGAACTTCTGTGTCGCGGCCTGCACAAACTTTTTCGCCCAGGAAAAAAGTTATATCAGGAGGAGAAAAAAATTGATAAGGAAAGTTGCCACAGGGCTTCACATGCTGGCTTTAAATAAATGATACCCTTGGAGTTCACAAAATATGGGCTTTCTGCATCTGCCTGGACGCTATAGGGGTCAGGCTGGTGGTCCTGTGGGCGGCTCCATTACTTAAGCCTGTAACTGGCGAGACAAGCACTGATACAGCCATCACAATGGGGACAGGCTATTACATAATGCACCCTAAACATTCCGCAGTGAAGCCCAGGGAATTATCTCATTGGTTGATAATGCATCGAGCTAGACGCCTATATACAAATACTGAAGTGGTCAGGGTTTATTTTACCTTAAGTCTATTGGCGGTTTCATTTTTGCATAGAGCATTTCTCTTTGGTTTGCTAGACTATACAGATACAAGCATGTGGATGTCAACTGCAGACTGGTTGCATAACTATAACCAATAAGCAAGTGGACTTCTTTCATCAATCATTGGGCCTTTCTATGCATGGGCAATACTGAAATAAAGAACTAACTTAATTAAATTATTGTTCATTAGCTACAGCTTCATTGAAGCTAACCTGTCAGTGGCGGATACAGGATTTTGAGAAGGGGGTGCACGCTTTTGGGAAAATTAAACATGCGTAACTTTTGAGCCAAATTTTACATTTAAAAAAAACGAAAATTTTGTCCAAAAACAGGGGGACGCGCGCCCCATGCCCCCCCCCCCCCACTCCTAAATCCGCCACTGCCTGTATCTGTTCACGTTCCCTAACATATCAATCGTAAACGACGACCTGTCGTGTCCATATACCAATACAATGTATATCCATAGGGGCCCATTATTACCAGTATATTTATACAGGTGATGTCAGAAATATAGACACAGGGAATTCGTAAGTAGGTGGGCTTGAATCAAGTAGTTTCATCACACGAATTACACTGAAATATTCACTCCGAAATGTGCAGACCGAAAAATATGTACACCTCACAGAGAGACGTGGCAAGTGACATGTCTGCCAATATAAGATCATATACGTGACCTGTTTAAGAAAATGTTAACAAAACAAGTCTTTTCATTTTGTGGCAGGGAGATTGATTGAGATATTACTTCATGTGTCATCCTCTGAGAGTTACCTTGAGGCACTATTGGAGTTAAAGTGCTATTTTACACACCGAGAGAGGAAAATTGATTCCGTTAGACACCCCTTCCAGAGTCAGACATGTCGCCAAAACGTTCTTGGGCCTTGCCTGACTATAGATGGAGGGTACATGATAACTTGGCGACCTTCTAACAGAGTGTCAGACAATATTGGCAGTGTCCAGCCTTTCCCTACTCCCCTATATATCACTGAAAAACTCTGGACAGCTCTGGAGTCTGTAAGGTCGTCCTACAGGACGACCCTAGGGTCTTCTAAGTGAACAGCATAGAATCAACTAGCTTCAACTCGTCAAATTGACAACCTGCCAAGTTACCATCCCACAAGACGACCCTAGACTTGTCAAGGTCGTCAAACTAAGATAGTTGATGCAGGCCTAGATTAGCCACAGCTGGTGCTGGTCATTGCATAATGGTGGTAGGTCTAGGGTTTCAAATGTATGAGTTTGATCTGGTTCCAGATGACAAGATTATTTTATCAATTTGTTTAAATACATAACCACATATAGGGGTGATATTTAATACACTAGTGCCACCAAGGATTCACATAATGTATCACCAAGTCTTTACTGAGAATAGGCTACTCTCCAGCTATGGACTATAGGCTTGTGTGTGTATAATACCAATATAAGGTGCATGCACCTACTTGTGCCCTGGTGAAAGACACAAAAGAGGTGTCTTCCTTCTACACATGTGCTTTATTTTTTAAATGTTGTCAAAAGTATGCACACTTTACATTATCTTACTTTTTCCCTAGATACTTCACATAATCCTCCATATTAACATATATGTATTGTAATACTCAGTATCATATTAACATAGGAATTAATCAATTTGATCCCAAGGGTACATATTTGTGCTAGGTAATGGCCACCTGCAGGGAGAATGGTGAATTACTTCTAGACAAGTTTAGGGCTGGCATATGCCAGGTAGCTCTAGATGGGTCTTCTTACTGAAGAGTTTTGCTTGCCAGCCCCTCTCCTTGTCAAATTGACAAGGCAGTGCCAGGTTTGCCGACTCTGGATTTTTTCTGTGTATACCCCCAGCTCGCCCTAAAGTCCAGCCTTTCCGGGCCCCATTTCATATGGAACCAGGCAAGGCTAAACATTCCCACCAGACTCTAATCTTTCCTTACTCTCCCCTGTGACATGCCAGAACCTTTACGACTCCTCAACCTCTTTGCGACATTATAAGATATCTTGGTTGATCATGCAACTGTTATGAGGAGTTGATAGAATCAAAAGATGATATTTTAGAGCTGATCCTCTAATAATTATAAGTATCTGATAACCCTGCTATGAATGGGCTTGCAATTCAAGATCTACTATCTCTATGTTTGATATGTTTACTGTCTACCACAAAGTTTGTTGATGCTATCATGCAGATACATACTGTCAAAAGCTAATTTAACCAGATTAAATGTATGCAGTTGCTACTTCTTGAATTGTTTACACTTCTGTTGAGGCTTATCAAATTGATGGTGGACATGGACGATGATCAATATAGGACGTCCCATGATAACGGCATGTTTGACTGAAGGTTTTCTGCTATTCCATTACATTTTCCATATTTTGGGTATGCAATATGTTTGATGATGTATATTTATAGAAGTATTTCAAAGAGGGAAGGTACCAAACGAACATGACTGTATGACATTTAGAAGGTTCAGTATACAGTAAGGTAAGGAATGAAATAACTCCCGAAAATGTAATGGCTCTCCAGACATTGGCGCTTACACAGGCCAGGTGCCAGGGGTTCAACCCACCAATGGTAAATGCCAAAAACATGTCCTTGGCCACAGGCAGTCACGCACCAGTAACCTCTGCTCTGATTGGACGAGGTAATCACATGACATGGCTTTTTGATATAAAGATGCAAAGCCGTGTACTGCGCACTGCCCGCGGCTAGGGGTCTGCATGGTGGCCTGCATGGTATCGGGGCTAGGTCAGGGGTTTGATCAGGGTGTTCGGCTATGGTTGCCATGGCAATAGCGTGTTCCCATGGTAATGGACATCAGACCAGCTGCATGTATAGAATATTGATGTTGGGTTCCTGCAAAATGTGGGTTGGATCCATTTATGTTAATTTTCATAAAAGAGAAAAGGTGAAAGCTCTATTTGGGTCCCCTGGAGTGGGTTGATACCAACAAGTATAAGGTCTAAATGCACATTAACTGGAACTATAATATATAGTAGATAAGCGTGTTTAATGGCATCTATGGACGCCGATCGCTCTCTTTAATGTTACGAGGGCAACCTCCAAAGCTGTCCCAAAAGGGAACGTCCTAAGTATAATGATCATGGCTGCAGGGTAGGGTCTTAGCCTGAGGTATTAGATAGAATATCACAGGAGGAGGTGGAGGAGCAGAGTTATGAGTTCACAACCTGTGCTGTAGTATCTCCTGTACAGATATATATGTATATATACCTGATGGTTCTCCCTTTGTTATACAGGTATTGGTTGCATGCTATCACTATAGGTGTAGTATACGTATAATATGTACACAGGCATGGTATATGCAACTGACCAGCACATTGGTCATTCCCTCCATGCATGTATACCATTGTTGAACAACCTACTATAATCCCGACAAGAAACGCAAAACGGTCACCATGATTATCCCGGGGGAACCAACCTATTTTAGACAAAATTATTCCCTGGATGACCCTTTTACCAAAAAGATAAAGTCAATCCAGTTAGGTTACCTTTCGCTTTAAGGGGCATCAACACCCCTTTGAAAGTAGACTCTTTCGAATACTAGTATGAGAGTCAACGTTGGAAGAGTGGTTTAACTTATCCTATAGCAATGGGAACAGGGTTTGTGAATGGGAGTCTGTGCACTAGGCTTAGTATTCACATATGACACTTTCCCTCTACTGTGCTTGCACACCAAAACTGAGCCAAATCCACACAAACGCCAGAAATGCTATGAACACCCGGTGCTACCAACAGGCATGAAACTATATTTGATAATTCGTCACCTCAATGGGGCATGGTCTATTTTTTTTCAAACTTTGATAGGCCAAAAAAAAGGTGTGTTTCAGGCAACATGGTCCAAAACTTTAGGGTAGGTAGGTCGAATTTTTTTTTTTTTTTTTTAAATGTTGGAGGTACCTTGAATGAGTCGCGGACTGCCATATCGACCCGTGGGTCATCAAGACAACTCACCGATTCTTACTATAACTAGGAATATCATGAAATTATTGGACATTCTTGTTAATAAGCAATTTCATGAGGCTGGACAGCTAATTAGGCATGTAATCTGTTCTTCCTGACCAAAAAATTGCTAAAATTTCCGAAAAAAATTGAATATTTTGCAAAAAAAAAATAAAAATCTCCAAAATCGGAAAAAAATGCTAGGGTCGGCCCTTTTTTGAAACTAGGGTCGGGTTGCCTGAAACACACCTTTTATTTTTTTTTGGCCTTAGCAGAGGAAGATTGTAACTGCCTTGTCATGATCATGTGACCATAAATGCCATTTAATATGATTATTGTAAAGTGCCATCTGGCTGGATATGATCTAGGGATATGAAACCACTTTGTAAATAAAGATGAAATGCCATGCCTTTGATATTTCATGTATCAGAGCATTCTAAATACCACTATGTTTCTTGAAATGGAAATATCTAAAATAAAAAGAGATTTTCAGTTACGACCTTTCTCCAGATTATGCAGGCTGACTCTTCATAGCTTATGTAGAATAAACTAAGGTTCATATAAGACAGTGGACCGTGAATAACCCCTGGTCAACTGCTCCTCCTACTGGTCAGGGGCCAGTATTTCAGATTCTCAACTTTACCACAACTGCGCAGCTATCGATGGCTAAGTGTCCTATGTCAATTGTACCACAGAATCTCATGTGCATGGCTGTAATCATAGGTTAGAGTCCAAAGAGGCTAGGAATAGTAGTAATCAGCAAAGGTATAACCGTAAAACCTCGCGTATAAGCCGCGGCTAGTACGCGAATCAGATCGGCGGTGCGGCTTATAGGATCAGCCCAGGCTCAGGGTGCGGCTTATACGCGAGTTTATGCCACTATGGTACAGTACTAGAAGTCACCATAATCAGATCGGTGGTGCGGCTTATAGGATCGGCTCAAACTCGGGGTGCGGCTTATACGCGAGTTAGGCTTATACGCGAGGTTTTACGGAACTAACACTTAGCCCCTTCCTGGGTATTATTGGGTTGGAATGTAGGAGAGTTGTGGAAGGCCACCCACTAAGTATACATCCACACACATTGCGCTAGAATAGGGAAGAATGCCCTTACCCAGAGCCACCCAGGTTCCCCCCAGCGCCATCAATAGCTCAGGCATCACCACACATTGCACTAGGCGCAATTCCTATCAACCCAGGCTCACATAAATTCATCCATGCTTGGCACTAAGTTTGCTGGGAAACCCCTTGGTGAGTGACATTACCCTCGCACAGAACGATTGGTAATTATTAGATATGATTTTTAAACCATACCAAAGATAACCATGCTATCCATGTCCCTGGAGCTATGGACTATGGACTAAATAATAAAGATGATAGAACAATGTAGACATTATTGTGGCTCAGCTACTCTGTTTTTCTGTTTATGCATAATGTATCATTCCCTGGCAAGCTTGATACATTATAAAAGAGAAAACAGTACACTACTTTTGTATTTAACCTGTCAACTCTTTGTATCGGACTCATTTATAAATGGGGTATTAACAGCCTCGCCATGCTGGCTCTTATTATAATAAACCATTCATAAATGAGTCCAGGGGCTAGAACTGATGAGTCTGATAAAAAAGATGTTGTATTGGGGGCTAGCATGCTACTGTGTATAATACATGTATAATATACATATGTATGTGTGTGTTCTTGTTGTAGCTCATCGTCCATACTTTTGAATATTTTCAAGACCTTCTGGTAAGAATTAATGTCATTCGACGAAGCTTTTAAAACCTGTCAACAACAGTCTGAGAGGAACAAATGATGATACGAGTCCCTTGTGGTTCCCATCAGGGTGGTCTGTCCTCACAATCCACACATTATGGAGACAGCAATTGGTCTGAAAGAGGTCAGATTCCACTCAATTAATGCATTATCAATTCCAGTCTTCCATGGAATACCTTTTTGGGTCAGGGCGTCCAGGGATATAGCAATGAAGGCACGCTGGATTGAAATAATCTTTCATGAATGGCTATACCTTGAGGAAACTATACATTCGCGGGGATAGCAGTCATCTATTTCGGCAGTTCATTTTTACATGCACGCAAAGTTAAAAGGGCCATGCAAGGCTGACTTAAAAGGGCATCTCAGGATAGACATTTTATATATAATTATGCATCCATATTATGATGGGTCATGCTCATTAGCAATAGAGTGTGAATTGAATTACAGCGCAGTCTACGTGTATGCACCAGAAATATCATGTGCATGTATACCTGCTAAATTGGGTATGACTCTCTTTAGTGTGCAGACCTTCCGACTCTTGCAGGCACCTTCACCCTGGGATGTGCTGGGTTCTTTCTGGGGGTTAGCCCTCCAATATCACTTTCCCAGATCATGTTATGAATCTCACCTGTTTTTGGGAGTGAAGCAGACTCACACTGTTTGTCTCCTTTGGGGATGGCCCTATTGCACATGAAATCCTCTCTAAAGAGAGCACATAGAACTGGTCTAATAAGAGAGTCAGGCTAACTCCCCATGACCTTTGACTTGAATGAGGGTCCTCCTATAAGTTCAAGTGTATAGTTTAAAGATCTGAAGCAGGCTGTATTGCACATGGATGCATGATCACCTGTTTCAGCACCTAAGTATATTACTTCTCCCTCATATCTCACCCTCACGTTTATCACCGTATCTTTGACAAAGCACATGATATCTGACCTTTCAAAAACAGTTGAACATTTAACTCTGCAAAGAGGGACGAAGCAGCGGTGGCCAAATGTTGCTACCAATGTGTCAATGTATAATTACCATTGTAATAACATGCCACAGCTAATGCATCAAGCAAGATATATGGCTCCTCTCTCATTATCCAATTTTGAAAAGGCATTTTCAAAAAACTATTTTTTGGCATTTTGAGTTAATACTTTTAGGCCTAGGTAAGAGATACAACTGCGCCTATACATACCCTAGATCTTTCGACCATGTAACCTGAAACACACCTCTTTTTCAACTCATTCAGAGTGAAGCTTATCTTTTCATATACAAACACAAGGTACTTCTGCGTGTAGCCACCACTTGTCCTGATAAGGCCTATGTGTAATAACAATGTCCTCTGGTAGAGTTTATAACCTTTATGTTTGCATGTATAGACCTAAGTTTCCATCTGCTTCACAGTGTTGCCTGTCAGATAGGCCTTTTAAGATACAGAGCTATTTGGGAGTTCCGCCTGATAGCATTGAGTATTTTGTTATGTATATCAATATTTGACAGTTTTATGTCTTTATACATTGTATAGACATTAGTCAAATATAGAAGAATATTGTAAGAGTATTGTAAACCATTTCTGGTCCCAGCAAATAGATGTACGAACATTCTGTATGGCGTCATGCTTTATATGCGTTCTTTGTCTGAGGATTTGCTGTCCATGCGATATCTGCATGCATGTGACCCCACTAGCATGCCATTGTGCGTAAGGTATTTTGCGGGTTTCACTTTCATTCTATCCTTGTTACCAGTAAACTGACAGGACTGAATCAGTAATTGATACTTGCACAAAAGCACAACCTGCCATCAGTTCTGTCCACAAATTTAGGGGCGGATACAGACCATTGTCTTCAAATCCAAAAGAATATCTACACTAAAAAACTATAATTTCGGCCCAAAAGGGGGGAACGTACGTCGGGTCCGCCCCCTCCAAATTCCGACCTTTGCCCATTATAATTTTTAGAACATGAATTGTACTCTTATTCCCATGACCTATTCCCTTCCGATGTAAGATATCAAAATCCCATAACATATCTTACGTCTACTTACCTACTTATCTAGACCCACTGGCCCTGTAATATGTGGATTGAGTTATAGATGTTGATTGAGTTCACTTTCCATGAAAGACCCCCTCCCCCTCCTTCAACAACCACACCCCTACAGTTGTTAGAATGGTGTGGCCTATCTGTTAACGGGGCTTAGATATGGTGAACTACAACTGCAGATCCGACAGGAGGGAGAGTGGGAGTAGAGGAGGGAGGGGGGAGAGACCACTTTGTGTTGATCCCAGTCGAGCTTTTAAAGCCTGCCGCTTTATGGGCGATTTATGTCAGGCTGAGAGCTTATGGCGGGGTTCCCTCCATGGCCTGAAGACTTGGTGGTCTCTGCCTCCTCCATGCAGGCAGCTGTCACCCTGGAGAAGGAAGAGTCCTCCTCCTGGACCGTATACTGCATGGGTACGTGTATACACTAGAGAGATTGTAGTGGTAGAGATGGGGGATAGGTATGGGGAGAGTTGGGAAAGAATTATATTTGTTAACCCTTTTTTTTGTAAATTTGGGAATGCTCAGCCACTTCGCTCTCAGCAGAACACATTTGCAGATTTGTAAAACGTCTCCCTCTTTGCTAGTATTATGCAGTCCTTTGGTTTACTTAACCGAGTGGAGGATCCATGATTTGGAAGTAATGGTTGGACGCGCCCCCATTTCTTGCCCCCCCCCCTGCAGGATATGAGCCCAATGGGGCACCGCTAGCCCCCCCCCCCCCTCCCTTTACTGTATACATGATATCATACATGTCATTTTACAACTAGAACTTGGACCCATTATCTTTCAGGTTTGTTTTAAAGCTGTTCCAAAAAAGCCATACCCATTTACATACAATGTCATTGGCAAATAGAAAATTTCCTCCAAATCTCAATTGCAAGCCATGAACAGCCGAACATAATTAATGCTAAAACCTCACCGTCCAAAGCATCTGTCAAATATTGTCATTTCCCATCATGAGCTACTATATCATGATCCTCCCACTATTTAGGCCAAGCCGTGGAGGCACGCAGGGTGGGGCGCTCCGCTGGATACTATTAAACATGGCGCCATGGAACGGCGCCCATATCAATCCTTACCAACTGAGCCAACTTTGAGAATTTCAATTTGGCTTCATCTAAGCTCAGGGGAATATGCAGGGCCCATGACCCTGCCCATGCAGACACCAAGCTAGACTGATTATTAGGCCATAAATCTTGGAGCATCTGGTAGTTGTGGGGCATGCAGGCATGGATGTGCGTGTGGTAAGGGGTAGGAGTGGAGGGGGCGGTCAGGGTTTCATCCATGTTTCATAGGCATACCCCTTTGTATAGCTCTTTTTTTCCCTCTGACATTTTGACATTCGCCCACAGACACGAATAGAAGTTGTCTGTGCTAATGACCCTGACAGATTACAGGGGCGGATTTAGGGGGGGGGCGGACCCGGCGTGCGCCCCCCCCCCTATTTTTCTGTATATTTTAATTTGGCAATTTCCAATACCCCCAGTGCCTATTTCACGCCCCCCCCCCCTTTTCCAAAATCCTGGATCCGCCCCTGCAGAAAATAAAACTACCGGTATGGTCAGGGGCATTGGTGATAACTGCTTGATTAAAAAAAAGTGACCAGTGATGGTCCAGTGATTGACAATTTACTTTAAAAAACTGCTCCATTTCAGGAAATTAGATAGAGACTTTCTGCATTGGGTAGGTCTACCGTATACGTAAATATATTTATGTTATTGGGATTTTTCCATGTTATCCATATCTGCATGGGTATAGTTATTTGCCGAGAAAGGTATCCAAATGCATTTCTAATAGCATGGTTCTCTGAATGGATCTTCTATGATGATAAGATCTTGATGGACATACCTCTTTGTCGGTGAACCCAAGTGAGACATGATGCCCAAAGTGCCATGACTCCATCAAGACATAACCCTAATCATAAAACATCCCTGGAGGTGTGAGCCCATGTCCTCCAGTGGCCTAAGGAGCCCCAGACACATGCAGGAGGGGTTCATGGCCTTAATGGGTGCCATGCTCAGCTGACCAGACCACAACAGATGTGGAGATTGGGAGGTTCCTCTGTATGAATAGTTTACATCATGCCTGATTACAAGGGTTCTATTGGGGTTCTGAGGGGTGGCCCTTCAGTATCAGAGAGTGGGCAGTGCTATGGATATGGGTATTGAATGGGTGCTCGGGCATACCATAGTAATAAAGATGGCACACAATGTTGGCTGATACCATGAGTTTCCAAAGCCTTTAGGTTCTGTCTGCCAACGGGTATGTCTGATAGGGGTTTGTCCATGCCAACAGGGTGGCCAGGCAGAGAGTGGTCAAAGGCATATATGGAAGCATTGGTAAAAGATCACATGACTAATTATGTTCATAATTGCATGCACCAATAAGTATAGCTGGCAACACCAATATTCTATGTGGGTATTTTTTCAAGAATAATGATATATGACTCAAGTATATTATCTAATCAGCTCTATCAAAGTAAATTATGTTGGCCTACAGAATCATATATATGCGATAGAAGTCCTCCTTTAAATATGTTTAATCCGCATCTATCTACCACACTGTATTATAGAGAAAGTGTAAATGGGAAAATGTCACTTCTTTCAGATTTTGATTACATTTTGTCTAGGGTTTGTGAATGATTTATACTAGATAAAGTAATGTGCTAATCAATATAAAAAAGAATGGTATTGATCTGCAGGAAAATGGCTTGTATACAGCACTTTTGTAGCACTTTCCTTGTGAGGTGAATACCCTGCCAAATGGAGATGTGTTTTGTAGAGTGTCAACATCCTCTATTTACAGGGTAAACACCCAACAAAGGGTCCAGGAGAGCTGCTGTAAACCAGGGTTATAAACCTCCTACAATTCTCAGAATGATGCCTTTTGTACTATCAAGTAGACTGTAGGGGTGTATTATAGTTTATTTGTGCTATTTATAATTTTCATATCAGAATTATGTATTGGACAGACTAGGACATTATGATCATAATTGGGAAGGCAGCGGAATGTCTGAAAGGCAGAGTAAATCTGAGGCCTAGATTCCAAATGCTTCTAACATAACCTAGGTTGTAGAGATTTATTTGATTTAAAGACCATTTGGCCTATTAATCTTTTTTGTATTAATCCTGTCAGTAAACAGGATTAATAGACATGGCATGGTGTAGATCCATAAATCTAAAATCAAGTTGAAGGCTGAGAACTTTGATAAAATAAAGAAGGCAACCACTAGAGGCAATCTACTGCTAAACCATTTTGAATCATGAACGTGTGAACTTTTCAAAGAAGTACGTAACATTTAAAGAACCTGGACGGAAAGTATTATCGTCGCAATTGTACTAATTAATTGTTAACAGTTGATGAAAAAGTCAATAGACCTAACCTAATTCCCTGATATGATACCGCGCGCTACGCCAAGCAGCTATTACATTTTAGACAAACTGAATAGATAAGAGAAAAAAAAAATAATATGGAAGTGATGAGTTATGAAATGAAACCAAAAGTGACTATGATATACACAATAAATAAGCGAGCAGCGGGCTGATGTGTAGTAAGTTAAGAAATAGAAAATTGGTTATACCCTGTATGAGATTAATTGAATACAGGTCGGACTAACACTAACAGGTGGGCGTCGGGAGTTGTAATCATTTATACTAGAACACACACCGATAAATAGTGCGAAATAACTGAGCAATATTGATACATTTTTTGAAAAAAACATAAATATTACAAAATACTGATACACAGTGATCCATATAGAGGCCAATTCTGATGGGACAGTTAATGTGTCAGGTATCAGCAGTCAGGTAAACCCGTCTGCTACAACATAGTGCCACTCACCTGGTCGGCGTCCGTCCGCAGAACGCAGCCTCCGCCGGCGCGCGCCAAACACCAGAAATGTCGTCTGCTTGCTCTCAATTCATCAATGGCGGTCCGTCTGGACGGCAAAATGTCTGGACATGGTCAGTCTGGAGTGTCGCCGTCCTCCAGCACCTGTTGGGACATTGGGGACGCTGGAGGGATGTTTTCCTTTTGGTGTGGAGTGTGGGTGGCGGTAGTGGTGGTGTTGTGGTGGAGGGATGTGGCGCTGCTGGGGGTGGGTTGTGTTAGGTCGGGTTGGGTTTGTGAGATGGCTGTGTTCAGTGCTGCATGGTTGTTGGGAGCGGAGGGATACAGACGGCAGATCGTTATTCATCCAGCCAGTCATTTGTCCAGTCTGTCACTCACACACTCCCCTATTACAGACACTCTCAGAGAGAGGGATAGTGAGAGAGAGGTTATCCCTAAGTTTCTGGTATTCCTCGCTGTAACATGTCCTTTTCCTCCTTTGGAGAGATTCTTTTTGTAGAAACTACACTTCATAATCCTGACCTGAGGAAAACTCTAGCCTCAGTCCTGAAGAGGTCAACTCAGGCCGGGTCAAACTGAGTAGAGTCCGTCCCCATTTGAGGTGGGCGCTGTTGAGTCTGCAGTTTTATAACGGACTCAATGGTTTTGACCAACATCAGAGCAGTATAATTTTAGTGGGGTCCCTTTGTAGCCTCCGCCCATACAAATATGTGACAAAAATCAGCCGGCGATAAGAGAAACACTTGCCCGGTCGGAGCGTCCCTCCCCCATGTAGGTCTCACTACCATAAATCATCACCTCACAACCACAGCCATGGGGAGTGATCCATTTGTTTGCACTGAAAGACCTCAAGACACACAAAAACAAAAACAAAAAGTGGAAAATTAAACGGTGGAAAATAGGCTGGTAATATTTGTGGAACGTAAATAATGTGAGAATAAGATTACAGGCCTACACATTTCTAAGTTCTGCAAATTTGTTAAATAACCAGGAAACTAATGTATGGGGAAATTGAATATTGGTATAATTTTCACCAATCAGATCGAGTTTAACAGTGCCGGATACATGATTTCGAAAAGCGGAGGGGGCACGCAATTCTACCTTCCCAACTTTTGAGCTAAATCTTACATTTAAAAAAAAGTAAATTTTGTCCCATAATAGGGGGCGCGCCCCTGTAAATTCGCAACTGTTTAAGATGTTGTATTTCACTATTATTACTTCATACTTATACACATAATTTACACAAAAGTGACCATATACCCTACTTCTTAAAACATTCCCCTCCATCTGTATACACATGTACAGGACAGGATATGGCACTTTGAAGGGACTTGCCACATGGCCTAGGCTGCTTGGTCCCAGGCCGCTCATTGCGCCGCCAGCACACACAACCCACAACACATTTGCAACATTTTCCTCTACCCTTTTTTCCCCTATGCCCTTTTGATCCGCTATTTCTGATCTGTCTGCTGGCCAGGCGCAGGGTGAGAGTGAGAATGTAAATGAGTAAACAGGGTGGAAGGTAAGGGAGGCAGATGTTTGGTGGGGAGGTAGGACAGGTCTGAGGGTGCCGGGCACAACACAGGACTGACACGTTGCAGGGCGATCATCAACATGGAACCAGAACTTGGCAGCACAAGATGTTTACATCCTGTGAATATTTCCTGGCAATATAATTCTGTCCATTTTCAATCTGGTATCCTTTGCTGGGGTACATCTGTGAAGTTGATCCTTATTTTGAATTATTTCCCTTCTGTATATTTAATAGCGTCATGTTTAGAATTATAGTCATATATATAAAAGCTAATTTATTAAAGAATCACAAACTATTACTTTATTATATTGTAGCAAAGTAGAAAGGTGCAAATTCATGTTATACCATGATTTGCAAATATGTGTGAATGTACATGTAGTATCATAGTCACAGCGATACCAAACGGTTTCAATAAAGTGTCGATAATACCGCAATAAACCTGACACGGCTGTTCGACCCGTGAGAATTTATTGATATTCTATGGTGCAACTAATAGAATAAAAATCACATTTGTGGCACAATAATTATATAATATAGAGGTTAACTAAAGTGCCTTGTTTTGTTTCTGGTATCTTCTTGTAATTGTAGTGTACTCCTCTGGGAATGTTTGTCATTTCTATATTGACTGGGTCAGTTTATTGGGTTGATTTACTGACTTGTCATACCATAGAATTAAGGTTACTATTTATAGTTTCATGGTCGTAACTAATATTATAGACTGAAGTAAAAATAGGCTTTATGGATTGCTAGGTTGATTTATTGACTTGTCATTCCTTAGAATTAAGGTTTCTATTTATAGAATCATGGTTGTATGGTTATAACTGAATTAAAAAGAAAAATGACTTATCGCATGGAAAGTTAAATTTCAAGAAAACCCTAGATAGATATAGTTTTTGTATGAGACCTATAAACGTGTATACTAGTAGATACAAAGCATTGGGATGTATGCAGATAAAGACAATTAGTGATATAACAGTGAATACTCGTCGTTTCCATAATATTTGCTGTTAATAAAAATATATTATTGAAAAACTAAAGGAATGTCGGAAAGATACTAACACGGGGTATACGAATTATGATAATGGTTTGATGATAAAAGCACATTGGACGCAATTATAATTATAAAGACTATGAAACGGATAGTGATTCAAATATCCTTTGCTACATGTGACAGGGGTCTTTTAGCTTTTGGACACAATACCTACAACATTGAAAGTTACAGTTTGTTGACCCGAATTTCAATGTGAGTTGTAAAGTGGGTATCCACTGCAATAAATAACAACAGACAGAGTAGGTTTTAGTCACGGACCTCTACAGCTGCCTCCCTCCTAGTCACCTTTGTCTGGTGTGTGGTATCGGGTTGTCACATGTTCGTGTAGGTCACCTGCATTATACTCTTACTTATACAGTGCGGCGCAGTAAGCATATACTGTACTGCCATAGAGTGTATTTTTCAGTGTATATGTTTTAATAACAAAATGATGAGCTTATGTATTTTGATTTGGAACAACATAGTGATATAGTTCTACGCGTAAAACCGGATTAATGCCAAATTAGCTGTAATTGTGGAGTGGCAAAGGCATCAATTGGTATTATATATCAATAGGTATACGCCCCCTTCAATTGATGTACAAAAGCAATGGGCATGATTTCATTAGAACAGTGCATGTGGTACTTTGAATCAAGAACAAAGCAATATATGTAGATAACATAAACAATAAGATAATCGTATTTTCACACTATGGTATACAATATCACATGAGGCAAATCCGGCTTAGAACCACATATCAGGCTTCAGATTCCCTACTACACCCAATGGATGTCTCGCTACTTAGTTTCATAGAGAATGTCTGGTTATCCCCATATAAGCTATATTATATGGAAAGTGTTGACACTAACGCACTTTCAGAGAAGCATCATGAGGGGAATGTTGACATGTGTACAGCCTGTAAACTCTTATAGGATTTCGCTGTATAATATTCTGTTCTGAACAACTGGAAATCTAAGAACCATTATCATGGTAGATCTACGTCAGGGCACATCCGTAATCATTTATGATTTAAACATATAGCATGTTATTCGCTTAATCTTAAAATCGCTGAAATGGTTATGATAAAGTTGTATCATGGTAACTATGAGCAATATTATGACGCTGTACCTCAATATTGGAGTCGACCCTTTTTGTTTAACAAAGTTGGTGACTTGAAACACACAACTATTCTGGTTAGGACTAATGGCCAAGCACCGTATGTGAACGGGAATATGCCATGTGTGCCGGAGTGACCATATACTGATATTGGTATTATTGTTATCTCTGCCCATGTGGGAACATTCCAGAGGCACAGTAGTTATAAAACAGTTACAAATATAGCCATATAGGAATATTGGCATATTGGCATATCCATATTTGTGGTTATAACATTATGATACCTCATTCCGGCCCATTAATTAATCACTATAACTTCATAAGATATATTAAAATCAAGTTACATCATTTCTTTACAGTTATAGTCCATATCAACTGTTTTTGGGTTATAGATAGTTACTACATTAGTTCCTGCAAAAATGTCAAAATAAGTAAATTCACTTCACACAAAACGCATTAGTTACTAGGTGTCGCAAAATAGTTAGACATTCCAAATTAATATGGTAGCTGCATGATATTCATATGTCACTCCTGCAGTTGTATGAACACTCATATCTTTCGGATAACAGCAGGATTTGATTTCAAAATATGACTTCGCGTCGCGTCACGGTGCGCCCGGGAGAGAGACCGGCGGCGCGCTGAGGATTGCCGGGCCCAGCGGCTCGCGTCCCGGCCAGCAGTTAACGGAGCACGCCGGTCTCCGCGTCACCGTCCGGACGCGCGTCTGCTGGGCTGAAACAGCTCTGCGATTACCTGTCTAGAGCGGCTCTGAGCCTGTTTTCCAGGATTCATTGGAACTGATATAAGATATGGTAAAAGTAACTGTCTGTGAACAGTAATATTAGAAAGTTGGGAATACTGTCTGGGGCCCACTCATATCGTCAGTAATAATTCTGATGAGGGGAGGGGCCCGGGGGGAGGGGGGCTATTTCATTGCGCATTGACAGTTTACCTGCCATGCAGCCGATGCAACATCTCCTTACCAATTACACCCTTTCTCTTGCGACACTACTAGTTTTAACATCAATGATATAAATTTATGATTTATGATGAAATATCCATCAGAACCTGTCATATCTAAATTTATATGAGTGTGGTAAATCTACTGGATAATACTTTCCGTGTCTGTGGATGGGTTCCACTTTACAATCACACGATTGTGCTCCCATGTTCAATAGCTCTAAACATTACGTAACAGCCATAAATTTACATCAATATAGATTTTTTCTTTAATTTCAATAGTTTTTCAATGTTTCCTTCATGTCAGGCAGATTTATAACACGTAATTACTTATAAAGAATGCATGGATTCTGTCATATATTTCAAGTCAAATCCTGACTATATGATTGTGAATATGAATATGAAGTCCACCTTTTCCTTCATTAAATTACAACCGTTATGGCATAGCATGCCTCCCTCTGGCCTCACCTGCATGTCATTTATATTAACACTCACCTTGACATCGTACTATATATCTATAGGCCAACTTAGGGTCTTTCTCCGCTTGTCTCATACTACCTGCCAGAGCTTTAGCCGTCTCCAAATATTTTGTACTCGATTAATCGTAGTTTTTAGCAGTTTTGGTAGTTCTAAAGCTAGATCCCATAAAGATCCGCGAGTTATATATGTATACGTGTACAAAGATTCCCCAGTACGTTCTTCAAAAAGAGTTTGTCATCTCTTTCTAATTTACCGACCTACCAGGCCGTACCCCTTCAACCCATGTAAGCTCAAACGCACCTTTTACGTACGTTATACCTGTATGGTGCTGCTCCAGGGCTACACAGAGTGCTACCCTGCTCACCCTCTAAGGTTGCCATGGTAACCAGGTGAGACAGGTAGGGTGGTGGATTCACACACACCTGTACCTCCTCCAGCACCTATAGTAGTAAACCTTTAAACTCCTTCCCCAACACATACTTCAACCTCAAATGCTTATTAGGACGTGTGTAGAATATTTCAGTGATTTCTTGACGTTATCATTATCTTGGAGACATTGGAGTACATTAAATCACCTTTAATTATTAGAGGCGCACTGTAAGTGATGTCTGTTAAGACTCCTATATAATGATACTACATATTCTAGCATAAAACCTTGTCTATAATATCAACAAAGTTCTGTTGAGCATACACTTTTGGGTCTGGTTGTATGATAACATAATTGGTGTTCCCATAATATGTAGCAGTAAAAACAAAAGTTCCCATAAAGTTTTATCTATTTTGAACACACCCCCCCCAACACACAGAGGATGCTTTCTGGTCAGACAAGTTGACATTCACAAATGGTAGCACCGGATAGTGTGTGTGTGTGGGCGGGGGGTCTTTGGTTTTACTGATGAAACCTGACCCGCCATACATTTCTAGAGACTAACTTGCACAAAAAAAGTCACAAGAGTTGGAGGGTCTTGATAAAGGGGCCAGAAATAGGTGACGTCATTTGTGATAATTCCCTGGTCTGTTGAGTGGTAGTTAGATACGTAGATGGTAGACAAACAGTTTTTTATATCACCACCAGGTTCCGCCCCATGTATGCTCCTGAAATGTGCACTCCTGCCCTCTTTCACCTACCCAGACACCATACTAGTGACTATCTTGAGTCTGGCATGTCTACTAGCAAAAACTGGCATATTCCTGGGAGCAGTCATGAGACTCATGACAAACATGTCTCAGGTGAGGTCATGACTCACCCTACTTTCTAATTCTGCTAATTCCCCAAGGCACCCTGCGTCTCTGATTTAAATGTGAACTGATTCTGCTACAGATAGAAAGGAAGGGTCCAGATGATTGATTTTGAATCGAGGAGAGCATTGTCGGTTCCCGTGTGTGGTAATCCAGGAGAACCCAGTCCCTGTATATATATAGTAACCAAGGACAACCCAGTTCCTGTATGTGGTAACCAAGGAGAACTCAGTTCCTATTATTGCCATAATCATAAAGAACCCAGTCCCTGTATATGGCAACCAAAGAAAAACCAGCTCCTGTATGATTGTGGTAACCGATGTAAACTATACAGTCCCTGTATATGGTAGCCAAGGAGAACCCAGTCCCTGTATGTGGTAACCAAGGAGAACCCATTCCATATTATATAGAACCCAGTCTATTTCATATTAAAAAGACTTAAATTTTGGGTCAAAAAAGGGGGTGTATGCCAGGTCTCCCCCCCCCCTAAATATGCCCCTGTATGGTATCCAAGGAGAAACCAGTTCCTCCTGTATGTGATAACTAAGGGGAACCCAGTCCCTGTATGTGGTAACCAAGGAGAACCCAGTCCCTGCAGGTGGTAACCAATGAGAACCCAGTCCCTGTATGTAGTAACCAAGGGGAACCCAGTCCCTGTATGTGGTAACTAAGGAGAACCCAGTCCCTGTATGTGGTAACCAAGGAGAACCCAGTCCCTGTATGTGGTAACCAAGGAGAACCCAGTACCTGTATGTAGTAACCAAGGGGAACCCAGTCCCTGTATGTGGTAACCAAGGAAAACCCAGTCCCTATAGGTGGTAACCGAGGAGAACCCAGTCCCTATATGTGGTAACCAAGGAGAACCCAGTCCATATTATATAGAACCCAGTCTATTTCATATGGTGGTAACCAAAGCGAATAAGATTCCTGCATTTAGTAACTAGTAGCTGTAGGCCTAGGTAGTACCCAATGAGAAGCCCTCAGTTTCTGTCTGTGGTAACCAAGGAGAACTCAGTTCCTATTATTGCCATAATCATAAAGAACCCAGTCCCTGTATATGGCAACTAAAGAAAAACCAGCTCCTGTATGATTGTGGTAACCGATGTAAACTATCTGGTACCCAAGGCGAACCCAGTTTCTGTATGTGGTAACCAAGGAGAAACGCGGTTCCTGTCTGCGATAAGCATCCAAGAAGAACCCATGTTTCTGTATGTAGTAAGTAATGTATGTGGTAAAGAAGGGACCCCAATTCATAGGTGAGGGAACCCTGTAGTAAACAAGGATAATACAGTACGAATGTGCCTTTATTTGGATCCAAGGAGAAACCAGTCCTATTATGTGGTATACCAAGGAAAGCCCTTTCCCTGTATGTGCCAATTAATGTGGTACCCAGTCCTTATGTGTGACTGGTGTGGTAACCGATAAAAACCTAGTTTCTGTACGTGGTAGCCAATGAGAACCCAGAAAGAGAACCCAGCTCCTATGTGTGGTAACCAAGTAAAACCCTGTCTTTGTATGTGCTATCTGTACAGCTAGCACCCACTTACTGTATGGGGGCAAACAAGCAGACGCCATTAGCTGTATGTACCCAATGACAAGCCAGTTTGTGGTAACCAAGAAGAACCCATCCGTTTCTGTCTGTGGTTACCAAGGAGAACCCAGTTCCTATACTGTTGTAATCATAAAGAACCCAGTTCCTCTATGTTGTAGCCAATTAGAACCCATTTTTCGTATACCAGAGCAGAACCCATTCTCTGTGTGTAAAAAGACCTCAAATTCTGTATGTGGTAACCAAGGAGGACCCAATGCCTCCATGTGGTAACCAAGGGATCCCAATTTTTGGGTGAGGGAAGCAACAGGGACTTAATTTCCTAGTTAAGCTAGCTGGACCAGCAGACTATAGCTTCGTGGCAAAGCTATTATCATAGGGCCAGATTTCCAGGATTCACTATAAGGTGTGATGTATTCTTTCATGAGTATGCTCCAGTTAATTTGAAATGAATTTTTGGTTTATGATGTGCAGAGACATAACTATGTAGACTTGCAATACTGAACAAACACTTTAGTGACGTGTTAGTGAGGGTTTCTAGTCACGCGCCACATTTTCTTGGTAAAAGGAGGGGGTGCACCCCCAATTTTTGGGCTTAATTGGGGTGTAAAAATGACAAATAGACTCTTAACTACAGGCCAAAAAGAAGGGGCGCGCCCCCCATCCCCCTCTAAATCCACCACTGACTATTGGTACCCCTTCGAGTAATAGACTTTCCTTTTGTTAATTATTTGTATAAAAATTCCTCTTGATTTGCCATTGCCTAGTATCTAGGGTCATCCAAAATATCATTAGCTGTGGTGGACCATCTACTCCGATCATCAGTGATCATCTTGTACCCTAGGGACAAGTCAGCAGTAGCCCTCTCCAATATAAGAGTGTGAAGAGCATCTTGACCATTGACCAGAAGTGTTGGTCATTGCCCAGCAGTGGGACAGAGTGGACAACAGTGACCACTAGGACAGCCACCCCTTGATGTTCAGTCATAAAAGGTCACCAGGGAATTGCCTCACGTCATCATCCACAGGGTAACACCTGGTGGAACAGCATTGTGATCAATTTAGCAATGAGAAAGATGAGGGTTGAAGGATTGGAGTTAAGGACCCCATTTCTTACTGCCCCTCCAGTAAGGACAGGAGTCAAGTGAGGACCAGTACTCTGAGCCCTTGTAGGGAGGTATGGGTTTAGGAGAAAGGAAGGGGGATATGAGTGATTATGCGGGGCTAAATGAGGCAATGACAATTGAGACAGAAAGGGGGTGACATATACATAGCAGTTTATATAGGGATGAGTTGTGTACTAAGTAAGGCCTAAGCGGAGACCAACAGCGTGTGCTGAGGTGAGATTATAGCCATAGTGATGGATTGTATAATCTAAAATTGACAGCTTTCCACATACAATAACCACGGTTCTGGTAACACTATACTATAGGCCACTCAAAAAAAGTTGTTTCTCATCACCGCGCGCATCCTAAAACTCATGATTTGGGGAAACTTTTTTTTTCCATTTTCCATTTTTGATGAGAAATATGTTAAAATTGGGAAAATATAGGCAGATTTGGTATCAAATTGAAGCTTATGCTGTCAGTAATGCAGTCAGATAGAAATAACTTGCATTATAACAAAGTTTGCTGATCAATCAACTCCGAATTACTAAAATGTGAAAATTGATTGTGAAAAGTCCAAATTTCCCTAGGTATTCATGTCCCGAGTAAAAAGAAAAGAAAATTAGATTAAAAAAAACGCCCTCGTCATATTTCTCACTGCTTATTGATGAGAAACAACTTTTTTTTCTTTTCTCTAATACATACCTTCATTTTTTATTGTACCAGTGTAACAACATTAAGAAAGAGCAAGCATGCACATTTGCTATATAGAAACTCATTATTATAATTTTCTCATAAGAACCTAGAGGGTGAAGAGCAGAGATCAATGGACGTACCATCATTTAATGTGAAAATTAAGATGTGACGGAGAAATGGAGATGAGCGCTCTTGAACTGAGTATTTCAGATAGGATTTGGTATCTGGGCGGGGGGAGTGGGTGGTTGGTAATGAAAGTTGGTGTCATAATCTTTGAAATGGAATATCATATCTGCTAAAACATTCTAGGTTTTGTTGGGATCACACATTGATTCACACATTAGTTCATCATCATGTCTAACTGAAAATGCTAAAATAAACTCTTAATGCATCGTGTTTTTCTTTATGCAATGTTGCTGAATAGTAACAATTATTGAAGAAATTGATAAATAACCTAACCAAATGCGACTTTTTTTTAAATCTAAATTTGGTTCTACTGATGGGAGTAATTTTTACAGTCTGTTTTAGTGGGATACAGAAAGATTGGAGACCAATATCTCCCATTTAATGGAATGGTTTGCATAGCAACCAGAGTGTCATGTGTGCTGATTCTCTAAAACAAAACGTGTTTTTTTTGCAATCCAAATATAGAATGTTATCAGGGAAGATAGAACAACTCAAGAATGCTATTGTATCCTACATTTTAAAAATCCTAGAGCATTTTTTATATATTTTGCACTTTTTGCCATCCTGGTGCCCCTGGTGGCCAAAACCAGAACTTAAAAATTATTTGACCACGGATGAATGTTTCCATGAAGGGCTTGGCTGGTCACAGATTCTCGCCATGGATTGTTTGGAGAGAGGGGGCCCAGTACATTAGTCTTACCATAGATATGTGGACAACAAATACTGCGCAGATGCCACAGTGGTTTGGAGTCAGGGTAGGGGAAGTGTAGGGCGGGGTCGCTGAAAGTGGGTCATCTAGGAACATAACGTGGGAGAGGGAGGGGGAGTGAGAGGTAGGTGGGGGTGTATGGATGGGTGGGTGGGTGGGTGGGCGGGTGGGTCTCTTTGGTTAATGGAGGAGGGGAGGTTAGGCGGTTAGGCAGCAATGTGTCTGTCTATGCTGTGACGATGGTAAGGGAGCCACATTGCTGGTCAAATGGATGATCAAGTAAACAGGATACGAATACAAAACAAAATAAGAAACTGTCTAGGCTAAATAGCATAAGTGCACATAGGTGTAGGAATATTGGGTCCCAAAGATCTCAGTTGGTGTGCGGGGGGGGGGGGGGGTGGCTATAGGATTATATTTTGCTTATATAGGTGATCATCTCATTATTGGCGGGGGGGGGGGGGGGATTATATTTTCTACCCACTGTATACAAGGCCCAAAATACCGGTTCTTACTCTTATTGTAGGGGCAGCAAGATGTGGGACCTTAAGGCGCATACCTGCAGGGTGGGTAAGATGATTCTCCCAACCCCTAGTGGATGAACCAGGAACTGAGATGGCGCCAATCTGGCCAGACGTCCACAAGAGATATGTCGTGCAGGACGCCTTTATTGTAAAGTCTGTGTTAGATCCAATCATGCCACTGTCTAGTTTGTCTATACAGTTACTACCGTAAAATTTCGCGTACAAGCCGCACCCCTAACTTTGACGGAACATAAGCCGCAGAGTGGATTGAACATTGTTAATTTGGTACTGTAGTATACTGATAGAAACTCTTGTATAAGCCGCGCCCTATAATAAAGGCTGTTTGGTATCAAAAGAAGGCTGAGCCTGACTCGCGTACAAGCCGCGGCTTATACGCGATATTTTACGGTATCTAGTTCAACCATACTGAAAGGGTAGCATGGGTTCTAGCCTACTTCTAGCCATAATATATTCAGTACAGGTAGAAACACCTGTATATCGACCCTGACCCCTCCCTCTCTCCCCCTATCACGTGACTGAGTATATGTGAGCTATAACTTGGGGCTAGGTTCCAGGATAGTTCACGGTACATTTTTGTAACATGAAATAATACTGCTCCACTGAAACTAAGGGTTCCTATGGATCTTTCGTGTGTGTAGGCTAGGTTGGCCTTTTTCATATGTAGGCTACTCTGGTTATGACAAAGGCAATTTTGAAAATAAGGTGGGGGGAGCCTTTATGGATCGGATCCCATGATTGATGCCCAGCACTCAGTGTCATATATATTATTGACTTGTCTTAGCTTTTCAATATACGAATGGAATGCACCTACTGGCAACCCCCCACATATTTGGCCACCCAAACTTGGATCAGTACTCGCTGTTTTGTGGATGACATGCCCTCTCATCTTTTCACATGTACATTTGGCATTGTCCATGAACAACATGTATTGGCAGAACCTTGAGGATGTATGATTAAAATATTTCCGACTTTCTTTGGCAAGTGCATGGACATATTCCTGTTGAGTGCAATATAGGATAATAAGTTCAGAGGATTTACTGATACATTGTAGCAATTTCTCATAATACTGTGAGAATGGGGCAGGCTAGAAGCATGATAGAAAGTAAAGTTATCAAGAGAATACAATGTGCGTACATAATGATTACAATGAGACAACAAAATGTATTCCAGATATAGATCTAGTCATAAGATATCATCGATTGACACAATCCCACAGATCTATTTTTAAAATATCAGAGGCCAATGGTGTTACCTTTTCTATTAGTTTGACGCCAAATATCAATACACTGGTGATTGGCCAGCATGATGGTCACGTGGTGGTTGACTCATTTGCATATATGCAAATGAGCTGGACGCTGCGAACGCTGTGACTAACCATGAATCACACTTGACAACATGATTGAATGTCACCTCTTATTAGGGCCAGACAATTAGTGGGTGTGCATGCAGGGTAGTGGGTGGGTGGGTGGTGAGGGAGGAGGGTGGGGGTTAATGTGAGAGGGGAGGTGCTGGAGTATTTTAGGGTGGCTGTGTAGATGAATAACTGCTGTAGGTGAAAGCCCAAATAAGAGCATGCAGTTCATGTCTGCAGTCAGAGCTCATTGTTATAATGAGCAAGTCAGACGACAAACTTTATAAAATGGACGTTTATCCTGTGAAGTTGATAAACACGATACATGTCAAAGTACAGTGAAGTCAAATTGAATGAATCATCAATAAGCGTAGTTGATACATAGTAGACCTGAGTGAGTTACATGTGAGTGACTCAATAAGTGGTATACAAGTTACATCTCAAGAACAACAAGTGGTATACAGCATATAGACATGGCATACATTTTCAAACATGGTATACAGTTTCAAACACCATAAGATAGGTGTACATGACTGAGTCAGTCTGAGGCAGTTGGTGCAAAGAGGGTGGCCATGGCTTTGGACACCCTGGCTGATGGCTGAGGAGGGACATAGGTGGCCATAGCTCCGTCTGACTTCCAAGTGCCATGTTGCCTGATGTCCTCCCGGTCAGCACCTGCAGCCTGGGCAGCCAAGGCTCCCCCACGTCTAATGGAGTGAGATGACGTTGACTGTGCATAGGGGCACTGGAGTACCACCAGGGCCTTCCTGAGCATCGAGACCATGTATGGGGTCGTCAGTGGGGTTCTGTCACGAAGGGTGAACGCCGGGTCATCCAAACCACCAGGGACTGAAGCAACATAGGTCCGCCACGCTGTGGTCGGGCAGGCTGGTGACCCTGGGATTCTCGGCAACGCTAGTACCAAGGGACGATTGGAGAACGTCCTAGTCTTTGTCGAGTAGATCAGCACAACCAGTCCATTGGGGTGTCCCAGGATATCTCTCCTTTTAAGAGTGTGGGGGCCACCCCACATAGAAGCTGCTGGTGACACCAGATTAGATGTTCTCAAGAAACCAAAGTAACCAATCAGGATCGCTGCACACAGAGTCGGCCCATCCGGGATCTGAGACAGGAGTGCACAGGCTGCCGTCAGGTACTTAGGCTCCAAGCCTGGGGCCGGTGCCGGGGTGTAGTTGTAGAGGCGAGATGCTCCTTTTTCGACATACTTGGCCGACCTAGACCAGAGGGCAGATGGGTCGCCTCCATTGTCTATGATCCACAACTTAGCCCCTGAGGCATAGTTCTTCCTAGATGTTGGTGAATCAAGTGAGTTGGCCAAAAATTGCATGAACATGCAAGAGTCAGCAATAGATGGGTGAAGTAGGTCTATACCATAATATAGTCCAAATAGCAAGTAGTATTCGGCTTGACGGGCTCGGTTCTTGGCTGTCTTTTCAGTGACTGCTGCATCATAAGAGTCAGCTGTCTGCTGGCCTAGTGGGGTATCTAAAATAAATTAACAGGTTATATATTTGCAAAATATGGGTGTGGTCTGACGTGTTGGATCTTGCTCAAGTTCATTTGGGCTATGAGGTGGTCAGCCTTAGTGACCATCTCCGGAATGTGCTGCCGAGAGAGAGCATCAGCAAGGGGGATGTCACATCCATGCTTGTGTGTGATCTGGAGAGAGTGGTCCCCTATTGCAGCATCGACCCAGAGCTGGCGTGCACAGGCCGCCAGTACCTTGTCTGAAGTCTTGCCTGTGTGGAGAGCTTGTTGAGATCCCATATTGTCAGTGTAGACGACAATGTGGAGACCACGGGTCACAGGTGGGAGTAGTGACCTGTAGGCTATGAGCAGGTTTGCTGCCTCCCGGTGGACAATCTCTTTGTACTTTGACTTGAAGGCTGCATCATAGGTCAGGTGGTAGTAGTGGGTCGAGGAGTTGCCACCCCCACCTTCCAGAGATGAGTCACAGTCCAGCGTGAACTCCTGTCTTGGTGGAGCCAGGAGATGAAGTCCATTGGCCTTTGCCGCATATGTGTGGAACCAGGACACATCAGCACGAAATGCATTGGAGAGCCATATAGTGCCATGGTCAGGTGCTATTCTGAGGGCGTCCAGGATTCTGGTGATGAACCTGCGGGCTGGGGGCAGGCACTTGCTGATGTGAACCAGCTTCCCCACCAGGGACTGTATGTCCTTTTTGGTTGCTGACTTTTTATGCAGCCATGCCTGGCAGTGTAGGACTATGTCAGCCAGCTTTGGTGGGGGTATGGTGAGAGTGAGTTTTTCTGTGTCCAAGGTAAAGCCAAGCCAGTCCATAGTGGTTGCTGGCGGGGAGCATTTGTCAAGGCTCAATGCTACTCCAAGCCTAGCTGCTAGGGCCAAGAAGGCATGGTAGGCTTCAGTGGCAGCCTGGAGGCTGCAGGCTGCACCACAGAAATCATCCAGGTAGGCCAGGGACCATGCTCCTTTCTTGGCCAGAATGTATGTCATGGCATTGGTGGTTCTTTGACAGGCTGCGGCCGAGAGTCTACATCCAAAGGGGGGAGTGACGTCCAGGTATGTCAGGCCCCGGAACTGAAGGGCCAATAGAGGGAGGTCACCTGGGTCAGCCCGGAGCTGTCTGTAGGCCCGGGACAGGTCCGATTTCCATAGGTAGGCCCCCGGGCCAAGGCTTAAGACTTTTGTGCAGAGGTCCTCTATAGATGGGAGCGTGTAGGGCCTGAATTCACCATCAATGACATTCTTGAGTATGCCTGCGTTGACCCCTGTGCCATCCGGGTATGACATGTCAAGTATGATACGACGTGCAACCGAGTCCTTTTTAGGGGCTGTCATAAGGGGTGACATATGGGTCCATGGTGTAAAGGGCGGTGCAGTGAATGGGCCTAGGATCCCACCGAGCATCCGTTCCTTATGAATAAAGGCCTCCACATGGGACTGGTGGTCTGTGGCAGAGGAGTGGTTTTTGTTGACCATGGTTGGTGGTTGGGGGGCAGTATAGCCCACTGGCCAGCCAAACTCAAGGTAGTCGCAGAGGGCCTCATCATGGTAAGCTGTTAGGTCCGTCCTCCAGTTCTTAATGTTCAGCCCCGATGGGACTGGGAGTCGTGCCCCTAGCCTGTTAGGGAGGCCTGTGGGTGAAATGGCCTTGTAGAGCAGCGCATAAGCCGGGTAGCTTGACCATTGTGAGGCATCAAGACTTGGCCAATATGAGAGTTTGATAGGCATAAATTCCGCAGGTGACAGGCCCATCTTAATGGGTTCAGGGTGACAGAATGCTGGGTCAAAGTCCAGGGGGACATGCACTGCATGAGCCATTGAGTACTTGTAGCCTAGGCCTAGCTGAGGGCGTGCGGCCATAGGCTTGGGGCACAATCTCAAAGGTGCCAATGTGGGCCTATCAGAGGCTTCATGTGCGAGTGCTGTAGTGGGGCCAATGGGTAACAGGTTAGAGGAGTCCATGGGAAGGCCTATGTTGTCAGCATTATCAGTCCTATATAGGCCGGGCAGTGCCGGCTTATGCATGAAAGGGAACATTATGTGGGTCAAGTTTAATGCGACAGGATGCTTCAGCATGGTAATGGACACGGTGTAGGTTGACTCTACACCAAGCACAGTGGTGACCCATAGGCTGACCATCATCAACATGACTATCAGGCTTAGTGCAGCCTACCTGTGAGTTGAAGGCCTTGCATGGTGCATCTGCGCGGTTGAGTGGCTTTGGGAGAGTGACCTTTTTGTGTGTGTCCTGTGGGGCCGATCCCTGAGCTGCTGAGAGGGGATTAGGCTTTGATGTAGGATAGGGCCTATAGGTGTGCGCTGATTGCTGAGGCCTGACGGCAGATGCAGGAGGCGCATAAACAGGTGGGGGCTGATGAGCAGGAGGGGCCGTAAGGTGCATGAACCGGCGCCCTGCTGCATTCCGTGATGTGCCATGTCGTAGAGCATGTAGATCCAACACGTCAGACCACTTAAGCCTACCATCTGCTATTTTGGTGAGCATGTCCTCAGACCATGAGCGGACCTGCTCCCATATGAATTCAGCCCCATCCTCCGCTACATGGAGGATGTGGCGCGAGAACTTAGACCTATCTTCTATAGATGTTTTAGAATCTGTAACCAGGCGGTATAGGCCATACATATACTCCAGCTCTGATAACATATTTAGAGTAGTTTTGACCCTATTAGGACCTCTAAAAATGTAGTGGTGAGCATGAGTGTTCTTACCCTTAATGGCTGTTAGCTGGTGCGCACTATTTAACAGCATTTGGACCCTTTCTCCGAGGATGGGGTCATCAGCCTGAGCAAAGCATGTCGGCAGGCTATTAGGCTGAGCAGGCTGAGGTCTAGGGATGGCGTCTGCAAAGAGCTCAAAGATGTTGTCTGGGCGAGTTTGCAGGGGTGCTGGTTGATGGGCCGCAGATTGGGCCAAGAGGTGAACCTGGCGTGCCTGAGCCTGAGCAGGCTGAGGGTCTGGCGGGCAGGCTACATCAGCATCCGCAGCAGGCTGAAGAGACAGACCCGCATCCGCACGGGGCGCGGGCCTGGATGAGGCCTGGGCCGCGGTGGAAGCACGTGGCGTCAGCGTGGCGGCACGCGGCGCCTGAGTGGCGGCACGTGGCACCGGGGCATCAACACGTGGCGGTTGGCGACCCAGATTCGGGACGACAACTTCAGCATCTAGATCTATAGTCTTAGCGGTAGATGCCAAAGGAAGGGCCGTGTTTAGGTGTTTCATGATCTCCGCTGCATTTGTGTCCATCTTTTGTTCAATGTCAGCAACACGCTTTGTGAGAGTAACAACCTCTGCACCGAGAGCGCGCGTGTCCACGGCACGCGTCACGGGGAGAGGAGTCTTCTTTTTAGGATTTTTACTCACTGTCTTTGCGACGGGCGGGGCCGGAGTCGATGGTGGCGGGGCCTTTGACTTGTCAGAGGGCTTGCTCCTAGTAGCCCTCGGCATGATGTGTGATGAGTGTAACACAAGTAATAATCTAGCTAATTAACTAAAGATTCCCTGCCTAACTAAAAGTCGACTGCGCCCGGTGTGTGATGGAGATCAAAGAGGCCGGCGGCAAGCGTGTCGGTGCTTTTATAGTCATGAGTTCACAGAAATGACACCAGGGGCGCGGCGGGGGACGCTAGCTGCAGTTTGCCGCGCTCAGGGAGAGTCAGTTTGGCTCCCTCCCGCCCATTAACTGTAATTCAATAATTACTCATAATGAGCAAAAGGAAGGTTTATGGGTTAGAGGTTTCCCTCAATGGTGTTTGTGCATGGGTGCCTGTTCTGTATACCTTAATTGTTGCTTTTGATGATGCCTGTAGAGATCAAGACCCATGTAGAGATCAGTTCAGGTTTATCACTTATATTCAGGCTCTTACTCCGATATCATTGTAAATGCAATGCATTATTGTCAGCTTTGATTTTGTTTTTAATGTTGTAATGCCTTAGATAAGCTGTATCTAGGCCACTTTTTACTTTGAATGAAAACTCCACTTTTATCAGCTTCTATAAGAATTTATGTTAGATTATTCTTGATCATGTGCACTACAGTGGCGGATGTAAAGGGTGCGGAGCGCCACTCTATTTTACGCATTTAATAAATATTTGGCCCATAAGTTGTTGAGGAATGAAATTTCCAATAGCGCCCCCTCCGTTTCAAAATCCTGCAGATGTATCATAAGGTACATGCGGACGCGGAAATTTTTATTGGGGGGGGGGGGTGAAATATTGTTTATCATTTTATTTGACGCTCCATCTGCATGACTGTATTGCATGGTTAAATTTGAAAAGAAAATATTGTATTCTGGCTACGGAAACTATGAACAGTTATTGTTGTTATACCTTTTGCATATGACAATATGAAGGAACCTCGTACAATGGTGGATCACTATTTAACGATAGCTATGAAAAGTCTAAATACTACCAATCTATATATGTTTATTTATCTGTATTAATGGTGTGGCGTTTGCAGCATTCATATATCTAACACAAAGACAATATCTATTTATGTATTGATTTTTAACGCCAATAATATGAGGATAATTATCAATGTAGTATTATCCCAAACTGCAAAATTATAACGAATGTGAATTAAGGAGATTATACATACCCACACCACAATGTGTTCATATTTCTCACTTCTCTTACTTTTCCACATTTGGTGGATCTCCAGTGACTTTTGATGCTGTCGATTACCTTCCATTTTTTGAAGCTTCTGAAATATGTTTCTCTGAATATTCCCGGTGATCCGTGTATTTTCTATATCGTTTCTCAAAGTTTCTTTGTTAGAAATGCGTCCATATTTCTGTGCATGCACCTGCTGCTGTAGACCACACTATTATACTGCGCGTCTCCCCCCAAAACCAGGGCCAGTATAGTTTCATCCGCACCTCTCCGCGCCCAAATAGACTCCCCGTCTGCCCGCTCCCCACTAAGTAGATTTAATTTTGGCAATAAAATAATTTGTGTTCTGAGTCTAACCGGTCCCTTGGGCCCCCTGTGCCGGCCAATTGTTGCGTCCTTTACGGCTGTGGATGGGCATAAACAAACAATTACCTGAGCCTACAGCCGCCATAAAAGCCCTGCATCGCGCGTTTATATTCTGTCGGCGTCTCTGGGCTTTTCATTCAGCGTTCAGTGCTCCATCCGAGCGTTGTTCACAAGTTACTCTGAATACAAATCATACAGACCTTCTGCATTTTAATAGAAAATCATGGGAAATCTTACCTTTTGGATGCAGGCACTTCTGTGTGGATTTACCTGGTGCTCTTGGATTCACTGAGGAGGATCCGGCCTGGGGAATCTTTTCAAACAAGATGGCGGACGCGGGAACCTCTCCATATTTCCACTGATGGTGGTCCCTTTTATCCCTTCAGGTAACGGCCATTGTCCATTTTGAGAGTCTCTTTCCTTAGGTTTTATGGACTGTCATTTCCTAAAAGTATGTTAGATTATCTCCAGAAAGAAATTTGAGTAATTACCGAAAACTGTGACTGTTGTAATAGTCTAAATCCTTAGCTTATAGATCAGATGAGTGTAGACATCTTCGCAGCCAGTAAACGTCATACATTATAATCTGATTTGTATTTGGCGACAGTCTATATGACAGTACTATTTGGGGTTTCCTACGACTTGGAAGGGATAGACGAATCGTGACTCACAATGCGGGGTCACTTCGAATATTACTGAGCAAGAGAATGGTTCATGATTAGTTCTTATCCTTTTTAATAGGAAATTTGTACGATAAGAATGAAAATCTAATCTATTTTTATCATTTATCATAAGCAAGTGATTAGAGATGGACAATACAATATAATTCATAAGAATGCTTACATGTCTGCGTTAGATGTACCTATTACACTTGGCTTCAATAAAAACCTTATAAATGACAATGACCGAATACAAATTTCAAACAATAAAAAAAAAAGTATAATCAGAGCCTAAAGTCGCAAGCTCTGTGAAAAATACAATATGACTTTATTAATACAGTTACATGAAATGTATTCTTTTCTCATATCAACAAAGCAAAAATATAGATCTATCAAGCGCACAGAGGAAGGCTACTAAATTCATTGAAAAAGAAGAGGCTACTGGACATTATATTAGGTGTTATTGCTGATTTTATATTAAGAATATGATTTTGTGTGAATGAGGTGCAGAGATTACCATGTATAAGTAGTGTATACATAGATATTTAAAATGTCCAAACCCCGGAATTCCAACATTTCAAAATTGTACATTTTTTAGAAAGGCTAGAAATCTCCAATGCCTAATTTGATAACGAGATGACTTTAGCGTTTTTTAATTTGTCTTAAGATTGTAAAATAGTGTTAGTCTAGATCGACACATCTAGCCTGAGTGGTTCATGATTATATTTAAATTTCCATTGATAAAAAAACACCAGGTCTCTCACCTATATTTTTCAATTATAAGGTTTTCATTTCAGCCCCCCCCCCCCTCTCTCCGCCCTATAGGGACTCCTATGCGCAGAATGGCAATGTAAATAACTAGAAAAATGAAAATTTTATTTTCTGAGAAATAGACGAATGTTATCTCTGTCCTTTCAATAATCACTACCAACAAAAAAAAAAGAGAGAAGGATTCCGCGCACCATATTTTCTGAAATGATTTCTTCCCTATTTACTGGCAACATATTTTTTCTCAATAGGCTTGGCTCCACATGGATACTTTATCTTCAGGTTTGTCTATTGCTCTGTATACACACCTTTATATTCCACTAAGTCTAGAGCTAGAGTGCAAAATCGTGTTTCCAGACGGTAGGTACCGCGGGATGAAGTGATTACCCTTGGATCTGATAGGCTACACGGAGACACTGAAACGCTTCTAAGGCTGTATAATATATGTTTTCCCCTCAACAAATGGGAAGGAAAATTGGACAAATCGTAATCAGAAGTATGTGGAGATCACTTAAATCAAAAATGATTCAACCAAACAGTGTATCCATCACCTCATTTAAATGCCACTATGTGCCTCTAAAACACCTACGGTGTAGGTGGTATGTGAAATAGTGATATTTTTTTTGTGTAATACCAATCAATAATTAGCTGGACTTAGCTTTAGGTAGAATGTTATACATTGATTCGGAATAATGTACACTTGGTTTGGACTCAATTGTATGGTTAGATCTAGCTATTTTGTATTTGTGCATGGTCCACTTCACATTTTAACATTTAAAGAATTATCCCTGTTTGACAATTCCGATTTTCCTGGGAATGGCTGAGAATCTATGCCATTCCCATCTTGAACATATACATATGTTTTGAAATCGATTCTATAAATAAATCTAGCTATTTCTTATTTTTCCATGGTCCATTGCCCCCTATTTTGAATGACCGATTTATTGCTGTTTGACAATTCATTAATAGCCGGGAATAGCTTGGATAGTATGTAATATCACTCTTGAATGTATGCACTTGATTTGGAATCGATTCTATGATCAGATCTAGCTATTTTATAATTTTCCATGGTCCATTGCTTATGCACGTACATCCTTATATATACACTTTTGAAGGGTACAATTTATCACTGTTTGACAATTTATCATTAGTATAGAATACCTTGAGTGGTATGTTATACCAATCTTTGATATGTATACTTGATTTGAAATCGGTTCTATGATCAGATCTGGCTATTTTATAATTTTCCATGGTCCATTGCTTCAGCACGTACGACCTCATGTACAAACTTTTGAGGGGTACAATTTATCATTGTTTGACAATCTATTATTAGTATAGAATAACTTCAGTGGTATGTTATACCAATCTTGAATATGTATACTTGCTTTGAAATCGAGTCAACGATCAAATCTAGCCGATTCATATTTTTTCATGGTCCATTGCTTCTTGGTGGATAACCCAATGTGTCACGTTTTGAAAGGTGCAATTTACCGCTGTTTGACAATTCATCATTGTTAAGCACCCCACTCATGGACCTTTTCCGATTCAGAGAACGGTAGAAACACAAGCTTTTCACCCATATGGCCAATAGGTGAAATCATTGTATTCTTTGTCTCAGACAAGGTTTTCTACTATTGATTGAACAGCTCTACAGGCTATGCATAATACCCTTCCCCTCCTCCCCTCCTCCCCTTCTCCCCTTCTCCCCTCCTCCCCTCCTCCCCTCCTCCCCTCCTCCCCTCCTCCCCTCCTCCCCTTCTCCCCTCCTCCCCTTCTCTCCTCCTCTCCTCCTCCCCTCTTCCCCTACTCACCTCCTCCATTCCTCCCCCTCCCCTGGGGCTGAACCCCTGCCCTTGTGGGCAGGTCCCTGTGCTTTGGGCAGACCCCTGCCCCTTGGGGTGAACCCGTTACCCTAGGGCCAGACCCCAGACCTCTTGGCGCGGACCCCTGACCCTGGGGGCAGACTCCTTAATCTTGGGGAAGACCCCTTAGCCTTGGGGGTGGACCCCTGACCCTGGGAGGGGGACCCCTGACCCTGGGGTCAGACTCCTGAATCTTTGGGCAGACCCCTTAACCTTGGGGGTGGACCCCTGACCCTTGGAGAGGGACCCCTGACCCTTGGGGGTGGACCCCTGATCCGCGGACCCCTGACCCTAAGGGCGGATCTCTGACCCTGGTGCGGACCGTTACCCTGAGGTGGACAACAGACCCCTTTGGGCCGACCCCTGACCCTGGGGGGCAGACCCCTGACTCTGGGGGGGCCGACCCCTGACCCCAGGGGGTTGACCCCTGATCCTTGGGGCACAGAACTGGCCCTGGGGGGCAGACCCCTTATCCAGGGGGGTGGACCCCTTACCCTGGGGGCGGACCTCTGACCCTGGGGGCGGACTCCTGACCCTGGGGGTGGACCCTTAACCTGGGCAAGTACCCCTGCCCCTTGGGGCCAGCCCCCTGCCCTTGGGGGTGGACCCTTGCCCCTTGGGACGGACCCCTGCTCCTTGGGGCAGACCCCTGCCCCTTTGGGCGGACCCCTGACCTTGGGGGGGGGGCCATGACCCTAAGGGCGGATCTCCGACCCTGGGGTGGACAACAGACCCCTTTTGGCTGACCCCTGACCCTGGGGGGCAGACCCTTGACCCTTGGGGGCAGACCCCTGACTCTAGGGGCAGACTGCTGACCCTTGGGGTGGACCCCTTAACCTGGGGGGTGGACCCCCGACCCTGGGGGGCAGACCCCTTATCCTTTGGAAAGACTTCTGACCCTGGGAGCGGACCATTAACCTGGGGCCAGACCCCTGCCCTTGTGGGTGGACCCTTGCCCCTTGGGATGGACCCCTGTCCCTGGGGGGGGGGCAGACCCCTGACCCTTGGGGTAGACTCTAGACCCTGGTGCGGACCTGTCACCCATTAACTATCATACCAACTGTTACTATCTACAGCTATCAGCCAGGCTGGGTATTTCACCTATCAACCAATAGTCAAACAAGTATATACACAGTATAACAGCTTGGTCGGGTATTTCACCCATTAACTATCATACCAACTGTTACTATCTACAGCTATCAGCCAGGCTGGGTATTTCACCTATCAACCAATAGTCAAACAAGTATATACAGAGTACAACAGCCTAGTCGGGTATTTCACCCATTAACTATCATACCAACTGTTACTATCTACAGCTATCAGCCAGGCTGGGTATTTCACCTATCAACCAATAGTCAAACAAGTATATACAGAGTACAACAGCCTAGTCGGGTATTTCACCCATTAACTATCATACCAACTGTTACTATCTACAGCTATCAGCCAGGCTGGGTATTTCACCTATCAACCAATAGTCAAACAAGTATATACACAGTATAACAGCTTGGTCGGGTATTTCACCCATTAACTATCATACCAACTGTTACTATCTACAGCTATCAGCCAGGCTGGGTATTTAACCTATCAACCAATAGTCAAACAAGTATATACACAGTATAACAGCCTGGTCGGGTATTTCACCCATTAACTATCAAACCAACCGTTAGAATCTACAGCCATCAGCCTCCCTGGGGGCAGACCCTTAATCTGGGGAAGGACCCCTGACCAGAAGTGCATCCCCCGGACATTTCACACATCAACCATTAGTCAAACAGTGAGTATATATCCACAAAAACCCAGGCAGGCATTTCATCCATCAACCATTAGTCAAAAGGGTAGTATATTACATTTGTCAGTCCAATTGGGTATTTCCCCCATTAACTATCACACAAACCATTAGTATCTACAGCCATCAGCCCAGCTGAGTATTTCACCCATGAACTGTCACTTATATACATCAGACCAGCCGAATATATACCTACCAACACTTAGTCAATAGTTGGTACCTGTATCAACACAAGCCAAGACAGTATATTCACTTCACAGTCACTAGAAGTAACATAACTAGGCCTATATATGCACACACCTAGTCATGCATTTTACCCATCAATGGTAGTGTAGTTATATACAGATACACCAATAGAAAATTCCTTCCAGAAACAAGGTTCTGTCCAGCCTGTACTCATGTTCAGCCAGATTAGTCCCTTATAAGTTACGGAAAGTCCTTCCTGGAGTTATGTAGCCGGCCCGGAGTGACATCGTCTGGATACAAAGGTGCTGTGACTGCTGAACGACCTAATACATACATATATAAGCGGGCCGCCCAGCGATCCCAGGCAGTAAAGTCTACTACCTTTCACCAACAGCTGCCTTGTGTAATTGAACCTAGGTGTATACACTTGGTGTATACTAGAGTTACTACAACATGTAAGAAGGCTGATTACTACTGAACATCAATTTAAAATGGAATTTCACCAATATAACAACAGTAGACTGGCAGAAGCAAGGTGTCTATCTTCAAGCCTAGTCAGACATTTCACCCATCAACCATTATTCCAATGAAGAGTACATTATACAGCCATCAGCCCAGTCAGGTATTTCACCCATCAACTATTTGTTCAACAGTTAGGACCTGCTTCTCTTTATTCACCTGTCAACTTGGGCATTTCACCCATCAAATATATCAGCTATTGGTGGGAATAGTGGGTACATTTCAGAATAAAAGTGCCTCTGTTCCATTGAACATGGGTCTAAAATGTGCATATTTCACCCATCAACCATCAATTCAACAGTTAGTATACAGTCTATCAACCAAAATGCATATTTCATCCAGTGCAACTATGACTCCAACAGGAGTGCATCAGCCGGACATTTCACCCATCAACCATCAGTCAAACAGTGAGTATCTATATATCCAAGAACTCAGCCAAGTCTTTCACCCATCAACAAGTGAGTACATATAGCCACTTGAGTTTAGATATTCCCTCCTGCATGGACTGTACGTGCTCCCTCTGCTGAAGGAGGGCAGTTTTAAGCTTCTCATGTAGCTCCTTCTCGAGGATCGTCACCTCGCCCTCCCTCTCCTCCAGCTCCTCCTCCAGGTGGGAACTATCTTTGGTCAGAGAGTAGAACCTGCAGTTCTTCCCAAAAGGGGGAGGTGCTTGAACCCTCAACCGGAGACACAATTCTTTGCATCTGGGAGGTCTTGCTCAGCCTTCCTTGTGTCCTCCATTTTAAGTCCTATATGGGCACTGATACAGCAACACATCTGAAGGCTGCACTGCACCTTTGGGTTGTGAGGTACCTGGGGTTGCACCTGTACCTGAGTGAAATGCACCCCCAGTGCCTATACAAAAGACTTGAGCATTGGTTTCTCCTATCCACTAATAGGAGAAACCCATGGTTCCTATACAATAATCTTTGGAATTGGTTTCTCCAATCCACTAATGGGAGAAATCCTATGCTCACTTGATACTAGTTCAAAACACTAGGTGGCAACACAAACAGAAAGCTACCTTTCTGAGATAGAAGTTGAAAAAAGCAACTAGATATAATACCCTGTGATACCATAGGGTACTGCAATTTAACGTCTGAGTTCAATAATTATATGCTAGGTCAATCAGCAATTTGTTGATAAACTTCTTTGCTGATTGATGATGGAAATGGACTTATAGCTCAATCACTTTTATGGAAGCAGATATGGTGAAATCTAAACTAAGGACAATATAAACAATACTGGCACTGTATAGTAAAGATTACAACCCCAGGGTCAGGACCTGTCAAAGGTTGATATTTATTGTTATCACATATGCATAAATTTGTGCTGTGACTCCTTAATCCAAGATGGCGGCGCCCGTTCTGACTTCTGGTGAAGTGCAAACATCATTGACCTCGTCCAGGTGGTGCTGCCATGGTGCTACGCCTTCATTTCAGCACAAAAAATTAGGCTATTTCAGCCAAAATGAAGACCAGTCATGAGAAACGGCCATTAGTGCTCTCATGATCCACTAGGTGCCCGCAGCATTTAGAGTTTAAAACTATATCATACACTTAGAAACTCACATCTGAAGTTAGATGGAATGAATATATAGAAAGGGCCAAATGGCAGCTTCAAATGTATGACTGGGCATTGGTTTCTCTGATCTGCTAATGGGAGAAACCCTATGCTCACTTAATACCAGTTCAATACACTAGGTGGCAGCACAAGCAGACGGCTAACAATGAGTCTATTTTCTTATATAACCCATCATTTCATTGATTTCCCTGACTGCATTTAATACTATTTGTAATCAGGAATCACATGAATCACTAATTATCTAAATTAATGTTATATTTAAGAAATTATGGCTATTTAGATTTCTCTATGGGGATTAGCATTGTGATGGGCTTGTATGGATTTAATCTAAAATATAGACAAAGATAAGTTCTGGTCATATGAATTCTATAAAATATAAGGTGTAGAGCATCATTTGACAGCAGTTCATATTCCAAAATAGTCTAGATACAGAGCAAACAGTAGAAAAGACCACAATACTGGGTATTATCAGGGGACATGGCTCATTGTCAGCTTTCTGTTTGTGCTGCCACCTAGTGTTTTGTTTTGGTATCAGGTGAGCATAGGATTTCTCCCATTAGTGGATTGGAGAAACCAATTCCAAAGTGTATTGTATAGGAACCATGGGTTTCTCCTATTAGTGGATAGGAGAAACCAATGCTCAAGTCTTTTGTATAGGCACCGGGGTTTCTCCCATTACCAAATAGGTGAAGCTATGTCAATGATTAAAACTTGGTTTTCAAGCATACCCCTTGAAACAAATATCAACTAATACATGTCATAATGAAATGATTATCAATATAACATTCACTATAATATATAAGCCTTGCTATCCTCTATTGCCTGCTACCACCACACGGTAGTGTACTGTGATTTGACAAACGGGCAAGTATGATGATCTTCCATGGATGTGAGAATGAAGTGTTGCCCATAGAAGGCATAGGGCCAGTTTTCTACCTTAGACCATTTGCTGAAATTCTGGTACATGCATGTTCAGATAAAACATTTTCGAATGATATTTAATGGGTGAAATGCCCAGCTGGGCTGTTGAACTGAGGCTTGATGGGTGAAATGCCTGGCTGGGCTTATACATAGAGCTGAATTTCTGTTTCATGTCGATACTCAGTAGTGTTATCTTTCTTGCTACATATGTTTTATGAGTGAAATGCACAACTTTGATTGAGCATGGATAAATATGAAATTCCGATTGAAAGTGCTGCCTAGGCTGATAATAGTTAGTATATGTTACTGTTTTTTATGGTTGATGGATGAAATGCCCGGCAGGGCTGATGTCTATATGTACTCACTGGTTGATGGGTGAAAGACTTGGCTGAGTTCTTGGATATAGATACTCACTGTTTGACTAATGGTTGATGGGTGAAATGCCCGGCTGATGCACTCCTGTTGGAGTCATAGTTGATGGGTGAAATACGCAACTCGGCCGCTGGACTGTATACTAATTGTTGAAGTGATGGTTGATGGATAAATTATCCTTGGCACTGCCATAGCGGGCCAATGCATATAGTAAAAAGGGCCCCCTGAAAACCAAGATTTTGTGTTTGCATTGGAAACAATACGCTATGGCAGTGCACGTCCAGAAAGTACCCGCAGTGCTAAGGATATGCCAATTCTGGACCCATGGCTTCTACCATTGATGGAACAGAGGCACTTTTATTCTGAAATATACCAACTATTCCCACCAATGGCTGATATATTTGATGGGTGAAATACCCAAGTTGATAGGCGAATAAAGAGAAGCAGGTCCTAACTGTTGAACAAATAGTTGATGGGTGAAATACCTGACTGGGCTGATGGCTGTATAATGTACTCTTCATTGGAATAATGGTTGATGGGTGAAATGTCTGACTAGGCTTGAAGATAGACACCTTGCTTCTGCCAGTCTACTGTTGTTATATTGGTGAAATTCCACTTTAAATTGATGTTCAGTAGTAATCAGCCTTCTTACATGCTGTAGTAACTCTAGTATACACCAAGTGTATACACCTAGGTTCAATTACACAAGGCAGCTGTTGGTGAAAGGTAGTAGACTTTACTGCCTGGGATCGCTGGGCGGCCCGCTTATATGTATGTATTAGGTTGTTCAGCAGTCACAGCACCTTTGTATCCAGACGATGTCACTCCGGGCCGGCTACATAACTCCAGGAAGGACTTTCCGTAACTTATAAGGGACTAATCTGGCTGAACATGAGTACAGGCTGGACAGAACCTTGTTTCTAAAAGGAATTTTCTATTGGTGTATCTGTACATCACCACACTACCATTGATGGGTAAAATGCATGACTAGGTGTGTGCATATATAGGCCTAGTTATGTTACTTCTATTGACTGTGAAGTGAATATACTGTCTTGGCTTGTGTTGATACAGGTACCTACTATTGACTAAGTGTTGGTAGGTGTATATTCGGCTGGTCTGATGTATATAAGTGACAGTTCATGGGTGAAATACTCAGCTGGGCTGATGGCTGTAGATACTAATGGTTTGTGTGATAGTTAATGGGTGAAATACCCAATTGGACTGACGAATGTAATATACTACCCTTTTGACTAATGGTTAATGGGTGAGATGCCTGCATGGGTTTTTGTGGATATATACTCACTGTTTGACTAATGGTTGATGTGTGAAATGTCCGGGGGATGCACTTCTGGTCAGGGGTCCGTACCCAGGGTCAAGGGTCTGCCCCCAGGGTCAAGGATCTGCCCCCAAGGGGCAGGGGTCCTTCCCCAGATTAAGGGTCCGCCCCCAGGGCGGCTGATGGCTGTAGATTCTAACGGTTGGTTTGATAGTTAATGGGTGAAATACCCGACCAGGCTGTTATACTGTGTATATACTTGGTTGACTATTGGTTGATAGGTGAAATACCCAGCCTGGCTGATGGCTGTAGATACTAACGGTTGGTATGATAGTTAATGGGTGAAATACCCGACTAGGCTGTTGTACTCTGTATATACTTGTTTGACTATTGGTTGATAGGTGAAATACCCAGCCTGGCCGATAGCTGTAGATATTAATGGGTAATATGATAGTTTATGGGTGAAATACCCGACTGGGCTGCTAAAAGTGTATATTACCTTTTTGACTAATATATTTGGACTGATAGGTGAAATACCCAGCTGGACTTGAGATTGTTACATATATTTTATGGGTAAAATGTCCACAATGCTTTACTTTATAGGAAAGGGTGGAGATGGGAGGAAGAAAGATGAGAGGGGAGGAACAGAAGGAGGAAGAGAGGGGAGGAAAAGAGGGAGGAGGGGGAGGAAGGGAGATAGGAGAAGGGAGGAAGAGAGGAGAAGAGAGGAGAGAGAGAGAGAGAGAGAGTAGTGAGAATAGAGGAAGAGAGAGAGGAGAGGGGAGGAAGAAAGAGAGGAGGAAGAGAGGGAGGAGAGCGGAGAGAGGAGAGAAGAAGGGAGGAAGAGAGGGAGGAAAGGGAAGAATGGGAGAGGGGCAAGAAAGAGAGGGAGGAGAGGGCAGGAAGAAAGAAAGGAGCAAGAGAGGGAGGAGAGGGGAGCAAGAGAGAGGAGAGGGGATGAATAGAAAAGGGAGATAGGAGAAGGGAGGAAGAGAGTAGAAGATAGGAGGGAGCGAGAGAGAGAGAGAGAGAAAAGGGAGGAAGAGAGAGAGGAGAGGAAGAGAGGAGAGAAGAAGGGAGGAAGAGAGGGAGGAAAGGGAAGAATGGGAGAGGGGCAAGGAAGAGAGCGACGAGAGGGGGGACGAGAGGGAGGAGAGGGGGAATGAGAGGGAGGAGAGGGAAGAATAGGAGAAGGGCAAGGAAGAGAGGGAGGAGAGGGCAGGAAGAAAGAGAGGAAGAAAAGAGAAAGGAGAGGGAAGAATGGGAGAGGGGCCAGAAAGAGAGGTAGGAGAGGGGAGGAAGAGAGGGAGGAGAGGGCAGGAAGGAAGAGAGGAGCAAGAGAGGAGAGCGGAGAGGAGAGCAGAGAGGAGAGAAGGGAGGAAGAGAGGGGGAAAGAGAGGGAGGAAAGGGAAGAATGGGAGAGGGGCAAGGAAGAGAGGTAGGAGAGGGGAGGAAGGAAGGGAGGGAGGAGAGGGAAGAAAGAGAGAGAGGAGGAAAGGGGGAGAGAGAGAGAGTATCATTCATATAGTATGTTCCTCTGATTAATGGATGGGAGAAATGTTTGGCTCAACCGAGAGAAACTCTAATTTCACCTATCGGCCATATGGGTGAAAAGCTTGTGTTTCTACCGTTCTCTGGATCGGAAAAGGCTCCTGTATGGGGTGCGTTAAGGAATAGCTTGGATTGTTTTCTGGACCTCTCTTAAATATATGCACTTGATTTGAAACCGATTCTAGGATCAAATCTAGTTGTTCTATATTTTCCCATGGTCCATTGCTTATGGGTGTAAAACCGAGATGTACTAACCTTTGAAAGGGACAGTTTATCACCAATTGATTGTTAGTATTAGATAACTTGGGTTGTATGCTATACCACTCTCCAATATGTACACTTGATTTGAAATCGATTCTATGATCAGATCTGGCTGTTTTATAATTTTCCATGGTCCATTGCTTCTGCACGTACAACCTCATGCATACACTTTTGAGCGGTACAATTTATCACTGTTTGAAATAATTTTTTAGTATGAAATAACTTGGGTTGTATGCTATACCACTCTCTAATAGATACACTTGATTTGAAATTGATTCAATGATCAAATCTAGCTATCTTGTATTTTTCCATGGTCCATATCTTCCGAGTGGACAGCCCCATGTAGCACGTTTTGAAAGGTGCAATTTACCACTATATGACAATTCATCATTATTAAGGAATAGCTTTGAACGTATGCTATACGACCCTTTAGTGTATACACTTGATTTGAAATCGATTCTATGATGAAATCTAGCTATTTTTTATTTTTCATGGTGTACTGCTTCTTAGTGGAATAACCCTGTATCACAATTTGAAAGGTAAATTTATCTCTGATGGACCATGCACTATTGATAAAGAATGGCTTCGGTTGAATGTTATACCACCCTTTTGATATCACACACATGGTTTTAAATCGAAGTCAAAGTCAGAATAAGCTAATTCATATTTTCCATGGTCCATTACTCTTGGCATTGCCTGGTAAGTTAATAACCATGGTGACCGCACATTGTTTCTATCTATTTCACTATACATAGCCAACAAGCAGTACAACATACATTAACAATGTAATACTTTGAATAAACACACGTGAATTTAAATCGAAACTATGATCAGAAGTGGCTCTTTTATATTTTTTCCATATTCCATTGCTTGGTATATTTAGCACCCAATTCTGTCGCAGGATGGTGATTTCTTCCCTCTCTATTCCCCAATTTGGAGGCGACACCAAATAGCATGAGATACATGCCCTATCCTCATTGAATATACGCACGTGATGTTAGATCGAAGATATTATCAGAACTATGTAATTCATATTTTTCCATGGTCTACTGATCTTGATAGGCATGGCAGGGTGGGTACCCTTTTTGGTCACAGGTGGCGCTTCGGTCGGAAATAATGGAGTCTCTATGTCCTCGGTATTCAAGCACCCTAGTGCATTGTAAAAGGACATATCTGCATCAGAATATACAACAATCCCACAAAAGGGGTGTTAGATAAAGTCATCTAGCTGCCATCTACGAGATTTAAAGGGTAAACTGAAGCATGTTTTGATAGATGGTTTCCTACTCGGGTACTAGGGGGCACCACTGTCTTTTTGCTAGTTGCTGACAGTCACGGTTTTACTGCCAGGGTACCAGTTAAACCCCTCTTGGGTATTTCCTGTCGCCCCATTTATACGCTCCATTTATCGAGGTCTCCCTCGTGGTTCAATTACCTGTGATGCTATTGGCCAACTCATTTTCTTGACCGGATTAGGAGATGTGATTGACATTTTTAGTATTGTTTGAACCAGTAATGGCATTGATAACACAAAAGCTATTAAACCCGTTATCAATACCACTGTATGTTTCAAATAGAAACGAGGCCTAAGTTTGAAATAGCGCAACTTTCCATTATCTTTTAATTTCAGTCGATTCAGTGAACTACTTTTTGAAATCCATCTTCTGCTGGCCTCTTGGCGGATGGCGATTATGGAGTCATGAGGTTGTCATAACTCTGATTCCCTCCTGAAGATGTCGCCTCGGTTGCCTCGTGTGCTGCCCTCTAGGAGGTTTCCCATGAACTACTCATCTCTCATCTTTGTCATCAGGAAGCATTAGGTAGGGACACGTGACTAGATGTAGTGATGTGATTGGTCCCTTCTATGTTTCACTAAAGCAACGTGTATTTTTTGCAATGCTGTTCCAGAAACCTTAATAAGAACGAATTAAGAAAGATAAAACAGTTCCCCTTGATCTAACTGTCAATTTATTTCTCTAAATTCTGTCTATAATGCTCTGAGACTAAATAAGCCTATGGCCGAGTCACGTGACTTCAGCTCTCTTCCTTATGGAGGCGTGTCTCTATATGGTAATTTACCACGTGACAATGTACAGCTCTAAAACGAGGCTCTAGCAACAAATCTCTCCTAGAATGGCATGATTTACGTGGTTTCTATCAACTTATACTAATGCATGTATCTTATACCATAACATGGAATCAATATAACGAACTGGGTGATTTTGACAAAAGTGAGAAAAAAATACAACCATGACGTCACAAGTGACTCCCGAGATCCTTTGCTGGAGAGTCAGAATTAACTATTCGGGTTCACCAAACGGAAGTGGGTGTGGCTAAGCGTCGTGCGCATCTATGGGTGGGGCTTGGACACCTTTGGTCTGCTGTGATTGGTTATGATGGATAACGGTACGTCTTAAGAGCACGAATCAGGCTTTAAGATTGCCACCTGACCAATGACAATGACAGATATGGGTGACGTAGCTGTAGGTGTCGGGTGAATCTCTTCTGATTGGCCCTAGAAGGGTTCTAACGGGTGAAATGGATGGATTGACCAATCGGGAGACAAAGGGGAGGAGCTGGACCCCCAACGACGCTTCCTGGAATGCTGAGAGTGCGGCTGAAAGCATGTGGGTTCTAGGAAGACATGTAAATGGGGGTGGGGGGCGATGCCAGTACAAACCAGCATGGGGGTCATGATATGTATAAAGTATTTCGTTTGTTTATGAATCTATATAAGCTTTATAGGAAGCGGATACTCAAGTGCCACATGTAAAACTAACATTGTTAATAATTACCAATTAGCCTTATTAACATAATTCCAGCCCGAAACTCCAATCTCATGTGAAATAAAGTAAATTTAGTTAGTATATGGGGTTTTATCATCTAGTTTCTATGCATTGTACCTTCAAGTTCAGCAGTGTAGCTGAGTTGTGTCCTTTAAGCCATGGTTAGCATGTTACCATGTGGATAACCATCCTGGAGCAGGTGCAAAGGTAGACAAAGGACGTAGTGTAGTAAACCTCCTGTAGGTGTCTCTAGTGTACCACCATGTTGCCCCATCTGGTGAGATATTTTCGTATCAGAAAATTCAGATTAGTCTCCTACTTTCTCCACTAGGGGATTCTGCTTTCAAAGACTAGTGCTGCCCCCTGAAGTAGAATATGGAATGAGTCTTGTTTGCATACTGAAGCCCCTGCTGCCCTTGGTCGATGGTTTTGTTCAAATACGATGGAAACCATGGACACTATTGCTATGAACGTCGTTGAGCCTTCTCACATGGGTAAAAGCATTCTTGTAGGGGTGACCTTCCCCTTAAAGATTTGTGGCATTCACTAATGATCCTGTGCAATTTCTGCAGTTGTTTTCGTTCTCTTTATGTTTGTATGCGGCCCACCGACCTTGATTCTGAATAGATAAGTGCATATTTATGAATATTCACAGTTGCCAACCAACCAATCCACGATCGAAGACTTGACTCCCAAGATGATTGGATGGGATGCCCAGGGGGATGCCTTATTGTCTTCTCAATGTTGAGAAGAGATTGCCCCTAATTTGCCCTGTTTTTCATTGAGCGTCTCCAATAAAAATATAAACAATGGATTCTTCAAAGAATTGGGATAGGTTGACAGTCATAGTGTTCACAATATTGCATTAACTTTATTTTCCAGGGTGTATGGGGTCTAGTGCTCCAGTTGATGGTTCAGTGCATATATTACGTCGTGGTTATATCGCTGTAAGGCGATGTAACCATTAGGCCGCTTGTAGATAACCTTTTTGGACCTGTTTGGCGGGGAGTCCCCTTATTGTGGTTAGCTACTTTGACATTATCCTGAGATAGCTGCCCATAATATTTCTGTGTTGCATTAGATTGAACTATTCGGGCTGCATGGTATTGATATAGCAATCACATGATAAAATTCCAACATTTTAACTGTTATTCCAGTACTTGGTTTATGTGGCTTTTTGTGATAATTGATGCTGTTAATCATGTTAGATTGCCCTCCAATCATATTCTTATGTGGTACTTAGGACATCATAAATTCTTTCTAAAACCAGTATTCCGCATAATTCCTCACTCCATTATACATGTTGAACTTTGAGTATTCCTGATCTGTGGTTCACTCACTATCCACTTCTAATAGTAACACCATCTGTCCCGAGACATCAGTTGACAGCAAGATCAGAATTAGTCTCTGTATAATTACTGCCATATCTAGCCACTAGTGACTAATGTTGATCTATGCAGCTGTGTCAGGTCCTGTATTGATCAGCCTACATTAAGACTGTGCTTAGATATTCTACAAAATGATGCCTCTGCTGTTATGTATGCTTGAATCGATCAGATCCTAGTGACTATACATGGGTGTCCTCATATATGACCGTGTCGCCGTGTCGATTTTAAGGGGGAGTGGCGTGTTGCCGTGTCGATTTTTATTCTATACATTCTGGTCTATTTTTCTGTGTCCGTCGATTTTTAAAAGGGCCGTGTCGCCCGTGTCGATTTTAAGAACCCCCCGTGTCGCCGTGTCGCGCGTGTCGAATTTTACCCATGTATAGTCACATCCTACCTTTGCACTTTATTTTCTCTTTCAGATTTCTATAAAGCCACGCTTGAGCCCCTGCTTAGTGCTGCCACCTATGGAGGCGATAGTTACTCTTAGAATATGTTGCTCTGTCCCCCTCTAGCGGAATGTATAAAAACTAACTTTTGGCCAGGCTCAACCAGAAAAAGATTGATTGTGTGATTTAAATCACAAATGACTCAGGTGATTAAGTGATTGAATTGGTTGATTGAAAGATTGAAGCTGGAAATCATTTCAGGAACAAAGAATCATTCTTCAATTCTGAGAGCGGGATCATGTTCCTGGCTCACAACTACCTCAAATCATATTCCACACTGGTATCTATCATGCTCCAGCTTAGCAGGTGGGTGTGGCCAAGCAGGTTGGTGTGGGCAAGGAGGTGGGTGTGGGTGAAATCAATGGGCCAGTTTGCATACACCCCAAAAATCGAGACGATTCGAGCTTAAACAATGACAATATCTGCATTTCCATTTTCTCTAACAGAACTCTGTAAGCTTTGGTTTTGTGCATCTGCACATTGTACTGCAGACGCAAATACATCATCTGTCCACCGATCAAGATAGGTCAAGATAGTTGAACAGAAATATGAGAAAATAGTCTTCCAAAAAAAGCATCTCACCTCATAAAACAAGATAGCTGCTATTGACTTTGCATGGAAAATGTGTAGACTGTAAAGTAGACAATGTCCATGCTAATACTTAAAAGTTTCATTTATGAGATGAGCATTTTGGTGTTTTTGATGACATCTTTTTAATTAGATATTTGAATATGTTGCAAAGAGATAGTTGCAACCGTTTATGCTCTGTAATGTAGATGAATGCTTCATGTCGATTGTACGAAAGCTGCATGGGTAAATTTCAATATCAAGTGAAGGTATCATTATCTTCAAATGCATCTTTCCAAAGCAATGAGAAGACTCAGGCTGATGACTCTGAGTCAATTATTCTACAGAAGAAGAGTGATCAGAAGGCATCTCCGCAGGGTTCAGTTCACCAAGCCTAGGCACCACTCCCCAAGTAGATATTTGAACTCAGGTCCAACTGCCAAGATTAAAATACATCATTATCCATGGGTGGATAAAGATAGGCATAGCCATACAGAGTGGTAATTGGCCTCGAAGGGTGACAAGGGTGGCACTGTCTGCATGTCCTTTTACAACAGAATGCCAGAAGATCTATCACGAGACGCGAAGTAGCAACATGGAGCAACAGCTAGTGGTCTCTGTACATTTGAGATCATCGTAAGCCACAGGTGCTAAATACTCGATATTGTGTGTATCTGTAATAATAATCTATTGCTATGCTATGTGGTTAAATGCGAGTGGTGAGAATGTCCCTTTAAAACATAAATCGTGTTGCCCAGCTTCCATGCCCTAGGTAGCAGTTTGATTCGCACCTAATATAGAAAATGATAGCATGAACTAGAGATAAAGATCTACACCTTAAGATCCATTTATAACGTGAATTACGTATATCAGAAGGGCTTTAAGAAAGATATAACACTATTGTCAATGTTACTTTTAATTTATTTTCACAATAAGTTCATGTACAACAAGGGTTTACGCTCACAGTTAAAATGATACACAACCTGAACAGTTAATAGCTAGAATGAAATGAGGGATGAACTGATATATACAAATAATGTGATAATATTAACTTATGATTACATATTATTCTATGAGACTTTACATCGATATGTCGTCTTAAAGTCTGTTTTGTAGACGAGGCGATATATATACCTGAAAAATAATAATAAAAGATCACTTGGAGAATGATTATTATTATCATTATTATTATTAGTAGTAGTAGTAGTATTAGTATTAGTAGTATTATTATTCATGAAGAATATGCCATTGTACCTTTCTTGAATAAAGACAATGTCTACATGTTATCCCAGTTTCATGTTTTAATCACAATTAGCCGCTAAATTTTAACTCGCCATTTATTCCCGTTTTATGTTACACTTTCGCCTCAAAATCCCATTATTTCATAACTGGATCTATATTTATAGTTGTCAAAAAATGATAGTATTTGTGTATCAATTAGGGATTTCAGTTTTAGAATAGGGATCAAATGTCACCATACATACCTAATTTTTGTGCATCTTGAGTAGCCCCATGGACCACAAGAATAGGGCAACTCTGCCCTTTGTAAATGACGTGTTGCAATGACGTATGGCTCCTGGACAGGGACGTACCGGCACTTCCTGCAAATGATTAAAAAGTCTATGATATACAGCCTCATTAATAGTCTCAGAGATTCTCAGAGATTAAGAAAACATATTTTTCTATTGTGTACCAGTATGAAAGTGGCAACATAATGAGAATGTAACGTTGTAGATACATAATGTATCAGGATTTGATATGGAGTAAAAGTATAACAGAGGTTTATGATGCGACTTTGAATGTATTATAGTTCTGTACAGTTCTGTCTACATCATCCGTTATTAAAGACTGTTGTAGTAGAATATCATTTGTGAAATAAATACACGTTTACATACTCAAAACAATCTTTTAGCTATTTTGAATTGTGCTATAAGGACCATCAACCTGCTTATGAAAAGCCTACCTAAATTGACAGTGTCGCCCATGGTAGTCATGGTGACAACGACATCTACCGGAATAGGCACAGTAGCCATGCCCACATCCATGTGGGCAATATGCTGAAATAAAGACATTTACACTTCTTTAGTAACGACATTTAATTCAAGTTTGACTGCAGGTAAAAATTCAAGGATACAAGTCATATGTTTGTCAATATTATAAGCCAAATGTATGTATATGTATAGGACTTTGAATACGTTGGTTCTTTCAAAAGCAGATGATTAGTTTCTATCTCCACTCAAGATTTACAAGCACTCATTTATGTATTGATGAAATCTACTTACATTTTTGACAACTATTTCCCTTGAACCCACGAGCACATGCACAGGTATTGTATCCAGTGCAATGTCCGCCGTTCATACAAGAACCTGAACAAAGTGCTGAAAATAATTAAACATACATGATTGTATAATCTTACGATCGTGGTAAATGTATTTTTCAATATTTGAAATATTACCGATTTGACTCCTCAGATAGTTCAACATAATTAGAATCATGTCTACATCATTATCAGCTCGTGATTTTGGAAATTATTATACAAATGTATTGTTCATAATAGACATATGCATGAACATAAACTGGGTCTTTGGAATAATAGAGTTTAAAATACATGCTGCATTCTCTATACAGTTCCAATGGAAAACAAAGATCTATTGAAAAGTATCACTAAAAGACCCTTACCTCGCTCACATCGGTAACCATAGAAACCAGGTGAGCAGCTGCAATATCTACCGGAAGTACACATGCCGCCATTAGAACATGGCGGGTTACATAAAGCTGAAATTGTAAGGCCAATCATTTATATTGACTGCTGAGGTATGTCACGTATAACTGAAGGAAGGAGTCTCTGGATTAGACTGATGCCTGATATAATCACACTGCTTAGTATACTGACAGTGGCTTGGTGGTGGTGATGTATTGTCTTAGAACTATCATTGGTCTTCTTGGTAACTATACTAGTAGTTAATCATTTGAGGGTCGCATAATGCATGAATGCACCATACCCTTGGGTCGTCATGATGCATGAATTCAGCACTGACCAGTAATAAGCTGGTCGTCCGTCATTCAGGCATCATGTCGCCTCTACGGGGTTGATACAGGGTTAGCATATTTGTACCATAATGACAAAAGCCATTGTACATTGATGAAACAATATTCGGCCTTTAAAGTGTTAATCTTGATTACGGTAGACTTTGTGTAAACTTACTTTTACTGCAGTCAATGCCTCCATAACCTGCAGGACAGCTGCAGACACCAGGTGCCACACACCGTCCTCCATGGTGACATCCAGTCCTACACACAGCTGAAGTAAAGAGTGCTTTGTTCACATCTAGTTTAATATTGTGAAGGCAGTAAAGCATAGACTAAAAGATAATGGGTAACTCACTTGGCTATAAATGGGATAGGGTAGGTTGTAGAATCGTGATGTGTATCAACTACGTGATGTGCATCAACTACACATCAAGGCTGACCATGCTGTATCAAAAGGACGTTATCTGTATCAAGTTATGTGTATCAATATGCCGTTATCTGTATCAAGTAAACTTAGCAGTATACTGACGTTATCTGTATCAAAACCTGTTCTCTTTCTGAATGTAATACTTACATAATTGACTTCATACCAAGTATTATAAAGTTATTTTAGGTTGATTATCTGTTGCACCAGGCAGCTTCTGAGTATCTTTTTGAGGAGGTACATGCTGCTTTTTGGGTTTTTTTTTTTTTTTGGGGGGGGGGGGGTTTGGGCCCCTGGAACAGGTGGGGGAGGGGTGAATTTTAACCCCTCTAGAGAAATCTCACCACCCCTCATTACTAGTATGGCAGAACAAAAAGTAAAAAATATGCAAAAAATGTTGGTTTTCCCTAAAATGACCAATTTTACGAGCAAAGCATCAATAATCAAAAAATATTCTGAGAAAATTGTCATATAATGCAAACAACAAGTTAATTTCCCCTAAATTAGCCAATCTGGCAAGGACATATAAAATAGTATGTCTGGATGCTATTCCCTTGCGATCTACCCTCCCTTACCTGTAGCCTATATCCCTGCCATACGTGTATCCTCCCTACATCCTACTGTACCCTATATTCCCCTACATGTTTCCTACCACTATTCTAACTGTACTATACTCCTCCCCTACCTGTACAGTAGCCTACCTGTAACAATTTTGATTGATATAGGTCACGGCTATTGATAAAGATAATGGTTGGAGGTGCCTTGCTGCAAGTTGCCTTGGGTTACTACACATCACGTTTGCATGGGCAGCCGTGATGTGTAGTTGATACACATCACGTTTTTGATACACATCACGGTTCTACATAGGTTCACCCTTGGAAGCTCGGCCAACCCTTCAGGCAGGACAGAAGTCAGCATGATGTTGAATGAAAATATGGTTGAATAACATTTATACTACTAGTTGGTACTGTTATTTTAACATCATATTGATTTTTACCCACCCTGGAGGTGTGGTCAACATGAGATATGTGGCCGACTTGAGGTGAATCTTATACCGTATGGACAAAAAAGAAAACAGTATCTGATTACAAGAGTCGATGAAATAATTATGAGCAAAAGATTTTTTGGGGGAGAATTGGGTTACAAATTAAGTAAAGTATCAGCGACCTTACCTGTTTCGCACGTGCTGCCGGTGTAGCCTTCAGGACACGTGCAGAGGTCTGGTGCCGTACACGTGCCGCCATTGTAGCAGCCACTCCTGCACACCGCTACACAATGCAGAGAGAGGCATAGACATTATTAACATATTAAATACCTTATAGGGGCATTCTCACCACTCGCACTTAACCACAAAGTACTAGTAGATTACAACGGTACTAGAATTTTGAGTGATATAAGCTCGGTGATTATGCCACTTTAAAAGTGTATATACAGGTCATTTTTTTAGAACTTTTCCACTAACGGATGAAGTGTGAGAGCATGGTGAGTCAGGCTCGGCTACATGGTGCCATCAGTAGGCCGCATATACATAGTGTTTAATAATGCGCTATGTCCTTTGTGGTCACACACAGGGCCGGATACAGGATTTTGAAAAAAAGGGGGGCATTGTCTAAAAATATATATTTTTAGACAAAGGGGGGGGGGTATATGTTTATATGTGGGGCTACTCTCTGCACTCTACTATATCGATAGCTACACCCCTCCACTACACTAGGCCAAAAGGTTTGTTTCACAGGTCACCCAACCGACCGTATATAAACAGGGCCGACCCTATGTTTTTTTATGCAATTTTGAAGACATTTTTATATTTTTACACTTTTTGGGGGTAAATTTTCGGTTTTCAAAAGTTTTGAAAAAAAATCTTCCCATTTTCATACTTTTTTGGGTCAATTTTAGGGTTTTGTAAAAAAAAATTAAAAAAGGGGGAAAAAAAAGAATCCGACCTACCGACCCTAGAGTTACATCCCATGTTACTTGAAACTATTTGGCCCTATTAAATATATTTACATACATTAGATAGAAAATAATCAGGGTTATCAAATACCGGTTAATTAGGAGAGCTGCCAACCTTCTAGGGGGAAAAACAGGAGCATTGTTAATAAATGCTTGGCCTAGGTGCATAAAGATCACGGCTTATTAATACTCGCTAGGCAATAGGAATTGCTTAATAGTAGTGCATTATAGATGGTTATGGACACAGAAAATGGCTCACGTTGACACGAGGGTTGCAGGTATCCATAGGGACAGGCGCACACTGAAGGTCTAATACAGCGTCCACCGTTACCACATGGAGGGTCACATATTGCTGTAATGAGATCACATAGAGCGATATAGATGGGGGCTTTTCCCATTAACAAAAAAAAATTAAACTTTATATAAAGTTATGCCATAGTAAGGAGCCTTAGAGAAACGTTATATAACGTTACACAATGTTGTATAACGTTATTTGTTTACTAGATAATGGCTCAGATGAATCCCATATCGACTCGTTTCACATAACGGTTGATGAGGATAGAATATTTATTTATTTAAGGGCTTTCTCGAGTGTATATGGGACCTTAATGGTGGAGAAATGAAAAGATTCTTTTAGAATGCGAGAATTGTACACTCGCACCGGGTATGTTTAATCACCAAACCCTTCCCTTGGATGTAGAAGCACTATAACCAGCTGCTTATATTGTGAAGTGGGAGCAGTGTGACCAATAAGTCACACTACATTAACTCATGGTGACATCACCATCCTGTATTACTTACCATGCTGGCACTGGGATCCCTTATAACCGGAAGTACACGTGCACACATCCGGTTTCCTACACACTCCACCATTGTAACACCCTGGTCTACATGAAACTGAAATAGGATTATGAGTTATTGATTAAAAGAAAGAAATTCCTGCATTATGATATTATAGACTCAGAAACTTATAGGATGAAAAGATGTTGAGTTTGAGTTGTACTTCATGATTTAAAGTGTGCAAACACAGTAAAAAAAAGCACATGTATATAGCTAGTGCCACATAGTGCATCAATGCGGATCAATGCATAATGCCCTTTGCTGTCACACATATAAATCACGCCGGCCCTCAGATTGGTAGGGTCGGCATAACCAAAGGGCCTGTATGATACTTGGACGCAGCCCTGGTGAGTTACTTATGATGGCAAGGGGTAAAACATAATTACCAAGGGCTATGCGGCCCTTAAAGGGATTATGTGATATCACGATTTCTGTGTCGAGCTGTTCCATTTCAGATAGGGTCATCCCAGGATGAAAAACACACAAACCAGAGGGGGTATCTTTTGGGACCTTGATGGGGGGTCCCATGTCGTATGTCGAATTTTAAAAATGGTCATGTCGCCTGTCACTTAAATCTCCTTGTCTCATGTTACCTTTAAAGTGGCACAATCACTAAGAACCCACGTGTCACCATTCTCGTACTGCTCTAGTCAACTAATCAGTGACACAGACACAAAAGTGATGAGACTTTAGCTTTAAGGAACTATAATGTTCCACGTCGAATTTAAGAAATGCTTCTCATCCCAGCTAACAAGATAATATTATTTTACGTCTAGGGTAAACTGCCCATGCGTCGACCACTTGGACCTCTGTTCTACGTGTCCATTATTCTAGGAACTCTGCTGTATTAGGCTAATATGAAGGGGAATTTCAGAATTGATATGAAAGTTATCCTGCCATGTTGGACTCTCAAGCCAATAAGGATACAACTTTCATATTCATGTCCATGAGGCCTTATAGGCTTGCACTACATAAGAGGTGCACTTTTTAGACGGTGCCATTAATCTTTATAGTGTTTTATCTTTATAATGATGGCACCTTCTTTACTAGTCACTGAGGTCTGATCCTGGATCTAGGTGGTTTGGTCATCTAAGTGATCAAATTGCACATTGATACAAACTCATTTTGATATTTTCAGTGTCATCATTGTGTGCACAACATGTATATCTATCTGGACATGTTTTCAAAAGTTCACATTTCAATTCAGTTTTTGGTGATATCCAGTGTTTTGTGGTAATAAATGGGGTAATTCTCTGTTATAGCACTGAATTGAATGGGGAGCTTTTTCTGCACTAACACTTTAGGGAATTGCATTTTATACATACTTTGCAAATATATATCATCTATTTGTTCAGACATCATGTAGATGAGATTCACCGGAAGCACATGGTTTGAACATTAAATTCATATTCTAATTATTTTAATACAGAATATTGATCGTTAGATGGTCATTGGTTTGGGCAGTGTTTGTTTGTTCAAAAACTAGTTGTTGAGCCGGAACGGTCATTGGCGGTCAAGTGGCCTGAGTAGGTGCAAGCAATCCAGTTGTTTGTCGCCCTTGTATCATAGAACAAGTTCTGCTTGACCCCCCCCCCCCCTCCCATGAGGCATGAGGAGGGGGTACACGCAGTAGTGGTGGTGGTAGGAGGAGGGCAGGTAACGTGGGTGTAGGTCTAGGTACAGGTGGACGCAAGGTATGCCCCCAAAAGGTCGTAACCCTGTCCATAAGGTAGGGCAGGTAACGTGGGTGTAGGTCTAGGTACAGGTGGACGCAAGGTATTCCCCCAAAAGGTCGTAACCCTGTCCATAAGGTAGGGCAGGTAACGTGGGTGTAGGTCTAGGTGCAGGTGGACGCAAGGTATACCCCCAAAAGGTCGCAACCCTGTCCATAAGGTAGGGCAGGTAACGTGGGTGTAGGTCTAGGTACAGGTGGACGCAAGGTATGCCCCCAAAAGGTTGTATCCCTGTCCATAAGGTAGGGCAGGTAACGTGGGTGTAGGTCTAGGTGCAGGTGCCTCAATAGAGGTCAGAGTACTAGCATGTCTGTAGGTATAGAGGAGGAGGGGTACATGTAGTGGTAGGTGGTAGCAGCAGAAGGGCGGACTGTAGTGCTATCATGTTTTATATTATAATGCAATGGCACCGTCTCCAAGTATACAGAATTGTTACTACATACATGATATAAAATGAAATGCTATCATATTTCTTTACAAGTACCATGAGTCAACCACTGGGGTACCTTGAGTCAACCACAACATATCATCAGTCAGCTGCTACATACTAGAATGTGTATTTTTGTACTAAATGCAAGGAAAGGGCTTATTTCTTCTTGAGTAATGTCAGACAGAGTATGGATGTAATAGATTAACCAAGTTTAGTTAAGGTTAACTTTGTTCCTTAACCAATATCACACTATTGCAAATATTACCTCATCTATTACGTCTACTTCATTTCAAGGTGGCTGGCAAATTATCAAAAACACAGCTCCATTTGCATAATAATACTAAAAATGTGATATTTTTGACTGATAGTGGAGGGGACTAGATCTGTATTTCCAAAAATGGTAAAATAGCATGTGCTGCATTTCTCCATAGTGTATCAATATTAATATAGTGAAATCCAATGAAGTAGTCATTGATTACTTCAATTTGGTACCAAAAAAGAAGCAAAATGGCTGACTCAAGGTACATGGCCGACTCAAAGACAGTTTACCCTATATAATGTTTAAAACGTTATATAACGTTTTGCCATGAGAAGAAGTCATAATTATAGGAAAACGTTAAATAATGTTTTATAACGTTTATTGTTCACTGGGTTGTGACTTTGCCACCTTTCCCATGCCACATGTCGCCATGTCGATTTTAGTGGTCCAGACCCATATACTTTCTGACCATTTACGTGTATGAGATTAGATCATCCTATGAATGGAGACACGGAATTAGAAGTATTATCTCAGTTTGATAAAACCATGGGGAATTCTACCCCTGGCAGTAGCCTATAGATAAAGGTCCTTCGAAATCACTGAAACTGCACACATCACATCATCAGTAGCACCACGGGAAGGACCTGACGTATTCCAGATATTGGATAAGCACTGGATTTTACTATTTTACTACATTCATCAAGGGCATATAGAACAGAAACATGGAATATAAGAATATGGCACAGACCTGTCTACCACTATTGCTTGGATTCATTATAATTATAAAACTATATCCAGTCAGCCCTGGCAAGCAGCACGTGAGTGGACGACAGACTGATGGATATCGTTATAGGCAGGTATGTATGGGACATTCTTTTCAGAGAATACCGGTAGATTCCATTGCATAAAACAACATATGAACCGTGCAGAATCGGCTGAATAGATACGAAATGGGAAACCAATATAGTATATTTTTAGGTTAATCTAGACTGTAGGCTTCCATTGAAAGCATTGAGTCCGTACTGTTCTAAACATTTGATTATCAAGAGTCCGTCCCTCTCAAACTGTTTACACGCAGTGTGGAATGTAAAAGAACTCCTGCCTAGATATAATGGAGGGGCGGTATTTCTATCTTCATTTCACTTCACCCGACTAACATATCTATTGAGCATGGATACTTGAGACTTGGAATGGCCTTTATTATTCTGTTATATCTGGCGTTATATATATATATATACAGCACTGCTAAAATATCCACTAACTGTAGGGTCTGACTTAGGCCATGCTTTACATGTACCCTCCACTACATATTCAATGGTGAAACACCTGATTTCACCGACTTGAGCTATGGTTCAAGGATAATTATCAAATCCAATTATTCAATATTCTATAAACCTCTCATACCTGTTTCTCATGTATAAATTTCTTTGTTACAGTTTGAATAACCTAGATATAAGCATCTATATGAATAACCTAGATATAACAGGCCAAATGATAAGATTTCATAACTTTCAGTTCTCTAATGGAAGAGTGCTTATAACAGCCATTTTCGGGCCAACGGGTGAGATGGTTAGCTGCGACATTCAGGATGAGGATGATGGAAAATTGGCTCAACCAGTGATAGGAGATGGGAGCGATAATAGGGACGGTGGTACCAACATGACTCAGCTACAGGAGGACTGTGAGATAATGGATGCTGAACGGGAGTCAAGGAATCCCACTAGTTCCCTTAGTGATGTCAGCAATGAACGATCAGCGTTTGCATTTGTTGCTCCAGGGACAAATTACTGTGGTGCAGGTATGTTTTGTATATGCTATCATTTTATAAATGTCCTATCTCCTGCACATTGCAATGTATCGTATATATCTTGATAATTTATAGCTTAGCTCTAATACTACCCAATAGTATATTAGTCTTAAAATGATGGGTGACATGTATAAGGTGTAAGTAGTATTGAAATGGACGTTATTTGAAGGCTCTGTTATGACTTTGGAGTCAATGAAATAACCAACAGTGAGAAATCCATTTTATTCTAAAAAGCCAGAACCCCGTCTTAGGGAGTGATCATTTTTTTGACAACGGGGGGGGGGGGGATTTGGACCTCTAAACCGGGGGGGGGTGTAAAAGATTTAGACCCCTCTTGAGGGGGGGGGGGTAAGAAAAAGTTTTTGAGCCAAAAAGCCCGCGCGTTACTATGCTTCAAAGGGCCCATGCCATGCGTGCTCCGATCACCCCCACCCCTATTGCTTTGATCACCCACTCCTTCCATTCCTTTCTCCCATTGCTTACGCCTTCATCTATTCCCTCCATAATCCAACAATTATGTGAGGTGACTATAAAACCATTATTCCCATAAGGCAACACTGTAGACACATGCAATATATGAAAGGGCTATAACCATAAACTACATGTATAACCATCCCATCCTATCCCTACATTACACCAGGTAACAGTGCTGGAGATTTGGGTCGGCTGCAGAAGGCAGATGCCTGCTGCAGGGAGCACGACTACTGCCCCTACAACATACCGGCCTTCTCCACACGGTATGGTCTGAGGAATCCCAGACCCCACACCGTGTCATGGCACGAGTGTGACCTAAGGTGAGATGTTTCTCTTTTTTGTTAGCTAATTCTGTAAGATACGGGGGTTGGTAGCGTGATAAGTTGGGAAGTATTAGCTTGGAGTCCCTTTTGCCTCGTAACTTCAACTTTGGCTGCCATCTCCCATGCTGTGGTAGCATATCGAAGGCCTGTCCCGCTCACACCATGTCTATGTGGTGTCAAAGGTTAAAGAACCCTCAGCCTTGCTTCGGTAAATGTGTAGGAGCAGGATTTCTATCTTTTGGCTCATCTCATAGATTCGATCATCCTGGATTCAATCACCCTTGGTAGGCCTTCAGCCTACCATCACTTATGAAAAACTTAACCTAATGGCAGTCTGGAATGCAAAATGCAACTTTCCCTCCGGACATTAAACTACCTAACAATCAATCTAAGATAATTTGGTGAATTTTATAGATTTTCAAAAAGATTTCTTGCCATAAAAATGACTTATTACAAAAAAAGCCAAAAATCCTTTTCGTCGTACCAACAAAGATAAGGTAGGTAAAGATACCCAAATACAATCTCTTTAGGCCCAACCGTTTAACATATGGATGTATTATCATACATTAATTGTAGTTATTTGTATTGGTGTGCCCCTATCCAGAGGATGCACATTATGTACTAGTAGTACAATGTATACAGCAATTGCAACAGGGGGCATCCCAGTTTAAGTCCCTGTACGACACTGCCACCTGGTGAATTATCATGGCACGACATTATGCCAGCATTGAAATGGCAAAACTGAATCATGGTACACATGCCACATCGTATCACACGTGTATGGTACGCATTTCAAAGTTGGTTTTGCATGAGGATGAACATTGATCCAATGATTTAGAGGTTTCTATGTCCACTGGGATAGCACTCCATCTTAGAGGGAAGAAAAGGGCATCTGATTCAATTGGACAATAGATTGGTCAGATATCCAATAACGTTGAATCAACATTGGCAACCATTTGTTCTGTGCCCACTGGACAGGTAAACTAGAACCGTCTACCCCATTTCTTTCTAAAAGAAAAAAAAGAATATTGGTTGTATCTAAAGGGGATTTGGTTTGCCATTACCTCGTGGCGACACTTTTCGGTATACGTAAGTGATTACTGGGTCCCCAGTATTTGCTCTAAGATGATCTTAAAAGCGACTGCATCACATTAAGCTAGCTGTCAGGTATATCAATCATTCTACAACTAAGAACATAATCAATTTTTATATTTTCAGGTTTAAGGTCTGTCTCAAAATGGCCAACACAACATCAGCCGATGTAATTGGTACGACATATTTCGACATTGTTCGGTCTCCTGCATTCTACCTGTTAATTGTACCACCAACCAACGGAACGCAGGCATGGTACTCCAAACGCAGGATTCGATATTAACCTTATAAGTGTATAGCATAGTGCATAATGTCGGCATTCATTTCGTCATCAACTTCTGTATCATGAATAGGATATACAGCCATGTTTCATTTACTCATTATGTACATTACCACAATGTGGACTATCGATTAATCCAGGGGTAGACACTAACGCTGGCCCGGGAGCCAATGGCCCGTACTTTTGGGTCCGGGCCCGTAGATACATGCATCTTCTAAATTAGCTTTCTATGGGCCCGGGTGGCCCACAAGAAATTCTTGAGGGGAATATTCCTGACAAGTATATTCATGTAATATGTCGGTGGAAAGAGGAAAATGCGAGCGAATGAAGCAATTAAGTTTCATTTGAACATAGCTATGACAGGAAATTCTGGAATTATAAATATGATTTCTCTCTGAAAAAAGTAAAAGTTTTGTTCCCTGGCCCACAGCTGAAGTCCCCGGCCCATAGATTTCTAGAGCTACGGGCCCGGCTGGCCCACGGCTGAGAAAGTTAGTGTCTACCCCTGTTAATCATATAAAGTATTACTGATATCGACAAGAGTCAGGTCTTTTTTTCATTATAGTACAAATGTAATTATATTTAACATGGTTCCAGTATGGCTGGGCTTGTTGGTGACTTAAATGGCGTACTAGTCAACTGATGTATGGTCTAAGTGTGCTAAACCTTGTAGGGGTCAAGCTTGTTGTCCAGCGGGCGCAGCCATTATTTAAAGCTGGCACTGGGGAGATAATAACTGATAACAGCTTCACAGTGGCTATCATTTGCACCCTAGGAATTCCGCAGTGAAGCCAGGTAATCATTTCATTGACCTAAAATTCAGGGAGCGCACCTTAATGTCCATCATACCCCTGATATCAATGTGAGTAGTAAATAAAAATGATATTTAAACCAGGATAGTCTATGTCTGTCATTAAGTTATGATATACTAACGTAAAACGCCACGCGATTTGCATATGACACATTGTACACCACGGATCTTTATAAGTGGCTTTATAAGCTGTGGTACGCCCCGCTCAAACCAGCGTGGCGTACCACAGTCGTACGCCACGCATATGCCGTCGTTTCATTCAGTGCTTAACCTATAGGTCTTCTGTACGCTTTGCTGTTGTAGGTAGAATAAATGGACAGTGCATTCTTTCTATATTGCAGTATATTATTGTGCCCTGTATACTGATTAAAGTATAATAGTCGCACAGTGCTTCAAGTCGCTATCCCCTTTGTCGTCATGATACATGAGCCTACTTGCCAGGGATGCATCATGCATCATGACGACCCAACCCATGCAGTAGAGTCGGCCGCATGCATAGATGCAGCTCTGATGAGTTGCTCGCTAGGACTGCATTCATGCATCCATACATCATGGTAATATTAAACGGCATGATACATTAAAGCGCTATGTGGTACATTAAGGGGGCACACGTGTGACTCACCGTGTTGGCAGGAGGTACCGAAGTATCCTGCTCTACAGGCACACCGCCCTGGAGGCATACAGATCCCGCCGCGTCTCCTGCACCGGGGGCGGCAGCGGGCTGAAAATACACAACATGTCATGTGTTAACGTTGAGTGTCGCTATAACTTATAAGATGACATTGGTCGGCATGATGCACCAATGCAGCCCCGGCGAGTAACTCGCCGGGGCTACATTGGTGCATCATACCGACCCTTCGGGAGTGTCCCAACCCCAGAGGGTCGATGCTTGAATGCAGTAATAGCGAGTTACTCGCCAGGGCTGCAATGGCAGGACACAATCATGACATGCATTGGGGATGCGGGGGGGGGGGGGTAGAGGACAGTGGAGGGAGCACCAGGAGTGGAGGGAATAGAAGACAAACGAGGGGAAAAAATGGGGGGGGGGGGGGTAAACCATAAGACAAAGGGCAGCTGTTTGTTTGGTGTTGACTTCAAGATTCTTTTGTTTGTGTGTGTGTGGGGGGGGGGGGGGGGGTATGTGGAATGATTGAATACAGTACACAACTTAAAGACTTGGGATATGGAAGCATGCAACATAATGTAAAATGCAGTGGAGAAAGCAATAGGCGTAGTGGGAAAATCGGGGAAACGAAGATCATGCAAAAAATGGTAGAGCTGGGTATATGGCCAGAACCAGAACAGGGTGTGTTGGGGGCACCGAAACGACACGTGAGCCTCTGCTCTTATCACTTTGAAAACGAGATACATAATGATCATAATTTCTGATTATGCTTTGAAAGCGTTTTTTAAAGTTGGAAAGAGTAGCAAATGACTATCACCAGCATCATTGGATGGTGATGATGAACGTAGAATAAATACCTAAAGGTGAGATTTTCTAAAACTTACCGCGGCATTTGTCGATGTAACAGGCACGTGACTCAATACTGGCCTCGTTCTGGCCTGCGCATGCGTGCTGGTTGTTGGGGCAGTAGGCGGTCCGTGCCTGCGCACCCCGCCCACAGGTGGCGCTACAGGGGGACCAGGCCGACCATGACACTGCCTCTATAGATACAGGGGGTAGGGTAAACTTAAGTTGCAATTTCATTCAGGATAATATTTAAAGATGCAATATCACGACTCACACTTAATCACATAGTAGACCAGAACAGTACTCGGACTGTGACTGGTATAGCTGCTCGATGCAGTGGCGGAGCCAGGATTTTGAAAAGGAGGGGGCCGGGCACACCCCCGTTTCCTAGGGAAAAGAGGGGCGCACCCCAAATTTTGGGGCTAAATTAGGGTGTAAAAATGACAAATTAATTCTTAACTAAAGGCCAAAAGACTTCCGTCACTGTGGTGATTGTGTTGCTTTAATATCACAAGCATTACAAACAAGACTACAATCCAGGATTGACTTTAAATCATTGATATCATCTGTGTAGTTCCAAAGTGAGTTTTTATCCCATTATGGGTATCATCTGAAGACTTCAATATGAACACATCAGGATAAAAGCCAGGATTGGTGTGTAAATCTCGATCGTCTGTTGTAATGTGTTCATGGATTTCATGCATTGTTTTCGACTCTCAGTTATAACAATTATGCTAATCATAATGGATTTCCTATATGCGGTATCAACGTGATTAATAAAATAGTGTGATGAGGAACATGTTGATTTTGTATTTGTATGATTGAAAACTTTCTAGAAACTTGAAGAACTAGTTATAAAGTACAATGACTCAGTTTACCTACCAGTAGTGGACACAGGTGTGGTGGTCTGGATGTGGTGTGTGGTGCTGCTACTTGGGGGCGCGGTGGTCGTCCCAGGTGTACTACTGGTAAGGTGTTCTGGTCCTTCGGTCTAAAATACACATTATACTTTATTTTGAGGGATGGGTAGAAATGCGTTCCCCTCTTCGGGTATTATTCATTAACGAGTATTTATAACAGGGCTGCATTTTCACCAAGAGAGTTGGTGCAGAGATTGATTTAAAATGGTAACATAGAAAATTGGTCCATGTAAACATATTCCAATGCAAATATAAAATTAATATACTGCTTCATAGACGCTTATTATGCACTAAAGTATACTTACTATGGGTCCGACATCAGGACTACATTGTTGCTCGGCAGCATCTGGGTCTGAAGAAATCACCATCTGCTCAATGTCCCCCTGATGATATCAATGCGCGATTAAACCTAATTGAAAAGCTCTGGCAGCTTTAGTTATGTATACATCTAAATAAATAGAAATTCACTGGATACTATAGGATTTTCTAATTGACATAAGCTTGAACTTTACGTGGGGCTAACTGGCCTTACTGAAAGCCATAATGGTCAACTGTAATTATTTACTGTCTATAAATTCATTGGAAGGTTTATCCTTTAAGACAAAAGGATGCATAGTCTCTCTAAATATGTTGGTATCCCTAATACTCTACGGGTTAATCTATAACACAGTTAATGTGTTATATTATATACACTCCATGTATCTATATAGGTGTTATCATCATGAGATAAAGAGAGACAAAAGGCCTTTGTGTTGCAGGCAGAGAATTCCAATGGGAAAATGCGACTGCCCGGTAGATTAAGGTATAGCGGGGAAAGGGCAGAAGAAGAGGGAAGGGCAGGCAGAAGAGAACGCGAAGGAACATGTCTCAGTCTAACCTCAAAGGCAGGGTAATAACTGCTGCTTATATACGGCTTTCCCAGCGACAGAACACTCCTGGCCACCGGTAGCGCCGATCTTGAGTCGCGCGCTAGTGGTTGGGTCAGTTCCGGTCGGCAGTCGACGAAGAGTGTGACGGCCTGCGCGCGCACCCGGAAGGAGAACTGGTGCCATGCGCCATCAGCAAGGTCAACGTCAAAGGACGGCGATAGGTGGCGCCCCGGCTGCCCTGTGTTGTCTGTGTACTCAAAACGAGGCTCAAGTCCAACCTGTGGCAAATGTAGATCAAATTTGTATTCTGTGTTATGCTGGTGAGTGACGGGGCTACCAGAATTTGGGGGGAAAAGTACTTGTCTGTCAGCCTATACAATGTTTACCATACCAAAAACGTTCCAGGTAGTCAGCCAGCCAGCATTGTTCCCTGGGGCCCATATGTGTTTTACTTGGGCCAACTGGCCTTGCCCATATCTGGTCCTTTTTGTCCAGGGCTAGCGGTGGGAGCCCAGGAAAACTTTTTTCCCCATAAATACATTGTAAATATTTCAAAACATGCTGACATCTGCTTTTCCTCCAGAAATCACCATTTATTGTACATTTTTATAGTTTATATTTAATCTGGGCTTGAGCTGGACACTTTGAATCTGGGCTGGCCCATCTGGAATCCCACTGATAGCCCTGTACAAAACGGACCATAACCCAGATATACGCAAATAAGCTTGCCCAGGTAAAAACAGATATGGGTCCCACTAAGCAATGCTGCCTGGGTCCCCCTGACGAGGGGAGTCATTCTGGAGGCAACCTGAACTTTACTTTTGACACTATTTCTTTTCTTTGTCTATCCTCTAGAAGGCACCACTGTAAGTTGGTAACATTGCCCCGCACCCCCTTTTTCTCTCTTTTTTTTCTTTTAAGAAACTGTAACGGAACTATAACCAAACCCATTTACCTTCAAAGGATGGGATGATACAGTGACGCCATATTGAGAAGAGGGGGGAATCATTAAGATAACAGCAATATGGGTTTTTAAGACTACAGATAAAATGGGTGGCGTCTAGTCACTTGGCAAGTTATCCCTTGTGGCATCAAATACGCATATAATATCTTGATATGAAAAATATGTATAACAGAATGACCCACCTGTACACCCATCCTGACCTTGCCCTTCTTGTCAGACAAGGTCAGGATGAAGCCGCGGCCATTGACCTTTGACCTGGCTGTGACCAACACTGAGAAGTCTGCCGGCCACGCCCACCGGAAGACGCTGGTCGCTGGTAGGGTGAGGTCGGACGCAGGGCCCAGGTGGAAGGCTGATTTCCGGTCAGGGGTAGTGGAGACACCTAGAGGTAGCGAGGAGAGGTCCAGCAGCGCCAAGATGTCATGTGACTCTATTGAAAAACGACAGGTATTATGCATTAAGAAGTTAGTACAGGTGTGCCTAGCAACCTGGGCTTAAAAGCAATATATCTTCAGTGAGACCCCCATGATGCCACTCAGGATTACCCTATAGTATCACACAGCCCCATTTAATCAACTCCAGGGAATATATAGTGTAACACTGCCATTATTACTGTAGTCTTGACCTCTAGTTGCTTAGCAATATTACTTTCAAATGTGTAACTGCCTAGGAATTCACATTTAACTTGTTTGCAGTTGGATTTAACATCATTTGGAATTCTAACTGCACCAACCCCTTAAATTGAAGTACCAATATGACATATTCTGGAAATGCTAGATATTAGAGAAGTTTGTGTCTACTTTATTTATAATGGATCAGAAACATCGAACCATTGACCTTATGTGAAGAAAGAACCCAAGCTCAAGCACAAACCCTATGGTGTTCATACCCACAATAATGACAGTGCCATTCTAACTCAATTAAACAATTGCATTTTGGATTTGTTTTTGGTTACTTATTTCTAATTTACAAAATTAGGTAGAAATCCTGATTTGTGTGGCAATTTTACTTTAATACTGGTATCATGCTTAAATGCTTCATTCAAACGTCATAAATTGCATAAATTTAATCATGTCTATCCTTCAGGGGAGTTACTCGCCATGCTGTATTTATGCATTGTAACGCCAACAGGAATAAAGCACTCTGTCGTCCTTAAAGGGTTTAACTGATTATTGCGAACACTTACTCTGACAGTTGAAGCTGTTGCATCCTCTCTGTTCTCCGGGCAATCCGTCGCACGTTTCCGGTTCCTTCCTAATGCACTTCCGTTTCCGTGTCTGCTGGCCTTGACCCTTTCCACATGATACTGTACAGTGTGACCAGATCGTCCAGGGCTTCCAGCCTGAATAAAAGAATGGATTGAGAATATGATGTCTAATGGTGTTACATGTATTAATATGTAGTAAAAATGAGAGAGAGCGAGAGAGAGAGAGAGAGAGAGAGAGAGAGAGAGAGAGAGAGAGAGAGAGAGAGAGAGAGAAAGAGAGAGAGAGAGGGAGAGAGAGAGAGAGAGAGATTATTGTTTTTAACCTATAGGATATCTCATAATGTTGCAGAGGCATAGGTAAATGGTGGAGGGGAGTAAACATAAAACCGGTCTTCTATTTAAATATACTTAAATGTAGTGAATACATAAACTAGTCAATTGTAAAATGTCCTTGTCTGTATTAATAAAAATAGCTACCAAAGGGTATATAAAGGGTAATGAGAGCACATGCCAGACATTGAATCATTGTAAAGGTAAGTGGGTGAAGGTGACAAGATAAATGGCATCAAATGCCTCCCACACTTTCATTCAATATATCATCGCTGTCTATAGCCGCCTTTCAATGTATTGCCTTTAACTAAAAGAACTATCCTCCAATCTGCGGATCCCATTACATCATTATTAATCCATCGTATACACCTTTGTAAAAACACATTTTCTAAAGAACGTCTTTCAGTAACTAAACAAAATGTCTACAAATAGAAGGTCTATTTGGCTTTGCATTATCAACTACATATATCTTATGCTTTAGACCTCCCAGCTATATAGGACATTGCGCAATGATTCGCAATATTAGACTTAATAGACCATGATTTCAAGCACTATACAGCTTGAAAAATGACACATCAACACCTCTAATTTAACCCCATTCATTAAAATTGGGGAATCCATAATGTTTGTGGTTGGAGACTATTACATGTGACACCTGCTTTTGAGAGGGAGTAAAGTTTTGTGGGGGCTAATTGTCCAACATCGGTAACGGTGTCTCACCTCCCACGACGAGGCTCTAGCCGCCCGTGGCAATCATTCATCATGTACGGCATACGTCTTGGGGACGTGACGTAGCTACTATGGCTTCATGCTGAGAAGAAAATTCAAAGGAAAACACTAGGCGCGCTGTGTTGGGGTCTAAAAGGTGGGGTCTTGCTGTTGGCTAGATGAGGGACGTACTAAGTAGCACCTTCATGCTTGGGCACCAGGGGCACTGGTTTTGAGGTTTGGGTATATATGATCGGTGAACGTTCTTTTTCTAGAGATCTGTATTCTTTTAGGGATGGGGGTATTTCTTTAGTGACTTTTAAAAACTGAAAACTGCAAAAACAATCTGAGATAAATGGAGTCTGAAAGTGGCAAAGGTTATCAGACATAGATATGTATAATCATGTCTTTTTCTTTTAGTATATGAGAATATTATTTTTACAAAGTGATATTTATAAAGACAACTACATTTAAAAAGAAGGGTATGAAATATGATTGTTCAGTTCTGCTATACTTGCTTTGTGGAAGGAGATAATACGCACACATAGCACTGATCTCTTGCACCATCCTATCCTATAGGAACATGGCAATACAAATGGCTGCATTACACTACTTGCGTCCACATGCCTTCTGTATGCGTATATCAATACATATAACCTAAGTTAGGTCTAAATATGAACAGAGAGCAACCTGTTCCTAACAAGACAGGACAAGAAACGTAATTTATTTTGAACAAACAGATATAAATAAGAGGTTGTCTAAACATCAAAAGATACTCATCCATCCTTGTAATAGGGGTCCTGAACATATGAGAAAGATCTATGATCTCATTGATCACTTCAACGAAGATATGTGAGAGGAAGGGAGTAGCCTATTGGTAAAACACCCAGCATGGCATAAAGATATCAACAAGCTTAGAACTAATATAGACAGGCATGGAAGAAATATTCTGATGAAAATTGGCGAGTGGATGAGTGAGTGGATGGAAGTGGGGAGGGGGCACTGGAGAAGCTAAGGGGGTGGTGGGGAGATAGGGCTAGGTAGTCAGTCAGGTAGGTAGGCAGGGGCGAGGAGTGAGAAGAGGGGCACAGTGTTTAACTCAGTGGGCGGCATTAAGACGCCAAAACAGGTATACACTTTCTGAAAATTAGCTAAGGTAACTTAATCCTAACTCGTCTGGGGATCAAAGCCTGTAGGGACATGGTGTCCATGACAACTGGATCTTGTCATGAGCGTCCTCAGGTAACAAGACACCTGTCTCATTCATGCCTGGCCACGCTACTAAATCACACCTGGTAAGAGAGTCTCAGGTGCAACAAAGAGTCTGTCATTCATCACCTGAGCAGAGGTCCCACCCAATAGTAGCCCTCCTCCCCCGCTCTCTCCTTCCTTCCTTCCCTCCCTCCCTCTCTCCTCCCCTCCCTCCCTCCCTCCCTCCCTCCCTCCCTCCCTCCCTCCCTCCCTCCCTCCATCACTCCCTCCCTCCTAAGCATGGCTTTAGAGAGGGCGCCCCTAATTTGGGGGGGATCTATGTTTTATGTAGAATTTTTCCAAAAAGTGGATGGGAATGATTGGTCCAATAACTCCCCCTACCTTCAAAATACCAGATCCGCCACTGTATAGCAACTATAAGGCGGAGGGCAGTGGCTGAGGGGGGAGGGGCAGGGGGCCTGTTGTTGTTGTTAATTCATTTATTTTTATCCTGAGGAGATACATAACCATTATAGATTGTATTTCTTGTACTCCACAGCATAAATGGGATTATGAACTCTTTTCATCGTTAGGAGAGTGGCATCATGGGCTCTAGTCCTAAGGGGTCTCTTATCAATATTACCATCAATCAGTGAGGCATTAAAAGCATGTTTAAGGAGGTGCATTTCTCTCCTGTGTTTCATCAGGTTCAGCTCAACTTATGGAGTTTTTCATGGTTTCTAGTACCCTTGTTCCAATACACGGCTCGCAGGGCATTACTCACAATGGGTTGGAGGGTATCCAGGGTTGTAACCAGGGCTACACTATATATGATATCACCATAGTCCATAATGGGTAATAGCATGGTTTTGACTACATCTAACTTTGCCTTTTCTGGTAGCATTTTGCTATTCCTACGGAAAATATAGAGCTTATGTTCTGAGTTCCTTCTGGTGATACCTATTTGCTTTTTGAGATTCAGTTGATTATCTAAAGTTATGCCAAGATAGTTATAGGAGGGTGCAATTTCTATGGTATCATTACCTATTTTTAACAGTGGTTTTCTATGTAGTTTCCTGAGAGCTTTATTGGCAAATATTACACTTTTAGTTTTCTTAGCATTTAATGATAGTTTATTTTTTTCACACCATATTTTAATATTTTCAAGGTCATGGTTTATAGATAGGGTAGCTTGTCTACAATCAGGGGAGTGTGCCAGGAATACCACTGTATCATCTGCATAGTGCTGAACCTGGAGTTTCTCTAGGCAATGTCCAAAGTCATTGATATATGTAAGAAATAGTAATGGTCCTAGGACTGAGCCCTGGGGGACACCACAAGTTATTGAGTGAGGTCTTGATATTTTATTATTAGCTTTAGTACATTGTTTTCTATTTGTTAGGTAATTTGTGAACAATTTAACACTTTTTTCTGAAAAACCAAGGGATTCTAGCTTTTTGAATAGTATATCATGGTTTAAAGTATCAAATGCCTTTTTAAAGTCTAGAAAGGTGGCTGTAGTAATTTTGAGTTTATTTAGGTCTGAGTATACTGAGTTTTACGAATTTCTCTAGGCTATTTATGGTGGAGCGAGCTGGCCTAAATCCGTCTTGGTTTTCAGAGAGTAGGTCATTGTTGTTTAGGTAATTAATGGTTTGTTTGTGAATTATTTTCTCAGTTAATTTAGCTGGTAGAGGAAGGGTGGAGATTGGTCTAAGGTTATTTACATCAGTGGTGTCCCCACCTTTGGGGAGAGGTTTTAATTAAGGGGATTAAATCAACTACTGTAACAGGTAACAAGGTAAAGTTTGAGTTTACTTTATCCCCTAGTGGAGACCATGGGAGGTTCATTTTTTCTGCCAGTTTGTCACCGATGGTGGCAAAGAAGGAGTTTATATAATCAGCTGTGTCATCAGGGGGTACAATTTCATCTGTTGCATGGTTAACCAGACTAAAGATAGGGTCATTGATTTTAGGGTTCATTAATTTATTGATATTAGCCCAGTATGCTTTAGGTTTGTGCCTATTTGCTTCAATTTCATTGAGGTGATATTCCCTTTTGGCCTTTCTACAAAGAGCCCGACATCTTCTTTTCTGAAACTCAGATATCCTCTTATCATCCTCTTTTTTTGTCCTTTTATATTTGCACATAGCACTATTTTTATCATTTATGACTTGCAATAGCCTATTATCAACCCAAGGTTCTTTGGTCTTTTTACAATTGAATGTTTTTATGGGACAAGTAAAGTCTAGAAGGAAGGAGATTTGCTTTTCCAACATATCCCATGCTACCTCTGGACATGTGGCCTCCCAGAAAGAGGTCCAGTTAGAATTCTTTAGCCCAGTTGTGAAATTATCTTTTATATACCTTAAGTAAGACCTGCCAGTGAAGGAGAGAGGTATTTTAGGGGGGGTGATGTGACTTCTAGTGGCATATATTAATTCATGATCACTTATCCCTGTACTGACCGTCCCAGACTGTGTTATATGTAATGAGTTTGTGAAGATGAGGTCAATGGTGGTATGCTCCCCATTTAAGTTATATCGTGTTATATCATTAATTAGCTGATTGAGTCCAAGTCCAGTGGTCATCCTAAGAAGTTTGTCCCTTTTTGGATTATTACTGCGACAATTTACATTGAAATCCCCTAGCATTATAATTTCAGAATATTTATTTTTGTCGAGAGCCATTATTTTCTCCTTGAGTAACCTAATGGCAGTTGGGAGGTCCCCTTCTTTGTCTGGCCTATATATATTCAGAACTAGGATTGGTTTGGACATGCCTTTGGAGATAGTGAGCATTTGTAACTCTAAATTATTGTCATTATGGTCCATTTGACCATTACAATATCTGCTGTAGGTGATGTCATTGCTTAAATAAACCATGAGACCACCACCAACCTTGGTTTGACCTTTGTTGTTTAATGCTTGTCTATCATTTCGAATAAATTGATAACCCGGAACGAAAATATCCCCATCCCTTATATCTTTATGATACCAAGTCTCCGAGAGAGTAAGACAATCAATACCCATGTCTTTTATTTCCAGGAAGAATTGATCTCTGCCACTAAAGAGGCTTCTACAATTCTGATGAGCAATATGGATACCCCGGGAACCATTTAACCTAAGAGAAGAGATGCTGGTGCCAACCACCCCCCCTCCCACACCCGCCGTCCCCGTCTAGGCAGGAGGGTTTTCTTTCCACACACACATTTTCCCATATCCCAATTAGGACCCAGGCCTGTGCTAATTTAGCTACCCAGGTCATTTATTATTAAAAGGTATTACTACCCTATAGAGGTGGAGGTTACAAGGGGGGGAGTCAGAGAGAATGGTTTGGTCTGGAAAGTATTTAATAATTTGTCAAAGTTAAATTAAAATAGAACTAGGATTAATATTAAATGAGTTTTCCTTTTTACTAAGCGAGCCTACTATATTACAACAGTCAAGTCTTGCAGAGGAATAGCATGTATCCAATACAAGTCAGAGCAATTAAGTATGAAATAAAGTCCTGTTATATTGGAAGATGCCTGTTATAATAACAAATACATATAATATACATAAGGCAGCTCAATATAGGCTGGCAGTCTAGAAATAGTAGTTCATTATATGGAGCCAGCGGACCTAATAGCCCATGATCAGTACCGGTAGGTTAATGTCCAAGTGTCATTTTGGTTTGGTTTCCTGGTCCTACAACATATACTATTCACATCCAGATAGGATCGTCGAGGGGCGGTCAGTGTTCATCATAATACAGTAGTGGATCAGGCCTATGTACATAACCATAGTAACAGCAACTAAGTGAGGGGCGTTTGGAATATAAGTCCCACTATAAGTCATCCACACGAGCAATACCCTTACGGATGTGTCCTCACACCCAATCATATATGAGAGAACTAAATATGCCCCCCCCCAGACTTGGCAATACGCAATAGTAAAATACACAATATTCAAATGCCACACTTTTCAAAGATCGGGAAGATGGTTTGGGGCGGGCAGGGGGAATTAAGACAGCCAAACAGCGACTTTCCTATCAAATAAGTAAGCCGCATCATGCATAATTCCATGTTAAACCTGCCATATATATATGAGCATTATTGTATATCATAATGGTGTATCGCGTGTACTCAACAAATTGTCTGCAAGAAAATAAATATTTTGAAACTTGGCCTCAAGGAAATATGTGGCATATACTGAGAAAAGGGCCCTTAGTGAACCATGCACTAAGGGGCTTTTTCGTAGATTGTATCACATAAGTACATGTATATGCATATGCATTTTGCACACATTATTCTGTTCACACATAAATTTACATTGCATCTGTAAATGCAAGATTATAATACTCATCAACATCCACTGGCATCTTTTATGAATATTGCGACATAATTATCAGGCACTTATAAATAATCAATTGTAATACGCTGTACTTGTATTATGAATGTGTGAAATATTCCTACACTTCAAAGTAAATCATAGTTACTTCCTTTGATGTTATTTCTGCTGATTCCAATGACGTCCTATCTAGTGGCGAGCTACTTTGTTAAATGTATTCCCCCTGCTTCGATTGCCTTTTTGTCTGCCTCTCACATCTCACCCAATGACTGACTGGTGCCCTTCTATCAGTATCACATGAGTATTATATCCCCCATTCTATGGAGTTAATATACAAGTCAAAAGTCGAGAGGGGGTATTTGTGGGAAATACATGTGTTCACCACCCCTTTATATGAGTCCATAGTGGTTCTCCAAATCCATGAGGGTAGGTATAATAAGGTTATGAATAGTAAACAGTTGTAGAATGGAATAGTTACCCACACTCAACGTCTACCGTGAGAATACAGTCCAGACTCCTATGTGAAAGTCCATGCACGTAGGCAATTTCCAATATCTTTATCACCATCAAACGAGGTGAATACGACCATTAAGAGGAGCTCCACCAATGACTATTGGTGAAAGGGCCATTATTTGTATGCAGTAGAAAGTGTAAAACATGTAAATTGGCTATAATTGAATCGGTCTAACCAACACTTGCACACGTTGCTTTGTATATTATAATTACATATAGGTATACATATAGTATGTGCCAATGCGGTGTATGAGTTTATTATTATGTGTCACTCATCAATACTAACTGTATTGTCATAACTCTTGGTGCATGGATGTGTAGCCCTGAGGAGTAACTCACCAGATCTGAATGTAACCGCCATACGAGGTTGCCACGCTCCCAAAGGATCGGCATGACTCCGAGCCTGGTGAGTTTCTCACCAGGGCTGCATTTTCATTAATAATTTACTCTTTACTCAAACTCAATAACTACTCAATATTTCATCTACACCGTAGGTTATATATTATTCTCATAATATACAACTCATCTCTCAATTCTCATGTATGTATGTAATTTATCATGTAATACTCACATAAAATTTAATCTATTTAATTAAATTTTATTACCCCAACTCATCTTGTGTTGTCTCTCGGGGTGGGGTTACACAATATTGCATACATCATGACGAGCAAGGGCAAAGCACATTAAATCACGATGTACATTAAAGGGTTATATATCAATTTTGTCGCGATATGCAGTTTGCCCTCATCTTGCCGCCAGTAGTAGGGCCTACTATCCAGAGCTCGAATATGTGGTGTTATATACCATATGTGCGACAATATTTCTATAAAGTTTTTTTTAAACTTTCCATCAACATAAATAATATCGTCTTGACGCGTACGCCCATGTCATCCAGACATTCTAAATGATACCAGCATCGGCCATAAACATCAACGTCTATAATCTAAAGCTTACATTCATGTCAGCCAAATGCACCAATTTTCTGAAGCTAACCCAATATGTGCGCTATTCTATGCAAACTGCTGTACAAATACAAAATGATTTCCTCGTCACATGAGAAACTGCAGACATTGAATGCACTGAATGGCAATAACTCGAGCATAAATGTATCTCTTTTTTTCTATTTGTCACTCCCTGGTATAATGCTGGAGGGTGGGGTCGTCATTTCTGCATTCCTGCTGTCAAGAGAACAACCAAGGACACCCAGTGTGTCATAGCAAGTGTTTTCTTTCTCTTTTATGGACTGCCTTTATAACAAGAGAGTTTTGTAAAATGCTTACTGTATGTATGCCGCACTTACAATGATAAATGTAATAATATCCCTGGAGAGTATTATGGCATTTCTTGCATATAAATGGGAGGATGGTAGAATCACTGTCTTCCTTATGATATGATGTGCTGGTGGTTGCACTACGCCATATATGCTGGCCCCTGGTGATCAATAAGACTATTAATTATCAATAGTCTATTATCAATAGATATAATAGGTACACTGTGAATAGTTAGTGTAGAATATACTGTAGATCTACCGTAGAATCTACTGTAGAATGGATTTACAGTAGAATCTACTGTAGATTTACAGTATATAATCTACCATTTACCTACAATGAAATGTGCACAGGTCTACAGTAGAATCTACTGTACACCTACACAAATGTCAACCAACTTTCAATGTACTTTCCTCGTCAGAAACCATGAAAATCAATCAAGTTCAATCCTATTCCTTGTGATTTGCATTTCTCCCCAGGAAGTTGATTTGCTGGTATTTAAGGTATTCTTAGGGCCCCAGCATTAGATTTGTTTTTATGAAAAGTGGGTAGGTTTTGGGGACTCCATCTATTAAAAGCAACAATAATTTCAGTAATAGCGGCATTCTTCAACACTTCGATACATAATGTACATCACACTGTACATCAAATAGTGCCTTTTTATGACAGTATTCAGCAAGTTGATACGAAATCAGATGTCTGGAGAAGATGGCCCATCATACCGCATCCACTCCCTCCCCCAACACCTCCTCTCTCAACAAGTATGGGTGACAGTGGTGTGCTTGTGAGCCGTGTGCCCTCACCTAGTGACCACAGTTTGAAGGATGATACCCGCCAGGCTAGCTCTAACGAACCTCTCCCTTCACTCTCCTTCCCTAGGCACTTTACTATTAGGGAGTGGTCATTCTTTTTCAACAGGGGGCTGCAGTTGAGGGCGGAGACAAAAAAATGTTGACCCATCTTATAGGGAAGGGTTCTTGAAGAGATATGTCGACCCCTCTTGGGGGACAAAACAATTTCATATGTTTGAAGCCAAGAAGCCTGTACAATACAATACATAAATGCGTATGCATACATAATGTATATTATCTTTCCGAGGGGGGCGGGGTGGGCATCAAGAGATTGTCAAACCAATGACACCCCCGTTGTTTAAAAAATGGCCACTCCCTAAATTCTAGACCTGTGAAGGAGATACATACCTGGCACCCCTAGGGCACACCAGGTAGACTTCTGTATCTACCACAGACCTCACAGTCAGGGGGGAGGAAATGCCTCCTATTGCTGTTTAATCTACTCAGGACAAATTACCTCTGCCAGAGGGTTGGAGACCTGCCTCAGGCCACAAAAGAGTTGGAATAGTTTCAACAATTTCACTTTGTTTTACAATGGTGAAACGGCATGTTACAATAGAAATACATTTGTTATAATTACATGTAGTAAATAAATCATTAGATGAATTCTATTCATGCAATATCTTAATCTTTGAGGAAAGAGTGAAGCTTTGAACTTAACATTATTAAATGTTAATATTTTACATCGATGCCTTATGTGTCAGAGCTCCACTGTGATTAACTTATGTAAGAAGTGTCATGCAAGTTATTACAAAGCGAAAATATTTTCTGGAAACCTAGAGAGAAAACTAAAGCAAAAGCTCGCATCAGAACAATTGGGATTTGTGGATTAAGAACAGTCATTTTTATAACGTAAGCCTATTAAATAATGCTTATAATAATTATTGGCGTTTGATGTCCACTAAAATCTTAAACATTCCTAAAGTCCCCAGTATACAACTGTATTAAACCAGATCTATAAGGATTTAACCTTTAATAGTTGGCCACAGCTATAGTGATTGGAACTGTGGGTGGCCAAAGTCTATTCTGAACCAGACATCAGACAGTGACTAGCATCTGTTTCCATAATGTGTTGGACAATTAAGTCTAATTCAATGTAAATGGCATGCTCTACACATGGTGGCCTTACAGTGTGTCGGGTAATTGGTTCTAAAGGTTAACCTTCATGAGTCAGATTGTCTGGTCACACCAACAAAAATAATACGATTTATAACAGCTCGTGGTTGACTTTACATGGGTCTTTTGGCAGTGCCCATAAGCTGAAATATTTATTCAAGACTGACTCTGACAAGACATTCAACACTTACTTTGATAAGACAGTCAATGCCTATAAAAAGAGGTTGCAATCTTCATAATATAAGTACACTGTTAGGAGTAGGTGGTGTAGCTGCACAGTATAAAAAGAGGTATTTTTGGTTCACAGTAGCTTCTACTGTAGTGTAGGTTACACCACATTGTGGTGTACCTGGTAGCTGTAGGTCAATCCAAAGATCCAGGGTGATGACTGACAGCATAAGTGAGGTACTGGAATTGGATATTAAACATACATTGGTGATTTACTGCATTTTGATGGCTGTTTCCTGTGGTGTCACACTTCTCAGCACCCAGCCCTCACCTGGACTCCTATCAGTGTACATGTATACACTCACAACACCAGGACTAGCAGAGTCCTGCAGGCACTGGAGGAGTCCCTGGGGTCAGTGAAACACCAGCCTCCAGGGCCCTCCTCCTGGGCGCCAGACACAAACACAAATAATATCATTTATGCTATTTGTGTAGCACTGCTTTCATAGTGTGAATTGACACCACCAGAGGCCGCCACCTACCCTGGTCACGTGGTTGGTTAGTGTTTGACCTCTGTGACCTTTGGACTACTGAGGTCTCCACCAGGAGGCCAGGGGATGATACAGGATATCATCATATCTGGGGCTGGGCTAGGACTGGGGGTATCTCTTTATTATGCTTGGAATATTAATATCAGGATCCACAATGGAGGGAATATTAGTAGGACAGGTACCAAGATAGCGGTACGGTGGAATGATAGGGAGGTATTGGAAATGGCAACTGATAGTTTACCTGTTTCCTATCTGTATAGGTAGCAGAACCTCGAAATACATTAGCGAGTGGGTATAAATAATCTAAAACGTCTGTAATAAAGGTTAGGGCCACGTCATAGTAAATTGTGCTTTGGAGGCTTTGTATATCTGATAGGTGTATCTGGCAGATAGGTCATGATGTCCAGGAGATGCTTGCCTAGATGACAAAACCATGTAAAAATGCAAAAGCCACTTTTCACTTCGTATTGGGATGAATTACTTACCCCAGGCACGTGCAAACCCTCAGAAACCCGACATTTAAAGAAAAGCGGGATACTGTACGGCACATAGTTCTTGAGAACCAGCTTTTACATTATCTTTGAAACTTAACACACCAAGTATCATTTATGTATAGGCATGCATTTGGTAATAGGGCGTTACTAAACCATGCAAATTGACCATTTATAGACTTATAGAGAGCATTTGAATAATTATGTTTAGCATTCCAAATTCTGCCTCCACTGGGTCCCCCCCCCCTGTTTTATTCAGGTTTTTTTGAGAAATATCAGCATTAACTCTAACTATAATAAACAGACACCAAGAGTAGAGGGTGAGTGAGAACAGTGTAAACCCCGACTCCTCTCCATCTTCCTCCCTCCCCCTTTGCCCAATGCCTGCAGAGCCGAACCACCCAACCAGCAGAATGTATATGTATCTATTCTTCTGGGGAATGCATGCGTCAAACATACCTGGCGTGTACACTATGAGGCCTGACCTATAGCCATGGAAGTTGGGGTGGTAGGGTGCACTGATATTCTTTTTGCTATAAATCTTAGTCAGTATTGACCAACTTCTTTAGTCATTTTTTGGCTCCCTGTACGACCAACATAGGTTAGTTAATATTTTCAGGCTGGTCAGTACTGATCAACTTACCTTAATCGTTTGCATTTCAATGAGTATCAGGTTAAGTGCTTTTGGGTAAGGGATTAGTCATAGTGTTGTTTTTCCTCAGTCATACTCATTTTTAAATAGCACTTGGTCATGCTTGACCAGTGTCCCTATGACTAACCTGGGATAGCCACTACAGACTAAGGGCCGGAGCATTTAGATTATCTGTGTGGCGGGGGTTGGGTGGAGAGAGGGGGGGGGTATAGGACCTACTACATGGAAAGTACATGGAGGTGTACATGGAAACATGGGTAGTATGTACATCGAGGAAACAGGACCCCAACATTTACATGTACACAGAATAGTGCACCTACATGACACTGTCTCCCCCCATCTGTAGAGTCCGCATTGTTTGACATACTCCCCTGCGTTCCAAGGCAGAAGATGCTGGGCAACTTCCGGTAGTCGAGGAATGATGGGTAATTGAGACTTCCGGTGACGTATCACTTGAGACACTTGAGAGCGCTTACGACGTCGGAATCGTCGGACGATGGAAAATAATGGAGACAAGAAAAACTGTCTGCTTGTTTAGGCGCATGCATAACCACCCCATGGCAACTTCCCCTGGCGTGCGTCGTTCAAAATTGCATTTAAGTGTACTTAAATGTAATAGATTTACATGGGAACTTGACAGGTTCGTGATCCCAGCATTTAGGCCAAATTACTGTAATTCGAACAAACCATTTTGCTGATCAATTTACACTTTAAGTGCAGCTTGCATGACAGGCAGTCCCCTAAGGCAATGTGGGGCCCTTGATGGGGGTTCCCCAGGCCCCCTGTCGATTTTAGGAGGTATGGATGGGGTGCCCCATTTCCCCTGTCGATTTTTAGGAATGGCAATGTCGCCCTGTGATTTTAAGGAATGGCCACTATCTCTTATATTCCTCATGTCGCATGTCACTAGGCCTAAGCCAAAAATGTCCATGTCACGGTGTCAAATTTAGTGCTCCAGCCCCATTTTTTTAAGACATGCTCATGTCGCCACGTTGATTTTAAGAAATGCCAATGTCCCATGTTACTATCTATATATCTATATATCTATATATCTATATATCTATAAATCTCTCTCTCTCTCTCTCTCTCTCTCTCTCTCTCTCTCTCTCTCTCTCTCTCTCTCTATACATATATATATATATATATATATATATATATATATATATATATATATATATATATATATATATATATATATTCCTTTAAGAAATGCCCCATATCGCCATGTTGAATTTTAGGGGTCTAGGGCCAGAATTCAAATTATTCAGGGAGGTCCAGGAGGGCTAAGGTAGGTCTATAGACCATGGAGGAGGGTGGCCAGGATGATTGTAGGTGGGTGGCCTCCAGGGTAAGTGAGCAGGAGTGGGTACGGGGACACACACAGGCAAAGGAGGCTAAAAATGACCCACTGTATACGCTAGTCTACAATGAGTTCCACGTTTCTAGGTAATGTTATCACTACCCCACATCAACACTAATAGATTTCTTCTTGATAGGGATGGGTAGGCCTTCTTGTATGAGAAACCTGATTGTCGAGAAGGATTTGAGCTGTTTATATTGTATTGTAAAAGATACATCATGATCCACTGTCGATGTTTTGATGTTACATGGATTAATTCTGAAAGCAGTTTTTCTATTCATCCCCATAGTACAATGTATAATGATGAATAAAAAAAGCGCTTTTTGTATCTCGAAAGCATATATGAGTCAAGTTCAATTAACCATGCAGAGAGGTATGGCACGTCATGGTAGATCGGTTTTGACCTGATTGATATTTATGAGTCTATGTTTGATTCCTAACCTATATTATTTCTGGTAAAACCGATGCCCCTGGTATCGCATGATATGCATTATAATCAATGAGGTTCGTTTTGTCAAATTTGCTTTGTCAAATTCACTGTATATACCCTCTTGTTCAGTGACCATCTGCAAAGAGCTCAGAAAACGAGTGGCATTAACCCCTTACACCCCACCTTCACTAGCAAGGCCCTCCTAGTACTTGGCGCTCGCTCCACTCCGACCATGCATATATGGATGTAGCATTGGTGGATACAGGGGAGGGGCGACGGGCCTTGCCCCCCTCCCCACCCCCAAAAAAAGGGGGAGAAGAGAGGAGAAAAGAAGGAAACATGAGAGAAGGGGGCAATACCATATACACAGACCATCAGCATTTTCTTGGGGGGAGGGGGGCGGGGGGCATGCCCAAAACCCCCTAGTTTGGCTTTGCTTGCGCTGCACTTCGCTTGCGCGCGGGAACAGACAGTCACTGGTTGGGCAGGTTTGCCCCCCGCCCCCCCCCCCCCTGGAAAATCCTGGATCCGCCACTGAATGTAGCACTGGTGAGTTATTGGTCGTACATGATGCCGACCCTACAGGTTGGTACGCTCTTGAAGGGTCGTCGTGATACAACCAGAAAGTTACTCGCCAGCGCTGCATTGGGGTATCATGATTGTGATCCTGTTGGACCCATGTGGAGAATGCATCAAAACGACAAATGAAAATGCATAATTGGGGCATCATGCCGGCAATAAATGGCTAACATTCTGATGAAATAGTCTACTGAACTTTAAAGGGGAGGTCACAACTGACACACAAATCGGCAGTGGTCAATTTTCCTAGTTAGGGGTACCTCAGCGACCCTCTCCCAATGACAGGTCCGGACAGACCTGCTAGTATGGGGACGCTGTCGCTCATTGCTCCTATTATCGTTCAACCCTATCTCCTAATGTCATCAACCCTCACTAGGAGGCCTCAGACACCTTTTGTGACGTCACCATGGGGCATTGTCTGACGTCACGGGTGGTGTCGCGGGGAATGGCCTGTCCCCCTTGAATTAGCCCGTCTTTGGATGAGGCGGAAAAGGGCTCCTGTAGGGGCGGAACAAAGCGAGAACCAACACCATAATTACAGGAGGGGGCGTAAAATGACCATCCCAAAAGGAACACCTATTTTCTGCAGCCCCGACAGACTGGCTGGCCTGCGCGTGGGTCCATTATGGTGTTAGGGTCTTGTCCGGTGGCCTCAGTGGGCGGGCTAGGGTTTACCACTTTAAGGGCAGCAAAATTCTCAAATCCACTATTCTCTTTGACGTCATGATGCACGATAGCTGCCCTACATTTATGCATCATGTCAACCCCATGGGGTTCACACAATACGTATAGTCTCTGCATGATGCGTTAATGCAGGCCTTGTGAGTAGACTCGCCAGGGCTGCATTAATGCATCATGACTTTAAAGGACACAGCACATTCACGCCCTATGGGTCCCTTAAAGGGTTAATTGTGGGAGGTGAGAGAGGGCAATGGCAGGGTGAATAAGGCTGAAGAGGGTGGATGGTGGGAGTCTGTGGAATGTAGGCCTAGCTGTCTTGTCTCTGTGTCGAAGTGCTGACGGGCATACCTTGTCGTTGCTGTGTCCCCCGCCCTCCCCTTACATCACTGCTCATTAGGCAGGTAGCACCCAGGTGTTATTAACGAGCTACCTGGAGCCCTCAGGTGTAAAACTCTGATCCTTATCACCTGTAGAGGATGAGCAGATTACAAGGGGTTGTAATGGGCGTTACGCAGGTTAATCCTTTCAGGGGTGGAGGTCGATGCCTACAGGTGAGCTGGAGCGAGTGATCGTGTTTAGTTGCTATGGGCAATCGATATAATGTAGAGAAAATACTGAAAAGACCGATACCTACTGCAAAGCATGTAGCGAAACACGTTTTAAGAAAACTAGTAACCTCTCAAATGTGCAACGATGTATTTTGCGTACACATTAACAGAGGCGGATCCAGGGCGCACCCCCCCCCCCCCCCTCCCACTAGACCCCCCCAAGAATGACCCTTGCTATGACTATATGACTACAGGAAATGAACCCCTGATTAAAATGTGTAATTCATAATCGTACATATTGATTATACATGAACTGATGATTGTCTCCTAGATAGATAGATATATCAGATTTGAATCCGTCTTGTATTCTAACATTTGCACTTTATCCATGACATCGTACCTTTAATTCACTGTTCCTTCATTGGGGGTGAATCAATCTTAACTACTAGACCTCGCCTTTTCCACTCCATCTACCACCCACCCACACCTATAACAGGTAGACCCCCCCCCCTCACATCCCCTCCACACATCAACCTTATCTGAGCTGCCTCTGACTACCCCTGAGGCCCCGATCTCAGATAAGAGGCCCTCCTCAGCCCGCTTAATATGGAAATGATTCAATTTGTCAGATTGAATGGAGATGTGGCCATAGTCGACCTGTCATCGGAGGGACACTTCTGAAGTATTGTGACTACCCCTTTGGTGTGGAGACAAGGGTACAAGGGGTTAGTTTTGGGCCTGGATATGGGTATATGTAGACTGTAGTAGACAGGGGTAGAGGTGGCTTTGGCTGGGGAGGGGTATTTTTCTCTGATTGATGTCGGTATAGGGGTACTGGAGAGGGACAGGAGATCCCACACACTGCCCACATATCCTAAACCTACCTATCTCCTCCCCCTCGTTTGTCATAATTATGCACTGTGTTAGCAAACACGACTATATAAAGACACGCATGTGTTGTAGGGTGTTTTACAGACTGTATAAGGAGGGTTACAACAGGTAGTTTACATATATACATGAGGAGGAGTCTGTGTGTAGGTATGTGCCTTATTTTGGATCATTTTGGTCGGTCTTTTACACACATAATGACACCTTATAGTTATGTGTGTAAGCCTATGTGTAACCTTGTGATGAATATGGAGAACTTTAGTCTGGATCATCTCTATAGTGTACATGGATATGTGTGCAATATTCCATATATCATTCATTTTAACTTAGAGTCAATTTCAATGCATCTAGACCCCAGGAACAATAGTTCCAACTGATATACTGAAGCCATATCATATAAGCTGTGGCATTGCTAACAATAAAATGAACGACTCAAAGCCATCATTCACTCATCTGTATGACAATTAAAGTAGCACCTGGGCAGGGGCAGATTTCACCGTTGAGGGAATTATCCCTACTTCAAATGGTATAAAGAAGCGCCCGAATAGTGCATTGATTAATGCATTATGTCCGTCATCGTCATGATGCATCATGAAGACCAAGAACAGAGCACATTTCAGCACATAGATGCCCTTAAAGACCCAATGAACATCTGCAGCCTCCATGGAGGTCTATATGATTATACTGCTTCCCAGCTATACCCTCACACCAGACCTTATGTCTATGTGGTTTGGGGGTTTGAAGAACCCCTGCCTCTGTGAATGTGTACCATTAGTTAGCCATCATGTGGAAAGCATAATAAATCTATTTATTTCATGGTGAATACGGACTGACAATGTTAAACATATGGGAGTGCCGTATGCCAGTAAAGCGTGCAATAACCCTTGGCCGTATTGCACGCTCTGGCCGTATTTCACGCTTCCAAGGGAGGTGGGGGGTCTCTATGGGGTCGCCATGGGGTCGCTACGCTACCGAGGATCACGTGACCTGTGCGGGATTCAAAATGGCGGCCGACGGAAATAAACAAACATCGCGGAAGTAATCAAACATCGAGTATACATCTATTTTACATCGAAATACCCTGAAATAAATACAGAGGGTCACTTTAAAGTGACCCCTTCAGTGGTTACTGCACTTGTGGTGCTTGGGTCGTATTGCACTAGGCCTACGGCCAGCGTGCAATACGACCCAAGCACCACTCGTGCAGTAACCACTGACTCTGTCACTTTAGCGTGCAGCTCTGTCTATTTATCTATATATCGCAAGTCTACTTTCATCCTCTAGATCAACCGGAAGTTGAACTTGATGAGGATTTTCTGGACGAGTTTAGTGAATTAAAACAATTATTTCTTCTGCATTCTACAACCTTACCCTGAGCCTCCAGAGCCTCGTTCTCGGCATCATCATTGTACCTGGTGGCAGCACCGAAGATGTCATCGTATTTAGCCGACAGCCGTCCGTCATACGTCGTCACGAACAAGACGTAAGTTGCCCCCTCATCTACGTCAGCGTAGCACATGATCTTGTCTCCGAAATTCGAGACATTGTAGACCCTGCGTTCGCCATATTCGTCGTCGGAAATGGCGGGGATGTCCTCCAAGAGGCGTTGGCCGCGGAGCACGCGCACAATGGCCACTTCCGCCGTGTAGGTGTTGTCCTCTGTGCGCATGTCTTTGAACGCCTTCCGGACGTAGGCGGTGACGACGATATCGGCCAGGAGGGTGCGCTCCCCTATGGATTTAGGTGTCCATCCATTCAGTAGGAGAATACACCCTAAACCCGCAGGCAACAGGTTCACCAGAAGCAACCACACCAAGGTCAAGGTCACTACACTCCCAAGGTGACACCGGCGACCTTGACCTGCCGCTGAGGTCATGCTCCTTGGTGGCGGCAAGGTCATCGGTGGTGTGTATTTTGATAGTGCCTAAAAGGTCTGTGTGTTTGTGGTTGGTGTTGGGTATGTGGTTGGTCAGAAAGAGGGTATTGATGATGTGGACTCAGTGTCCATGTGTGTCTAAATAAACCACAGAAGACGCCCCATGGGGCTGAGGCTTTTATAACACAGGTGGAGGGGGTCTGATCCTGCCCCATTATGATATCTCCAGGAAAGCAGCCATTTGCAATTTCACGTTGAAAGGATCAAAATAATTCCCCTTTTCCTACAGGAATGCTGATTGCAAATAGAGCTCATGGATATAATATGTTACACTCTGCATGGGAATGTAGGTTTGAGTTCCTATTCTCTCCAGGGGTATAACACTGGTTGGAGGGGCCTAACTATAAACAATAGAGATTCCTGCATTTCTTATTGATTTATATCCCTCATAACACATAGCAAACAAATGTACCAGAGACGCTTAGACAATAGGCCCCCAAAACCTAAAATGATTGGAATTCTCAGTGATAAAGAATTAATATAATCCTCACTGAGTAGGATCTAGTCTCAAATACACACTCACGAGAAGTGATCCAAAGGGTCATCAACAGTCCCTCTCCATTACAACCCAAATACTCTGACTGAGTAGTTTTTGTCCTAAGCATGTTTATGCATTGGGTGGGGGAGTCGAAGGTTAATTTTTCACTTGGTTAGAGGGGCCTCTGTAGACTATATCCTCCAGGGTGATACGTGTAGTTAGTGTTAGGTAAACTCAGGTAGCATCCAGGTGTGATTAACAAGGACCACCTGGATTCATCCTCACATTCTCTTTAAGTCTGGGTCTATCCTTAACACTGTTAGAATACTATAAGGGCCATTATAATCACCGTGAGATATATGACTATAGTGCCTTAAGTTGTGGCTATTATTACAGAATAAATACCCAAATGACATGGGGATATGCTAATGATTTCGATGCATGGGATTAAATCCAATGCAAATTGTGTCTATGCTAATCCAGAGGGGTCTGATCCAAAAGGCAATTGGCCATTCATTAGCCTAAAGTGGCTTCAAATCCACATAGTGTCAATGGTATTAATTGTGTAATCCGCAATTATTGGCACTTCAACATAATACTTTCGTCATCCGATGTACACAATGTTATTGCCATTCGATGCTGATGTTCCCCAATTGACATCCACCACATTGGCAAATTATTCCTGGGGCCAGCAAGTATGAAAACATTCGTCTTGTCTTCTGGTTTGGCTTATATCATAAAGAACCAAACCTCCGATTTCCCAAAGACAGGTATGCAGGTATTCCTTATTGTGGTTTCTCCAGAAGCCACATCAGTCATGTTGAGGTATGTACATCCAGGTGTTGTTCCCTTGTAATTCTCTCGGAAATATAATCACAGCAACAAGCGAGACAAATGTCGTCTGCTGAAAGCAAATTGTCGTCTGCCGCTGAAGATTTGTCGGGAGCTGCTGCCTCGTGGATGATTGGTGCGGCAATGGTGGGATGTAGACAGTGGCCGTTGTTTTCTGCTACCTTTGCTCTAGGTGTAGGGGTACTACCCTCTACAGGGGGTCACCACCACGATCGTGCCTCATACTGGAAAACCTCTGATAAATATGCACGCTCCTGGTTATCTATGACTCCCTGACATGCGACCACTGCCACTAGTACTACTGCTAACACTACAGTCTCTTAACCACAAGGAGAGGCAATGCCCCATACTCAATGCAGAACACTGGAAATCCCCTTATTTCCTCCTCAAAGGGGATGGTGTGGTTAGGGGTGAAATCCAAAGTCAAAAGTTCAGGAACCTTGAGAAAATAAATAAATAAATAAATAATCCTCAGTGAATGGATCAAGAATGGAGACTATACATATCCCAATGGTGTGTGTTCTTCACTCACTAAAAGGCCATAGTGTGAGGGTAAACAGCTCCTCCCTGTGCCTTCACTATGGGAAGGAGGGGAGGTCCCTAGGAGAATGGAGTCTACCGCTCAGGGGGTTTCTCCACAATGGGGACTGCTGCCTGGGCGCGTACAATGGTACTGCTGCTTGCACGGTCGGAGAGCTCGTGACTTTTCCGGTTTGACGGAGGTGTGATGGCTCTTTTAGCTGCCCACCTTTTTGGTTGGTCCCACACTGGCCACAGGGGAAGGGGGGTTGGAGGGATGGAGGGGAGGGGGTGGAGGGATGGAGGGGAGGGGGTTGGACCGGGGTTGGGACATGCAGTTCGACTGAACGCTGGTTGGCTGGGATGGGGGAAATCTAAAGCTTGGGTTTATATTTTGATAGTAACGTATGGACACGTGCAATGGGGAATAGATCGAATCGGTATCAAACGTGTTCTTACACTATTGATGAAAGTAGACATAAATCCATTTTCCAAAGGGTATTCACAAAAGAGTTAACATAAATTGGAGAGACGGTGATAATGTTAAAGAGAACGTTTACAAATAATGTTACTAACTTAGGCCTTTTCTATCCCTTCACATCATTGTCACTATATTTGGAGATATTACTGTACCCGAGTATAACCCTAGCAGTGGTCTTTAATCCGCTACTCATAGAGTGTAACGTCATTTGTGAATGTTCCCTAAAAATCGAATATGCTAGACCAAGAAATACAAACTTGCACACTCATTTCAAAGCTGCCTTTATATCATTGAATTTAATCCCAGTTCTAAAATCAATCCTAAGTCGCTTGAAATGCCTCCAATGAGTTTTATTTCAACCCCAGAAGGCCTGGCCTTTAGCCACATGCATGCCCCAGCGGGCCAGCAAGCCAAACCAGGCATGCAACCAATCATAGGGCAGACATACTGGGGGGCCTTGGGGGCATCTGGAGCCCCCTCGTGAGCCTCACAATTTGCTGGTCACATGGTCAAAGGTGCGAGCACTGGGGGCGTCCATGCAGGTGCATTTTTACTGTCAGAAAGTATTGGGATGTCCCTGAACTAAGTAGGACTATTAGATTGCTTGATATGTAGTTTGAATAGAAGGCCGACACATGGAGTATATTCATTGGGTCCACCACTATGAACGCATGGTGATTATCTTCAATGGGGAAGCTGCATTTTGATATTCAAAATTATGATGGTTCTTTTGGTGGTGTGAAAGAAAAGGACAATACTGCTTTTTACATCAAAAATAAAATACATTGTATTACACAAAAGAAAAAAATATCATGGCAGGATATACCTCCTTTTAATGAGGGATGTGAGTTGAAAACATACTTTGTATAAATCCCATAAAGAGACCTCTTAGATTAGATTCTAATTTGCCACAGATACTTAGAGATTTGATTTCCCACCTTGGAACACTTCCTACAGTAACTGGTGATTAAACTTACGTGACCGTTAGATGAAAGTACAGACTCTTTAGTTACATCTAAGGGCTAGGTCAGGTTTATTCTCGTTATTTAATTACCTCTTTTCTACCTGGATGTATCTCCTTACAAGACCTGCCCAGGAGCATTGTCTAACCCCCAGCCGTTGGGTGGTTCTGTGGGCCTCCCACAGGGGGCGTGCTGACACCTCCAGGGTGTCAGGTGACCAGGTGAGGGTACAGGTGTTGAAGGGGACGCCCTCTCACCTGAAATTTACACCTGGACAGGTATCGGGACATACCTCCAGGCTATGGTGCAGTGTATATATATGAGCAAGGATGTGAGAATAAGACCTGGTAATGTTATAGAATTAAAAACCTTTTTTTTTCTGTAGCCAAGGGTGAGTCAAGCTAAATTGCCTTTAATGTGAGCAGTGTGACACCAGTGAGCCCATCCACCCCTACCCAGATCCACTGAGTCATACATCTCATTGGGTAGAATTTTAGAAAGAAAGTGCCTCCCCCACGTTAAAATTACAATCAAAGCTTTTATTTTAACTTGCTATACAATGTATCAAAGGCAGGTAAGTAACATAGGTTGACACATATGGACACAATCTATGGTCACTGGAGGGACCTGCATGGTCATATTCTCCGGTTTTATAAAACATAGGCATTACGGGTATAGTATCAACACTTAGATATAGGAGATATACCGATAGATCATATTCTCTGTTACTAATTTGTATTCGATTTGTACATTAAACCAGAGACAGAGTTCTCTCTATCTCTCTGATTAGACACAAGCACATAGACAATAGGCTATCCGTCCACAAAACGTAAGAAGATATAAAGTTGAGACAGGACACACACAAAAAAGAGAACACACGGTTTCCTGAATGCCAGGTGGTGGCTGTAGCTAGAATCAATCCTCAAAAGTTTTTCTCTCCAACCCCTCTTCTTATCGCCCCTGTACAATTGCATGTGGCAGACCTCTTTTCGCAACCCAACTTTTGGACGTGTCCTGGTCTCCAGTGCACAATATCTGAAATCAAATGATAGCTATAGGCTACACGTTGGTGGTCAATCCGGATAAATTCAATAATGACTTATTACAGGTAGGGTAGATTCACCTTGAGTCAAACACATACCTTGAGACAGACACTGGCATTTCTGTATATTCAAGCACTCTGACCTCTTTATTGGAGAATAATTGTAAAGTTAGCCTGATTTCTTCTAGCAAAGAACCCCTGTAAGTTATAACTATAAATCTTGTCGTACATAGATAACTATAGAAATGTCAGTGTCCGTCTCATGGTATACGTGTCCGACTCATGGTGAATCTACCCTATGTGTACAACATGCATGCCAGTATACCCCTTGGCATCCAGAATTGGGATCCAGAATCGAGATATAAACCCGCTCCCCCCTACACCTGAGGCCCCAGGAAGCAAGGATCCTCCTCTTAGTATCCGCTCATCTCAGTGCCTACTTCATCATTGAATATGACCATCTAACCCTTTAATATCGGCAGTGTGCTCTGCCCTTTGACGCCATGATGCATGGATGCAGTATGGTAAGTGAGCAACTCGCCAGCTCCAGATGCAAGCATCATGCCAACCCCACAGTGTTGATAAGCTTTGATAGACGTCTGACGGGGTGACATGATGCGCCAATGCAATTAAAGCTGGGCCGTCAGGGAATAAGTTCAGCATTTTCCATACATTGACTAAAATAACAGTTCCACCAGAGGGCAGCAGTGTTTGGACAGGGGATCATGAGCATTGTCCAGCTACAACATATTCACCCTATCTTGTGCCTGCAAGAGCTTAGCTCCCAGCCATTAAGAGCCCATTTGTGAATCAAAACTGAACTATATCCAAAAGTGCTTTTGGCCTCACTTCAACCATGACGGTCAAGCTTTATTTACTCACCAGCTATAATATTATATTGATGCATAATGACGACATCATTTAATGAACATGAAGCACTTTTTGCACCCATGTCAAGGATCGTAAAATAAGCGTACAGCTATATGCTATTTAGGCTCGTTGCCCATGTTCAATCGAGGGCTCTCACTACTCCATTGTTGGATTCAAAATCTTGTCAAAAATGGTACAAGTCTATTTCCCCAGCTTGCTTGTACTCACACATGCCCACACCTCTTGGAAGCCCCTGTCTGGCTCTTGTAGGTCCCCTACTTCCCGCTGGGACCACCAGGTGTCTGTGAGTGTTTCGTGACCTGCTCCTGGGTCAGGGGGAAGAGCAGCTCACCATGGGGAGATGTTCCTTCATCAATTGTATGTTGTATGATCTAGCCCAGAGGCTGAGATGTGGAGGAATGATCTTCAGGCATAAGATGACCTATCCTTGAATTGGATGTAATAAACCTTCATATTGAAAGCATCGTATGAGTGAGACTTGAAATGTTCTGTCCCCAATGTCTATAATTTATGTAACTTAGTATAAATAAATTGGGCCGTTTGATGTTGTTGTGTTTTTTGTTGTTGTTTTCTTTTGCATGCAAGCAATTAGGATTTCCCTCATTATTAAAATGATTTAAAATCTGTCTTATGTTCTCTGTTGATATTTTCTATCCTTTCTTTGCGTCAGACATTGTATAGACAGAGCTAGACGCCCATTATGTCTATGTCCAAATACATGGTGCAGTAGGGCCATCTAATGTTGAAACATGGTGGGCGTCTAGCTCTGTCATACCTTGTGCTATATACCGTCATCTACTGTATACGTATGAGCACGCTACTCAACTTAAGCCTGTGTGTTAAATGTATAATTGCTTAATTATTACATTAATGGTTCACCATGGAGGTTGTCGGGATGCTCCACTTCCCACCCACACCTCCTCCACCTTGTGCCCACCCCACACACCCCACAAACACAGTGCCCTGCTCATAAGCACCAACCACATGACAACCCAACAATTTACGTTGGGTACACCGCTTCCACGCCGCCGCCCGCCCATGTGCCATCCATGCTGCTTCCGTTTCTCTCAAAGTAGATGCAATAAGCTTGCAAAGAGAACTCTTTTTTTTAATCAATGAGATTCAGCGTATACACGTAAGTGTTCATCCTAGACATGGGAGGCTAGAGAGATGTGTGTACAAAATATAGTAGCTCGTTTAAGCGCCTCTGTGCTTATGAATTTAATTTTTAATATTTATTTTTATTATTGTTCATAATAGGCACAAAAGTATGTCATGATCTTCCCGATAAAATTCCTCCGGGGGTCTCCTTTGAATAATGGCATATACCTTGAGTTGATACAAATGCTTTAGCAATTTACTTCTTTTCTCAAGAGTAGGCCTTACCCGTGTTTGACTGTATAAATGTACAGACTGTTAACACAACTAATACACAACTAAGGGAGTGCTCATTTTTTAACAACAGGGGGGGGGTGGTGGATTTGGGGGGGGGGGGGGTAAAAAATTTGGACCCCTTGACCGGGGGGGGGTAAAAAATTTAGACCCCTCTTGGGGGGGGGTGAAAAAAATTCAACCTGTTTTGAGGGGAAAAGCCCGCGTGTTACTATGCTACAAAGGGGCGCGAACGCGCGCGATTTTCGGCCTGCCAGGGGGGGGGGGGGTAAAAAATTTCGACCCCTCTAGCGGGGGGGGTGAAAAAATTTCGCGCGCTCCGCGCGAAATCTCACCGCCCCCCCCCCTGTTGTTAAAAAATGAGCACTCCCTAACCGGCGAATATATACAGATGAATGAAGTGGTTATAAATTTCAAGTCCCTGTTACCAACTGCGCTCAGACAGGGACCTGCGCTTATATGATTCCCTCGAAAGAGAGATTTTGGAAGGGTATGAATGCGGGCAGGTAGATATGTGGAAATAAGCCAGGGGCAAGCAGGCAGGGACAAAGGCAGACGCACATGCAGGCAGGCAGGCAAGCAGGGGAGCCAGCCAGTGGATAGGCAGGCAGACAGGTAGGGGAAAGAGCGGGGAAAATGCAGACATATAGGCTGTATAGGGAGAGGGCAGGCTGGTAGGGGGCAGGAAGTATTGAAAATTGCGAATTTTAGGTTACTTTTTCTAATAATGGTCAATTTGACTAGAAATTGACTAGAAATTGACAAAAATCTGCAGGTTAGACGGTTATAGCAGATCACAATATGTTGATGCAGATCACGTTGATTTGATGCAGATCACGTTTGGATGGTCTGCCGTGATTTGCACTACTGCAGATCACGTTAGGTACTGCAGATCACAGTTGCACAGGGATACTCGGGGGGGGGGGGGTGCTAGGGGACAGGGCGAGGGCGGAGGGAGAGATAAGTGTGATGGGTAGGCAGTGAGGCGAGTACGTCGACAGGCAAGGGGGCAGGCTTCGGGATTACGGGATCACCCCAAATACAAAAGCTGTATGAGCTCAGGATAAAGTTACAAAAAAAAGCGATTGATAAGAAAAGAAATCCCTGATCTTGGTGCAGCTGGTGGGAGCATGCGCAGTACAGCCGGAAGTTGTCTCTGTAGCGCCCCCTGTTGACCGCTGACCGGGGGTGGCGGGGTGGGGCAGTTCTCACGGGGAGAGGGGCTGGAGGATTCCTCCAGGGTTTAGATAGGGATAGGGATTGAACATTAATATTTAACCGATTGAGGTGTACTGTTATGCGTTTACGAGTTATAGTTACCCTATCTAAATATCATCCCCCTAAATATAGTTCATGTCTATATTATGCCAATCACTGGTCCACAGAAAGTAGGAAACTTTTGACTTGTATCTAATACAGGGATGAAAGTCATCAATCTCAGGGAAAAACTTGAAGACTTTGATCCCTGTTAATAGAAAATTAGCTTTGTTTGATATGTAAATGACGGGGGGACATTCTGCAAAAGTAGGAAAGATGTACAAAGATGGCATTTCTGACTGCATGTCTGTCAGATCTGGAGTCTTAAACATAGAAATGAATCACGCAGACAAAGAAATACTCTATTAAAGCGATTAGATTATTTTATTACAAATGGACGGATACAACGGACGGATCTATGAATATATGCACAAAAAAGGCCAGGCTCGGTGATAAATAGTAGAACTGGAATGTATGAAAATGTACAATGATACCGTAAGCTTACATAATATACATATCACAAGAGCATATCACATGATAGCAGACATATATTCACCACAGAAATAAAGGGATCGATTAGTTAACGTAGCAGTGGCTATCATATTTGAAAAATAACTAGTTTTTGTATTATATTGTGAGTATTATCATATACACTGTTGGTAAATTTCAAAGTGAGACGGCATACAATTACAAGTTTTTAAATTGAATATAATTTGAAGCAATATATTATGCTATAAAGTAGTGTAAAAATAGGTATAGCGGTAAAGCCAAGCTTGAATGTCCTAGCACCAAGCAACATTAAGTTAGGCTCTCTAAGGTTATTTTAGTGATTGGATATAATATAATAATTATGGATATTTAGTCCATTCCACATGACTAGTATACTAGATAGAATTCGACCAAATCGTGAGATCACAATGAATTGAGTACATGTAAGTAGTTATATAGTACTTCTGTTAACTATACTAATAGATAAAAAGTTTATTCTCCTCATGAAATAATGTATCGTTTACACAACAAATTAACTTAAAACCACGCAGGCACATTTGTCTTCAAGAAAATTGCTGCCATGGGCTCTCGATGTCAAATGTGTATTCTCATGATAACAATATATGACACAATCTCTAATTTAACCCATCAAATTCTGATACTTATGCATGACAAGTTTTGTTTTGATATAATATCCCTTTGTTGAGAGTATGAACAAGCATTACACCTTGAGAACCCGTGACTCAAATGGGTAGAATAAACGTACACTACACAAATGAATTACTATTAGCAAAGGATAAGTCTATGGAATGATATTTGTAAATATACTACAACATATATGGAGATGCGATTTTACATAATATGCGACCTCTATGAAACTATGATTACGAAATATATTCATGCACTATTGGGATAAATAGTATATGAACCACTAGGAATTTCTGTGCTAAGCGCTTAAAGCTAGGCTAATTCAACATTAGGGCTTGGTGTTTGCACAAAAAAGGAAGCATGGCCATTTTCAAATGTCAATTCAATATGAAGGACACTTATTTGAAAAAAATAATAGAAAAATTGACAAGATCCGGCTTGTTTTAAATAGTAAATTGTAGTACATGCTGGAAAACTTGAGTTTAATGTACCATGCCCATCTGTCATCATGATGCATTCATGTGTCATCATGATGCATGAGTGTATCATGATGACAAAAAGCATAGCACATTAAACCAGTAGGCATCCATTAAAGGTCATTAACACGATAGCCTCGGCCTATTTTAGTAAAGTAGTTGTCATCACATGGGGTTTCTGTCATGGGAACGTGGACGGTACAAGACGGTCGTGGATGCTGGTTGACTTATGTGGAAGTTTGATTGCCTTTCAGCAGTGAAGATTTAATGTCTGAAAGGCAAAAGAATGGAAAGGTGATAAGCATTAGGTCGGGCATTAGGTCCATGGCAGGGGGAGTACGCTGAGGTGTTTGGTGTGTCAGGGAGTAGACCATTTATAACTTAACAACACCCATGCCATCTGGTGGAGTGGGGAACAACTAGAAACATTGAGAAAGCCTCTGGTTTGAGAAAGACTCAAGGGGAGATCATATAGTTATTCTTTCTGTATGTTTGTTTGGACATCCCTATTACAATGTACTTTGAGAAGGTACTATGCAAACATTATTAGATATATTTACATAAAGAGTGTCACATGATTTCCCATAATTGCATAAATACAAATGTATGAGGGGAAAATTGAACTGTACCTAGATAAATTTTACTTCTTCTTGATGAAAGATGTCTCGCCAACCAAATTTAAGATGGTCTTCCGGTAGTCGCCAGATATGTCCTCCTGGAGTAAAGAGGTATTAAAGATGATTAATATGTTTTCAGTAGAATCCTCCTCTCAAATGAGGTACTGTACCTATGATATATTATTATTCACAAGATGTACATAGGCAGGAATCTAAATATATCTAGATTCATGATATAGCCGACTTTTTAGATAGAATATATTTAGATAGAGCAGACCTCCTGACATTTCTTGCACATTAACTAGCATGACTTCATGAGACCTAGAGAAGTATAAAAATGAATAAAATATGCTTTCAGTTTAGTACGAGGTAATAATATATAGGCAAAACTTACCGCAATAAACTTCCCGAGTGGCTGTTCGAACATCTGTTCAAAGTGCTGTTTAATCTGAACCATGTCGATCTCTGCACGTGATACACAGACCCGGATGAGCGAGTCATCGTCTGTACCGAGACCCTTCATAGCATCATACAGCCGCTTGGCGAACTGCTGAGTTCTATTACGGATACACCGCACTGTGGGAAACAATCAGAGATGTATAAGCATAAAATGTTTCAACATTGGTCATGGATTCTTTATAAAAATAAATATTCTTGACAAAGTTCAGAGACGAGCAAAAATGTATTAACCAAGGTCCAAAATGCAATAGATATACAAAAATTGTCTGCTATGGATTATGACAGAATTTACTCATCTGTGTCCTTCTGTTAACACATGTATACAAAGGTTTTCCCATTTACTTTAGTTAAAATATGAATATCCTACTTTATTAGGAACTGTTACCTCTCAGATCTTTACGTGTTAAATTTAACTTTTTCCCCCCATTTTTTGTTATGTAACTCATAACAGTTTATTAGGCTATATGATTTTCCATATTTCAGCACTTACCCATGGTTAGATATCCATCCTTGAGATCCCCAGATATCTCATCCTTTATAGTCTCCTCGATGTCTTTTTCCGAAATTTTGTCATATTCTTCAAATGTAGCTCGAAGTTGTGGGTAGCTCCTGAAGTTTAGGAAATGCCATTGAGTTTAAAACATTAGTATTCATGATGATCCCTATATATTTGCAGTTTACATTGTTCTTTCCTCTTCACAAATTGATGTGTATCTTATATGGACTGAACAGACATATATCCATGACCTGACCAAATAGACAAGTTTCAAAGATCAGCTGAGTTGTATTTTATTAGAATATTAGTTACCTATTTTCATTAATCCTTAGTACAATGAAAAATCCATTTCCAACATAGATAAAATAATAGATTCAAACTCTCTATGCATGCTTACCTTGAGCATAGAATAACATTGAAGCGGGACTCATCCGTGCCAAATTTATCCTCACCAGCATCGAATAGGTCTTGGGCGTCTTTTCGTGCCTTTCTCCGGTCGATCGTGTTGCCTGACGGGCGGTTAGCCTGCACCATTGACACCAGCAGGCGCTTTAGGTGGCCTCCAGTCTCCGAAATAATATCCTCCTCTAGGTTTCTACGGAACACTAAAATGCAGAGCGAATAACAAAATTTAGGGATAAGCGATTGAATGGCCAAAGCCCAAATAGTAATATATTAAAGTTGCAATTGAACAGTATTATGCCTATTATTAAATTATGCTGAGCTTATTGGCAAGTAAATATATGATAGATTTTAAAAGGCCTGACTAGGAGGTATATAAATGTGGTTTCATTATGGCCTTTTCTAATGATTATCAGCTCTTTTGAGAGTACAAGTTCTAGCTATGAGAAATTTTGAGTCACTCACTGCGTGTGTAGGCCTCCTTGAGTGCCTCCAATTCCTCGTTGTTACGTGTACACAGGATCTCAGTAAGGCAGTCCTCATCTGTGCCCAGTCCCTGTTAACAGAAGTTCAGAGAAAATGATTGACATGGAAACATAATGAAATATGTGACAGCAGAAGAAACAATAGATTAATGTCAATCCATATTGATATACTCCCCCCCCCTTAGTTGCATATGTACCACAGATTTAATAACATGTATCATCTTTAGATCTCAAGTCCCACAGCTCACTTTGATATAATTTTGAATTTAGAATTTTGCAGCAATGGGCAATGAAGTAAGATAGATTCATGATACAAAGGAAAAAAGTTGCAAAATTAAGTTATTGCTTATCTTTGTTCAGGTTGAGAGACTTAACTCTTAAAGCCCGAGCCATGGTTATCATAAAGACTATGGCACATAACAATTGTACCCTCTCACCTTCATGGCCCTTCTCAGTTCATTAGCGTCGTAATCTGCGGGCACCAGAGCCAGTCCTTCAATGGTCGTCCAAAACTTGCCACTGATCTCACTCTTCAGCTCCTTCATCAGATCCTAGAAGGGAAAAATTATATTAATCATGAAAGAATATTTCTGATATGATATTTGTTTCCAAGGACCAAGCTATAGATTACATTAATGATGCTTTATAACGACAGCTGTAAAAAACAACATATTGATTCTTTTTCTTTAATGATTTGTTTCCAATGGGTAAAATCCAGAGCATAGATACATTTAACCCTATATTGCTGTTTATGTCTATATGACTACACTTCCTCTATAGGCATACATTATAAGCAACTGACCTGAATACAACAATGTATAAATCGATGACATTTTTGGAATCTATATTTGTGAAAGTTGAGTTTCAAATCATCTACGGGCTCTTAGTTTTTAAATGTAACCGCCACATATCTAGTCCATTAGTTCTGTCATACAAAGAGAATATTTGAGCTATTCAACTTGGATGATTCACTGGGTGACAGTACAGTCTCCCCTTTCAACTATCAGGGACACTCAACTCTTCTATGAACACATATATCACGGCAATGCTGGGGACATTTCTAATAGGCAATATAACAAATATAGCGGACAAGAATGTAACTCCTCCACAGCTAAGAGAAATATTCAATGTAGCTAATACAAATAAGAATAATTTTTTACTAAGGTATTTTCAACTTTGTTAGTCTGATGTGACACTTGTTCCAACTTATCCTATTGTGTACAGCATGCCTTGTTGTGGTTTAGTATAGTTTAAGTAAAATAGAACTAAATAAATATGAACAAAGGAACATAAGAGGGTATATATCACTATGAAAGATTAGATCAGGCTTTGTCTAGATGGGTCCCAGACCAAAAATATATAACCTTTTGTAGAAAAAGCTTCATCAATATTTGACTACTACACAAAGGTAACTTCTTTTGTTCATGAATATGTTTTGGTGATAGGAAATCATGGGTTGACATGGGTGTATATGATTGGTGGCAGGACATTGCCAAAGTAAAAAAGGGGGTCATAGGGGACCAAATTGAGGTAAAATCATGAAAAAGTTTGTTTTATGGGTTAACTATGAGGAGCAAAATACAAAAGTATGCTTAGAATATTAAAGCTGAAGGTTATCACGATGCCATTCTTTTCTGATTATTAAAGGAAAAAAACTACCCTTGAATAGCGTATCATGTTCATCACCCCTAGATATGCTTCAGCTTTAAAATACTAAAAGGATCAAATTAAAACTACTAGCACAAATCCCTGGGGGGCACCATGGACCAACCTTCCCATAGGTTGCTTTATAAGTCTTGATAATTTCCTGACGCTCTGCATTTGTCCTTGGCACAAATGCCTCAATGATTGCTGCCTCATCCGTTCCTGATTTCAATCACAATATAACACAATTGTCATTAATCAGTATACATATTTATTTATACATTTTAAAATTCCTTCTCACCTTTCCAAACAGCTCTTTGTATTTCTTCTTTAGTTGCTGTCGCTGTTCACAACTCCGCTTAGGCCATACATCAATAATAGCAGCTTCGTCAGTGCCTATGTTTAAGTTTAAATATTATTTTGCGCTTGGATAGATAAGAAAAGATGATAATATAAAATAGGGAGAAAAGTGGCTATTAGAAGATACATATTGGGTAATACATAGGGAGAAAATAATAATTTGGATATTCACTAAAATATGTGTTACTAGCAACCACTGGGTCATGAGAAATTATTGTTGAGCCTCAACAAAATCCATAGGGAAGATGCCTCTAGGGACAGTAAATGTAATGTAATAAAGTAGACACACTGAAACATAATACAAATATGTATAATGAAATACATTTTTAGGTAAATACAATAGGTACATGTAAGTTCTTTTGCATGTATATAACTTTACATATTTCTCGTGCATGTCTCCTTTGAACTATTACAGCAATCTATGTAAAATACATGACTTATCGGTTGAATAACAAAATTCTGTATATGGCACTGAATCCATGTATTTTTACACTTGAAGTAAACTCTTAACTTACCAAATCCTTTCATGGCCTTCTTTAATTTTTCGCAGTCAGCCTTGGGGTCAAATGGTTCTGCAGGTTTCACTGTGCCTTCGTACTGTAATATCAAATACAGGAACTCTTAGCACAAATACATGATTTAAGCACAGCCTAACTTGTTGCATTTTAATATATGATAAAACTCTATGGCAATGTCTGAAACTGAGGCATACCTCTATGTTCTCTTCCTCAATCTCTTCGAGCTCTGGCTCGGCCTCGGCCTCTTCGCGTTCCTCCTGGGTGGGTTCTGGAGGTGGCCGATCCCCTATGAGGGCCAACAGGCACTGCTGGTAGTCCCCTGATGTATCATCCTGAATTAAAACCATTACAAGGCATTAGTCTCTACCAATTATAGGTACATTAAACCTTATTTCTGGGCATACTAATATAACACAGCAAATAAAATGATAATAATAAAAAAGTCCCCTCCATCACCATCTTATCATATATGTCTTTCAATGGGCGGTATAAAAGACTTTTGCCAAAACACTGGAGAAGTGAAATGAATACTCAAGAATGAAGACCCAATACTTTTTTAAATCTTGGATTGATTGCTAGCTGACCAATGAATTGAGGCATTCTATGGCTTATATCATATTGTCATATTATGTTATTCTTGATGTTCAAGGATGTATGCTTGATATATAAACAGAGCACAAGGGTATAAACTACATCAACAGTAACTGAAACAAACTGAGACTTCACCGACACAACTTTGTAATACACTATAACCACCAACTCTACCTCATATTGACCTAGGATATCCCCAACAACGTGGGTGCAATCTGTAATGTAGGTGCAATCTAAAGACTCATATAGCCCCTCTGGTATAGCAACAATTATTTCCTGCACAAGGGTACTCCAGCTTCAGTACAGTACCATACAACTCTTCCATAACTATTTCATGCAAGACTGCCTTACCTCCATAAAATGTGCAACTATAAAAAGGCGGTTACTCATTTTCTACTGAACTGTTTGCTAATATATATATACTTGGACATATTATATGCATACCGGGTACATGTATACTGAAACAACAGTTAACAAGTGAACCTTGTCCTTCTTTTTCATCTTGTTTGAATACGAAGACCTTGTTGTCCGTTTAAGTGGTCTTCGAATATATCTCTGTCCCCAACAAAAATATGAAAACAAAGAACTGTAATGTCAGTAATGATTGATGTGACAATTATTATGTCTATCCAGGACAATTGCTCTCCATCTGAGGTATCATTATTGGAAAATGCCCTCAAGTCAAATTATGACAATTTACTTAAAAGGGCAACCCTATGGCAGCTCTACTGCCAACTTCTTCGATCCTCATTAAACCAATGCTTCTAAACAAATAGTATGGTAACTTAATAGTCATTGCATATATACAATCCAACCGTACCTTGATCCATTGAGCAAGAGTACCACCAAATTGTTCCTCGAAGGACCTCTTAATCTGTACCATATCTGCTTCACAGCGAGATACGATAATCCGGATCATTGGGGAGTCAGCGGTACCTAAACCTTTCATACACTTCTGCAGTGTTTTAGCGAAATAGGCTGGCTTGTCCTTGATGCAGCGTGCTGAAAGACATGAAATATAATTCTAGAAGGTGATGGATTAAAAAAGAATCACTTTAAGGGTGCTGATTAAAGTTGGGAATTTAATGGTACTACTCCATGATAAACTTTTGCTCTTCAAATGAAGGTTCCCTTTATTTCAAAGTACATTACTTCCCTATTATAACACTTTTCAGGCAAGTGATTAGCTGATTTATCTATTTGGTAACAAAATGAGCAGTAAGATGACCTTTGCAGTCTACATACCAACTGTGATGAATCCATTCTTGATGTCCCCAGAGAACTCTGACTTGATTACATCCTCTATGTCCTTACCAGACAGGGCCTTGTACTCCTCAAACACTGCCCTCAGATGGGCGAATGACCGCTGGCACAGGATCATGTTAAACCTGAAGGACAGACAGAACTCATTTAATTTACTGTTTAAAAAAAACTTACTTACTTACTTTAGTGTTTTATAAAAAAGATTGTCAATGTCTTTTTAGAATTTAATTTGAGACAGGGCCTACTGGAATGTAAAGCCTGTCTGCTTGATATAAGCAGAGTTAGCTATTTAAATGAGTATCTGATGAAGTGAATGTGGCCCATTTTCATGTTGTATTTCCAGAAACAATCTAATCATCTTGGACATAATATCCAAGGCCATTACCATTGGTATATATTATAGACTTAATATCTATCATACCTAAATGGCTATCATCTAGCCCCGGATCACACACATATTCAAGCTATACTCCCAACTTACATGGACTCATCTGTTCCCCACTTCTTCTCTCCGGCCTCGTAGAGTGCCTTGGCATCATTCTTTGCCTGTGTTCGATCAAACTCTGGTTTCTCACTCCGGTTAGCTGACAACTGGGCAACCAGCAGCTTTTGGAAGTTTCCAGAAGTGTCACCCTTTACATCTTTCTCCATTTCTACCTTGTATACTATGAATCAAAGAGGGAAAGTGTGTTACATATCATACTTATCCTTTTTATTAGAGGCATAAGGAATGACAATTTATAGGGCCATAACATAAGAAATCAAACCATTAGCAGACTAATTAGTAAAGATTCTGATTGCTCTGATAACTGGCTCTAGTGTGTTTCATAGCACATATTATTTAACATTTGTTATGGATAAAAACCTGTTAACATTACTTACACTTTTTGTATGTAGCCTTCATTTCTCGTATTTGTTGGTTGGTACGTGTACACAAAATCTCAATGAGGCAGTCATCATCAGTGCCCAGACCCTGAGTGAAAATAGCACGAAGATTTTGATATTGGAAATATTCTTTTGTATCTCTATGCACAATCATGGACCAGTGGATGTTTACTTCATGCCATATTGCTATGTCATATAACTTTATTTACATACTTTTGATACTATTTTGGCTCATCTCTTGAAGATCACAATTGATAGTCTCCCGTACTGTGTTGGGTGTAAACTACAGGGCAGATGTGGGTTCTTATAAAATTAAATAAAATAATTTTATAGATCTACCTGGACCCATGAATGTAGAGTTCAGTGTTGGGAAAAAAAGTCTTGAAGTTAACCATTATTAAAAGAGTGTTTTCTATACATTTTGTACTAGAAAAGGGTTTCTTATAGAGTAATCCAACCAATGATATATTTTTAATAAAAGTCAATAAATGAATATTATATCATAAAAAATTACTTCTCACCTTAATGGCTTTTTGGATCTCTGATGCATCATATTCGCAGGCAGGCATACATAACGCCTTGCACAGCGAGCCAAAATCACCACTTGTTTCGCCATCAATCTCATCACGCAGGTTCTGCAAATCATTTTCAAAACTATTGTCATCCATTCCATTTATGTTATAAAAGTGTTTAAAGGAACAAGGGAATATGAAATGTATAAAACTGGTACAAGCATTTCTAGTTGTTTTTTTATGAATAAAGCGTATTAACAATAAGTACCTTTCCAAACATTGTCTTGAACATGACTCCGACTGCTACTCGTTGAGTACAGTTGCGGTAAGGCAGAATGTTCACAATGGCGTCCTCATCAGTACCTTTGTAGACAAAAACACTTATTATAAAAAGTTGTCATTATGTATCATATATCATTTAGGAATAGACATACACAATATTGCCATGTATTTATTCATAATTGATAAAGCTATGAATGATAGCAACATCAAGAGAGAACTATGGAAAAGGGTAAAGAAGGGTAACTAATTCCTCTTGGTGTGGCCTATTTACATGGACTAATACTCACCCATTCCTTTCATGGCCTTCCTGAGAGCCTCACAATCTGCCTCAGCATTGAAATATTCCCAGGCCTTGACTGTTCCCTCTGCCTACAAGTATATTATAGAGGCATATCTCTCAACATATTGAAATATCTATATATATATATACATTTTATATACTACAAACACCTTATCATTATACTTCATTGTGTATATCTTTGGTCATTTTTACATTAGACAGTTGTACATGCATTGCAGAATGTGAATTGGTATTTAAATTGTCTAGATACATTTTATTGCTATGTTTTAAGTTTGCACAAAATGTTCACATTACTAGTTTAGGATTGATTCCTATATTTCAGAGCTGAGCGGTGCAGAACAATACCTATGGTATTTAAAAGAATAAATGTATTAAGTATTCCATGTCAAGGGTAGGATAGCTTAAAGTTAAGAAAGAAAGCAGGATATATATATATATATACAAACATTTGCCACATTCTTTATTTAAGTATATATATATAGTGAGTCTTCATCACAGCATGTCAATCACAGAGATCATGAATTGCAAGTGGGAGGAGGGAAATCACAAATGCATAGACCTACTACTTTGTCCAATAATGAATAATCTTGTTCCATTATTGCCATCCATCAATTGTGTTCCAGTCTGTTTTCCAATGACCTTTTCTCCACTTCGCTCTTTCTTGGTCTCAATTTGGGTACCTCAGAATTCTACACTAACTACAAAAACTACCAACTCACTCTATCAAAAGAATATGGGATTTTGATATCATCTGAGGGTAAAATGCTTATAATGATTATCACCTTGGTGGGAGCTATAGGTTGGACTGATGGGGTTGTGTGCTGTGTGGACTTATGGTTTTGTTGTCATATGTGAACTAATAGTCATGGGGTACTTAGCTTTAGGGGAATTTCCAGTGATACATGCATAACAAGAATTACCCATCTTGAAATTGGCAAAAAGAGTTTTCATTGATTAGGTGCAGCTTGAATAATTTCTTCATCATCCATCATCCTTATATCCCATCATATAAAGTGATCATTGATAGAATCATTCAAAAAGGGTATCTTCTGGGGTTGGTGGCCCTTATCTATGATGTAACCAACCCACTCACTAGGTAGTTTTCAGTTAAATAATATGGATCAGTTGGCCATTTTACTTCCGCTTCGTATTCCCTTTTCCAGGTATTGTCTGACCGTTTGCCCCTGACCCTCTGTACAACTAGGTCGGGGTCCCAGTCTAAGTCATGTTCTCGTGCCAGTCGACTAGACCTGTGTTCACTACTGGTACTAGAGCGCCTCCAGAACCTACTCTTTCGTTGCGGAAGAGTTCTTGGGCTGAGGTCTTGTGGTGTGTCAGGAGTGGAGTGAAGACCTTGACGTCTTTTTCGTGAATTTCTCTATTTTTGATTAATCAATTTACCAGAGACAAAATGAAAGGTTTCCTTTCTGCAATGTTTATAGGCTTTTTGTAAGGATACATTTGTATGTCTTACATTCCATACATGTAGGGTAGTAGCTACTTCTAAAGCAATTAAATAAAAGGCTACAAAAGCAAATACTGACACTCAGAAGTATCTCTACATGCAAAACTTTAAAAGAAGTGAGTGCACTATCACATTATCAGTGATATGAAATTAGGGGGATAGTTTGAAGAGATAGAACCCCTCTAATCCTACATGCAACAAAAGAAGCAGAGCCAATATTAAAGTTAGGATAGGCACAGTCAAACCCAAATACTGTTAATATGCAAAATGTAGGTCTTCAGGCAAAAAGCATCAGCAGTAGCAATTCAGCATGATAAAGTACTTCTGTTCTTTTTTTTCTAGAATGAAAATAATACTCTTCAAACCTTACCTCATATTCCTCTGTTTCAAAGTAGGCCTCCTCCTTCTTCTTTGGCTTCGGCGGTGGCTCCTTTGGTTTAGGCTTTGCCTTCTGTGGAGGTGGGGCCGGGGGATCTGGTTTTGGTGCCTCCTTTTTGGGTTTACTTATGGCTTTGGTCACAGTTTTCAAGGTCCTTGAAACTTTGGGAGCAGCAGGTGGTGGAGGTGATGGTGGTGGGGTGGCTGGTTTGGGTTGAGGCTTGGCTCTCGGTTTCGGCTTGAACTTCGCTTTGAGGGCACCTGCCTTGGCGATGGACACTACGAGATTATAACTGTCATCATCTTCTTCAAACGCTGCATGGAGAACCTGCATATAGGGAAAAAGAGAAGTATCAGCAAGTTTAGCTTTGCTTTTTGGCCAAAAAAAAAAGTACAATAAATTTGAGCACATATTATCATAATTATGTTGTTTGCATTTTCAGGGGGAAGAGGGTGGTGAAAACCTGTTATATGTATCATATAAGTTCTATTTATAACAAATCCAAGAGGGAAAAAAACAGATATTTTATTGGCAAATTGTCATCTCTACATAGAAATGCTTCTACCTCGTCTTTAAAGACCTTTGTGAACAGACTTACCTCTCCCATCAAGGGTTCACTTATGGCCATTCTTAGCGGGATACTTGTCTTTCCAAATTGTATAAGGTGGGCATATATGTGTTCAACCTGTCCCTTCCAGTCACCTGAGAAATAAGTGTACACAAATGCTATTAATTTATTGAAGTTAATGCCAGAAATGGCACAGTTAGTATAACAAATGATTCAAAGGACCCTTCTCAGAATTAGTTTGTTCTGTCCATTCATTAGTTTTGAATACAGGGGTATTTATTCTGCAAGACAGGGTTTACATAAAAACATGCATTCATCATCAGTTATTGATATTGGATATATACCTTCACCAGGGCTCTGCTTCTTGGCCTCTGGATCTGTTTTAACCGGCATCTCTATGGCGAGAGGAGGTGCTGGTTGCGGTTCCTTTTGCATCTCCATCAGTGACCGGACATCACCAACTGATAGCTTCGGCTGCTCTATATTCTGTTTAATTGTGAGAAATGATTTTATTTTCAATGCCTTCTGATATCAATGTAATAGTATTTGTCTGCTGAGCAAACATAACATGCTCTTTATCTTGTATTGA